>JAIGNY010000403.1:330000-335000 GCA_020152595.1 Chiridota heheva
AGAGGGCGATGGGCAGCAATAAGAAGAAGCTCCCGTTGTTAACAGGAGACAGAGGGCAATGGGCAGCAATAAGAAGAAGCTCCTATTCTTGACAGGAGACAGAGGGCGATGGGCAGCAATAAGAAGAAGCTCCCGTTGTTGACAGGAGACAGAGACTCGCCAATAACGAATGGTAAATTGTTAGCAGAGGCTAGCATTATTTTACCAGAGCTGACACTCGGGTAAGGAAGGTCTCGTTAACAAAAAACGCTTTCCTTCTATCATTTCATGCATTGCTACTGACTTAGGCTTCCTGACAAAGGCTACGTTTGGGAGATAAACACATAGCCTACAGTACTAGTAGGAGTATAGGAAACTACATCCTGGTCATGTATCATATATGCAATACTGAGTAACACTACATCCTTTGTAATGCTATTGACCTTTTCAAATCTAAATCGGCAATTTCCGGATAAGAAATTTAAATAATGTCACATGGCCGAGATTCACGTGTCCATAATGGACCAATCGTATACAGGAGGAATCTTATTGACCAATAAATTACTGGAGGAATCTTGGCCGTCTGCACAATTTACGAACGGTATGGGACCAAGCGTATGAAAAAATGTTTTTAAGCGCACGTATCATACATGTGTTATACATAAAGGAAATACGCACGCGTATTGCTGCTTACATTTTTTCCCTCAAACATGCACCTGATTGGTTCGGAAACAAAGGATGAGTTCCCCCAGCATTTGATTGGTCGAATTACTGAAGAAATCACGTTTGGCTAAATTCGGTTTAAGAAGGTCTATATATATATATATATATATATATATATATATATATATATATATATATATATATATATATATATATATATATATATATATATATATATATATATATATATATATATATATATATATATATATATATATATATATATATATATATATATATATATATATATATATATATATATATATATATATATATATATATATAAATTCCTTTACAATCTATTCCCTGCAAGACACAAACTGTCCATCTTCAGTGAAAAATCAGTGAAAATTTTAGACACTTTTTAAGACCTTCAAAAAGAAAGTACAGTTGTTTTTCAAGTAAAATCACACTCTTTACATATGATTATAAACATATCTGAATTTTGGGAGTGAAAACACCTTTCCAAAATATGATGATTGTCCTACAGGCCATTTCATCCTATCCCTCCTATCCAATATACTACCCCGCCTGAAATCCAGATAACATTCGATTACAAGCCATCCTGTCCCAAATGACATGCCACCCTGTCCCAGATGTCATCTCAACCTGTCCCACATGCCATCCCACCCTGTCCCACAAGCCATACCAGCCTGTCAACATTCAATGTTCATTTATAAAGTGTCATTATCCTCAATGGAGTTATGTTCAGCTGCGCTAACAAAAAAATACTTCTGCATAAAAATGAGTCTTGAACCTTTGTCTAAAAACATTGACATTGGGAGTAAGTTTAATATTAAGTGGCAATGAATTCCAAAAAACTGGTGCAGCACATGTGAAGGAGCGACGACCAAAATATTGAATTTTCCATTTTGGCGTGTGAAGAAGATGCTTTCTTTGATGAAAGTAGATTTCGTGAAGATAATTTGAAGTTAATGAGACCAGCCAGATATTTAGGTACAAGTACATGGATAGATTTTTAATTTATTAATATAACTTGAATTTAATTCTGTATCGTACAGGAAGCCAATGGAGTTTCTTTTATACCGCGGTGATATGGTCACATTTATTTGAATGGGTTACAATTCTGGCAGCAACATTTTGAGCACGTTGGAGTTGAACAAGTTGAGATTCGGGCAGCCCAAATAGCAGAGAATTTCCACAATCCAATATTGATGAGACACAAGCATGAATAAGTGCTTGACAAAATTCCTTGGTGAAGTATTTTCGGATATGGCCTATTTAACAAAAATAAAAGTAAAAAAAAAAGTGTTGGAAATGTTCTGTCGAAAGTGACTCCAATATTTCGTGCAGAATCTGTTGGCTTAATAAAACTTGATCTAATGTTAACAGAGTTAAAAGAAACTGCAAAACGATCATATTTGAAATAAATGTAAACTCTTAACCTTATACTTTTTCCAACTTGAAGTTAATTGATCGCTTATTTCACGTTTTCTTTAGCATTACTGTAATTGTTGTAATATTGTATTTTCGGTGATGAAACAAGTTCATCATAAATAATAATTGAAATTAAAAATACGGTCAAGAAACCATGTAAATATCTTATTTCATTAAAAATATAAGAACAGGCATAACGAATTACTATTCAACCACCAGTTGAAACCAGTTGAAAAGAACATTAAATTCTGAGCTTAATGGTCTTTGAATTTTGAAAATAGCATGTGTAGTTTTCAAGTAATGAGTAATCAACGTTTGTTTTGCTTTCTTCATGTTTTTTTAAAGATTTCAAATCAATTTAGCCGATGTTGCCTCTACCTGTCCATATACCGTTAAAGTCGGGGATTTCAAATAAATTTAGCTGAGGTTGCCTCTACCTGTCCATATACCGTTAAAGTCGGGTATAACATTAAATTCTGAGCTTAATGGTCTTTGAATTTTAAAAAGAGCATGTGTAGTTTCCAAGTTATGAGTAATCAACGTTTGATATTGTTGTAATTTAATGAAAAAATGTAATGTATGAACAGAAAAATGCCCCAAATACTTCCTTCTTCTTTTTCTTCACATTTCTTCCCTTAACTTCAAAACCTAAAAATGTTTAAAAAGCCTTTTCCAGCTTCAAATTGGTAGGCGGTATGGTAAAGATCAAATTCTTTTCATTAGTATTATCTTCGCTTTTTGCAAAAGAAATGGCAGAGGGTTAAAAAACCAATGAATTTACATCAGAGAATAGAGACTATGTCCCATTCCTACATTACACAGTCACAAGAGTACATAATAATTCGTATATTGTACAAAAATCTTCAAAAAACTGTAAAATGGCCAATTGTTAACCGATTTTGATGAAATGTGTTGCTTTCTTTATGTTTTAAAAAAAATTCCAAATCAATTTAGCTGATGTTGCCTCTACCTGTCCATATACCATTGAAGTTGGGGATTTTAAATCAATTTAGTTGATGTTGCCTCTACCTGTCCATATACCGTTAAAGTCGGGATTTCAAATCAATTTAGCTGATGGTGCCTCTACCTGTCTATATACCATTAAAGTCGGGGATTTCAAATCAATTTAAATGATATTGCCTCTACTTGTCCATATACCGTTAAAGTCGGAGATTTCAAATCAATTTGGCTGATGTTGCCTCTACCTGTCTATGTACCGTTACAGTAGAGGATTTTAAATCAGTTTAACTGATGTTGCCTCTGCCTGTCCATATACCGTTAAAGTCGGGGATTTCAAATCAGTTTAACTGATGTTGCCTCTGCCTGTCCATATACCGTTAAAGTCGGGGAATTCAAATCAATTTAGCTTATGTTGCCTCTATCTGTCCATATACCGTTTAAGTCGGGGATTTCAAATCAATTTAGCTAATGTTGCTTCTACCTGTTCATATACCGTTAAAGTCGGGGATTTCAATCAATGTAACTGATGTTGGCGCTACCTCTCCACATACCTTAAATTCGGGGATTTCAAATCAATTTAGTTGATGTTGCCTCTACCTGTCCATATATCGTTAAAGTCGTGGATTTCAAATTAATTTAGCTGATGGTGCCTCTACCTGTCCATATACCGTTAAAGTCGGGGATTTCAAATCAATTTAGCTGATGTTGCCTTTACCTGTCCATATACCGCTAAAGTCAGAAATTTCAAATCAATTTAGCTGATGTTGCCTCTACCTGTCCATATACCGTTAAAGTCGAGGATTTTAAATCAATTTAGCTGATGTTGCCTCTGCCCGTCCAGATACCACTAAATTCGGGGATTTCAAATCAATTTATTTGATGTTGCCTCTACCTGTCCATATACCGGTAAAGTCGGGGATTTCAAATCAATTTAGCAGATGTTGCCTCTACCTGTCCATATACCGCTAAAGTCGGGGATTTCAAATCAATTTAGCTGATGTTGCCTTTGCCCGTCCATATACCACTAAAGTCGGAGATTTCAAATCAATTTATCTGATGGTGCCTCTACCTGTCCATATACTGTTAAAGTCGGGGATTTCAAATCAATTTAGCTGATGTTGCCTCTACCTGTCCACATACCGTTAAAGTCGGGGATTTCAAATCAATTTAACTGATGTTGCCTCTATCTGTCCATATACCGTTAAAGTCGGGGATTTCAAATCAATTTAGCTGATGGTGCCTCTACCTGTCCATATACCGTTAAAGTCGGGGATTTCAAATTAATTTGGCTGATGTTGCCTCTACCTGTCCATATACCGTTAAAGTCGGAAATTTTAAATCAATTTAGCTGATGTTGCCTCTACCTGTCTATGTACCGTTAAAGAAGGGGATTTCAAATCAGTTTAACTGTTGTTGCCTCTGCCTGTCCATATACCGTTAAAGTCGGGGATTTCAAATCAGTTTAATTGATGTTGCCTTTGCCTGTCCATATACCATTAAAGTCGGGGAATTCAAATCAATTTAGCTGATGTTGCCTCTATCTGTCCATATACCGTTAAAGTCGGGGATTTCAAATCAATTTAGCTAATGTTGCTTCTACCTGTTCATATACCGTTATAGTCGGGGTTTCAAATCAATGTAACTGATGTTGGCGCTACCTCTCCACATACCCTAAAGTCGGGGATTTCAAATCAATTTAGTTGATGTTGCCTCTACCTGTCCATATATCGTTAAAGTCGTGGATTTCAAATTAATTTAGCTGATGGTGCCTCTACCTGTCCATATACCGTTAAAGTCGGGGATTTCAAATCAATTTAGCTGATGTTGCCTTTACCTGTCCATATACCGCTAAAGTCGGAAATTTCAAATCAATTTAGCTGATGTTGCCTCTACCTGTCCATATAACGTTAAAGTCGGGAATTTCAAATCAATTTAGCTGA
>JAIGNY010000403.1:340000-505000 GCA_020152595.1 Chiridota heheva
AATAAATGCGCAAAAATAAACATAAAATTTCAATCATATTTATTTGTAGGAATCTGAAGCATTTGCGCTGTACAACCAAGCCCTACATCAACAACGTGTGGGAAACTCAAATGCAGCTGAACGTATTTACAAGCAACTCCTCAACTCTAATTTTGTAGCACAGGTAAGTAGATTCTCAAGGTCGGACATTCGGGAATGTTGCGGTGCACGGCGACCTAAGAATGTTTTTTTGACGATCTCAAAATTCAGTCAAAGCAGAAAACAAACAGTCAGTTATCATTGCCGTCAATGGGAGAAAAACCTATTTTTTGTCATTTTTCAACAAATACTGGACAGAATTTATTTTTCTTTACAAATGTTGTGTATTAGATAATAGTTTCCAACATATATGAGTATCATTAATTTTCGCTGACTAGCTGAGGCGACACAAATATTCATAAAAAAATTATTCCATTGACTGTAATGATAAAGTTTCCCCTCCAACTTAGCAAAACCGTACTGAGCTCGTACACAGTTACGTTGACTCCGACCTCGAGAATGTATAGTATGGAAGATTGCCCAGGATGCATTTTTCTACTTCAAACTGAAACATCCCTGTGTGATGGGCAATAATCACATTCCACATCCCTGTGTGATGGGCAATTAATCATATCCATATAGTTCAACATCTTACAATTCATAATTTGCTCAAGATAAACCATACAAAGTGAAAGGGTGCAGAAAGTACGACCCCCTCTCTACCCCCCCCCCCCCTTCTCCTACAACACCCAGTTATTTTTAATAACGCACTGCCCTTGCCTGTATCAAAATATTGAAATTCATTTTTGAAAGAAAAATAGCGACATACCAACAATATTTTAATTCCTAATTTTAAATATAAAAACACTGAATGATACTGGTCAGTGTGTGTGTGAGGGGGAAGACTCATTTTCATTTAACTTAACTTCATGATAATTCTGGACTGCAAGAAACTGATCAGATCATCAGTTATTCCTGTAAGTACATCCAACGTACACTTCAGTATAATTTTGGTCAATTTGACCATACCACATGCTAGAAAATCTGTTTTCCCAACAAATACCTGAAAAGGCATTAAGGAGAAAAATGAATTCAAATGGATGTTTTAACATAAAGATATGTTTCTAACAAAAATTATGAGCTGTTTTGTATAAATTACAGTATAATGTGTGGGTCAATGGGTAATTCTAACCTTTTCTGGCCTATTATGGAAGTTATACGAGTGAAACGTTCAATTTGACCACACCAGTGGTGGGAACTTATATTTTGTCAAAAAAAAAAAAAAATGGTGTCAGTCACGCATGCGTATATTATTGTTTCTAGTTATTTATTCTACATATGGAGAACTTTTCAAGCAAGCATTAATATCCCCTGACAGATATATCCCCTGTTAGTAAATAAATCCCCAATTAAGCTTAGCCTAGGGTCTTGGGAGCTGGTAAGCCCAAAAAGGAAACTGCTTAGGGAAACTGTTCCCCAGGTAATATGTACAGAAATGCTTTCCATGTGGAATGTGACATACATTTAGAACTGTGAACTTTTAAGGATTTAAGTAAATGTGTACATGGCAAAAAAGCGAGCCTGTATCGTTTACACGCGTTTAGTACCATGATTTTCGGAATTAAACCAAAATTGCTCTAATTTACGATGCTAAGTTAAAATATTGCGCAACCATTATGGCAATAGTTTTGATCCCATTGCCCAACTAGAAGCTGGAGTTGTGCTTTCAAAATCGTGCAAAGTGCCTTCATATATCATCATTTTTATTGAAAATGTGCGTGGAAATTTGGTTAAGAAAGAACAGAAAAGTTCTCTTCAATGTCATTTAATCTTAACATCGCATAGTTTTTTTGCTGTACTCACTAGGGCTTTCAGTGAAAATCTTGGATACTCGGGGTAATTAATTTTAGAACTACGCCCCCACCCCAGAAATACAGTTTATCAGTTCTCTTCTAAAATGGCTGTGATCTTTGTGAAACATGCAGAATTTCATTTCTGCTTGAATCTTTTTTTGTTTCATTTATTTTGCAATATTTTTTCTTTCTTGCAAAATCGATTTGACTCATCAGTAATCTTTACATGTAAATGTACTGATCGCCACCATTAAAGAATTTTCACTGTGTATTTTGTGGTCAATTTTACAGCTTGTAAAATGGGTCTTGACAAGATTGAGATCACAACCTAACGTTATGTTATTGTTAGTTTCAGCAGCCCATCTATGATCAATTGTCCCGGTAATTGCAAGAAAAGAAAGGTTTTCATACTTTGGAATATATTTGTTACATGTACGAGGGATTTTACTCTAAGAACACGTTTTATGAGCAGAAAACAATATATTGCAAGATGTTGATGTTATATGTCTGAGAAAAAAATAGTGATATTTGAAAATTCACTGTTCCTGCTTAAAAAGCACGGAACAGCAGGACTTTTAACCCGTTATCCTATCCAAAATAAATGCTCACCCCCCCCCCTAACAACAAGAAGAAACATTTGAAAAACGTATTCCAAGCTTACAGTTTTATTTTACCTTACAGTCAAATAGCGTATTTCCTTATAATAATACCTAAAGTACATATAAATGAAGGATAAGTTTGAGGAAACAATGCAGCCTTACCTGTACTGAACTCATTATACAACTGTAGGTCTATATCATGCACGTGCTTAGCGCACACACACACACACACACACACACACACACAAATGTGCTGATGTACGAAAAATAGGGCTGCTCAAAATCTTTCATGTATTCTTTCACATTTTTGTCCCAAATTTCCAACTGCTTGCATTCAAGTAAAGTTGTTGAGCAATAAGTCAACACAAGGAAATTCATGGGTTTTCTATCTGTGATGTCACAAAATTTGAATAGAGTTTGTATAATTTATTATGAAATGAATTTACAATGCTTTAAATTTGAATAATCCTAAACTAATTTTAATAAAGCTTGTTTTCTACCAATTAGGCTCAAATCTTTTAAATGCAAATAATTTTGAAAATACATATAATTTTGATTCATGTGATTTTAAATGCAAACATCAAAAAATGTATTAAAACCGAAAAGTTGTATAATAAGGTTGATTGTGACCAGGCACACTTTCTTACAGTGCCTATATTTGTGTTTGGGCTATTTTCCACCTTATAACAAAACAGGTATTTTGCACCCACTATTCAAAATGACCTATTTCAACCTCAGGGTATTGAATCATTTTTCACAAAGGTTGAAGTTCCAGAGCAAGACCATGAGCCATTGGTGGACCCGGCAGCCATTTTGAAATACTCTGCATACAAGAATCTTGGTAATCTTGCTCTGCAGAAGAATGAGAAGAAAGTTGCTATGGAGTTCTTTCTGGAGGTATGTTTTTATATTTCTCATTGAAAGTGAGATACTGTCCAACATATAAGGCGGTTTTAAAGCCTAACCCGAATCCTAACCTGTTGGGATGCTATTTATATGCCTCAAAACCTGATACAGGGTGGTTTTGAAGCCTAACCTGAATCCTAACCTGTTAGGATGCTATTTATATGCCTCAAAACCTGATACAGGGCGGTTTTGGAGCCTAACCCGAATCCTAACCTGTTAGGATACTATTTATATGCCTCAAAACCTGATACAGGGTGGTTTTGAAGCCTAACCTGAATCCTAACCTGTTAGGATGCTATTTATATGCCTCAAAACCTGATACAGGGCAGTTTTGAAGCCTAACCTAAATCCTAACATGTTAGGATGCTATTTATATGCCTCAAAACCTGATACAGGGCGGTTTTGAAGCCTAACCTAAATCCTAACATGTTAGGATGCTATTTATATGCCTCAAAACCTGATACAGGGCGGTTTTGAAGCCTAACCTAAATCCTTACATGTTAGGATGCTATTTATATGCCTCAAAACCTGATACAGGGTGGTTTTGAAGCCTAACTCGAATCCTAACCTTTTAGGATGCTATTTATATGCCTCAAAACCTGATACAGGGTGGTTTTGAAGCCTAACTCGAATCCTAACCTGTTAGGATGCTATTTATATGTCTCAAAACCTGATACAGGGCGGTTTTGAAGCCTAACCCGAATCCTAACCTGTTAGGATGCTATTTATATGCCTCAAAACCTGATACAGGGCGGTTTTGGAGCCTAACCCGAATCCTAACCTGTTAGGATGCTATTTATATGCCTCAAAACCTGATACAGGGCGGTTTTGGAGCCTAACCCGAATCCTAACCTGTTAGGATGCTATTTATATGCCTCAAAACCTGATACAGGGCGGTTTTGAAGCCTAACCCGAATCCTAACCTGTTAGGATGCTATTTATATACCTCCAAACTTGCCTCTATTGTGGACAATTATTCACTTTCCATTTCTCACATGCGTTTACTATGGACATAAGCTTTAAATTCTGTATCGAGTAGTCTTTGAATTTTGATTCTAACATAATTTTTCACTTTCCAATCATTTGATTGGTCAATTTTTACCTATGGTCAGTGCAAGTATCCAGACATAGATGAGAGAAAAAATGTAAATAGTAAGGAGATTTGAACAATCTGAGGCTGTGACATCGTAACTAGTCTGATTTCAGTCGTTTGTATACAAATGCTACCAAACTTTAAACTTGCATATTTCCATAAAGGAATAAGATTTTGGAATGCTTTCTTCACCATTTTGTCTCTTTTGAAGTCCTCTTTCAAATAAGATAACTTGCTTGACCACTGAACTAATCCTTTAATATATTAGAAAGCATAGAAGTTATCAGACACCTCATTCATTACAAATTTTCATAAAAACAAGCGTTTTAATACATTTGAAATAATGTGTGAATATTCCGAGCTCGTATTTTAGGCGTTTGACTACTGAGTGTAGTAGGGAATGAACTGACTTTATTACATACATTATTATTTTATTTTCTTTCACTTTCAGGCTGTCGGTCTAGATTCGACCGATGTTACCTTGTGGTACCGCGTTGGTGAGGTCGCTATTCAACTTCTTCAGCTGTCGCTGGCGAGGCTTAGTTTTCAGGAAGGTCTTCGTTGTAACCCTAAGCATTGGCCGTGTCTGGACAGCATTATTACCATACTGTATGCAATAACTGATTACACAAGTAAGTTTTGTGTAAAGTTGGTTGGCTGATTGAAGATGATTTTAGTTTAAATAGTTTTGGGCAAGCTTGTAATAGTATAGTGCTTCACTTAGACGTGGTATAATACTGTGAGAATATATACAGTATTCTATGGTGGTATCGTGACAACCAACTGGTTAATTCAATTGGTAGAACACTTGCTTTCCTGCCACAAGGTTGTGGGTTCAATCTCCAATCTAGTCATATTTAGTCCTCCTCTCCCACCCCCTCTCTCTACTTTTTTTTTTTCTTCACCCATGCACTTCCTCTCTCGATCCCAGCTTTCTGACCTTAGTTCATGTATTTCTCTCATTCTCCCCCTGTTTTCTTTCGTTCCTACCTCTAGAATGATCTAACCTCTCAGGCACAAATTGACCTTAATTGTCTAAGTGCCGTTAAGCCCTCATCAAACAAACATACCAAACGCAACCTGCAGCCCTCTTGCTTGAGGCTCTGCATAAGAGATCGGAACAGGATAACAATATGGTGTGCCATTTGTTGGTTGCAGCTTGAGCCTTAACATATGCGTAGAAAAGCGCTCTGTAAGAATTTGCTAATATTAATATTATTTTACTGTGATATCAAAAATACCCTGACCAACATCTTGTGGTGTATCATCATTACATGTAAGTACAATTGCATATAAATGAGAATTTAACGACGACAAGTGAACACACAATTACAATGACGGCGTTGTCGCCTGGGTATTCGGTTATGATAGTAACAATGCCATCACGAAACGCTTAATACGACCCAGACGAGAACACAGGTACGAGGTACGGACAGACATAACATCAACAACCAAGTCAATGTCCATGGCCTTTGATAACCAGTTGTGGTGCACTGGCGAAATTCAACTTAATATTTGCAGTATATAAGGGTGTTTCAGCAGATGTCATGTGACTTTGTTTACATCACCATTTTGTCGGTCAAAACCACTGTCGTCTGCTGTACACTTAATTAGACTTACATACGTTTGCATGTTGTTATATAAGATTATTTTTGTAAGATAATTATACTGAAATCTTGCTGTGCTGTTGGTTGCACTAATAGATGCGTGCGGGGGGAATGAAAAGACATTTTCTCGATTTCCATCTAATCCTGATCGATGTTCGAAGTGGGTTTCTGCTGTATGATGCAACAGCTTTTAACCTATGGTAGGCCTTACACAATAGGATTTGCAGCGAGCACTTTATATTGGGTATATAGGCTTTGTGTGAGTAACGAACAATCAGATGGCGTTAACGTTAAACGTTACTCTTCGTATGCCCGGTGAAAATATAACTTACTTAAGGAAAATATGGAGAAAAATCAGAAGCGAGCAAAAAACTGCAATCAGTAAAATTCGCTGAACTGGTACTGGTAAGATAGTATGTTTCTTATACGTGTGATGTGACTGAGCTGTGTGAAGACGCGTGAAACGCAATGAAGCCGCTGCCCTGCAAAATGGGAGTCCAGTTGAGTTAGAGTCACATGATGAATTCCCTCTATAAGAATTGTTTAAGCTCAGTTGAGTTAGAGTCACATGATGAATTCCTTCTATAAGAATTGCTTAAAGCTTCTTATCCTTGGATCTTAAGTTTCATTAAAAACATTCTACGTGCACTGTTAATCCCATGTATAGTGTTCCTAAGTTAGTAATCATACCTTAGATATCGAAACACGGTTATGTTTTTTTGTGCATGATAATCAATATCTGATTTACCAAACAGCCCTATTGATATTTGGAGATATGGCTGACATCCCAAAGCTTTTGTCAGTCAACTACTAACTTGCAGAATATTGTTCCCTTGGATTAAAGAAAACACCTGATTTACAGAAAAATGTGGAGTTCTGCTGATTCTTATATCACAAATTTGTTAAACAGTTTGTATATTAACATCAAGGGCCTAAAAATAATAGGTGAACAATGGCCTTATTTTAAACAAGTTTGATTGGAACTGCTACTTGCAAAATATTATAACAGAGGATGTGAAAACAATATATTTACAGAAATAAAAGAAAAATATGGAGTCCTATATATGGCAAATTTGCTTAGTTTAAGCCCAATTCTCGCTACAAGTGTTCAGTCTTTTCACCTGCAAGAACCTCCTCTAGAAATACCTTTGCTTAAAACCAGAAACATCTCAACCGGCCCTCAAATGGAGCAGGGCCAGTGGAAGTAAAAGTGATCTATTTCTTTGTTTTCCAAACCACAAAACTGTATACAGTTTTACCTGTCCAAGGCTCCTTCAAGATAACAACTACTCCCACTGGTGTTACATGGTATTTTTAGTAACACACATCAGAATATAGTGGCATTCCTTTGTAATATATGTAGTGACTGTAATCAATGCTGGCATTGTTTGTCTTTGCTGCTGGGGAAAGGTGAAATGAACTATGAGCATAGAACTATTCATACCTCAATGTTATGATGCAAAGTTAATCTTGTGGAATGATGCGGTTAAGTTGTGGCTTGAAAATTGCAGGCCAAATTTTAAGCAGTGCCTTAACTAATGTCCATTTCGGCAGTTCGCTATAAGCAATTAAGAAACCCACCACTGATAGTTCAGTGATTTTACACATCAGTTATTACACTCCCTACCATCTATATGCACACAATGGAACTTTTTGTGACGAACCAGGTATTGTGGATTTGGTTACCGCAGGACTAAGTCATGTGTGTAATGTGGGGCTGAGGATTCATTTTTACTTTTAAAATGATGTTTTCATAAGTGAGTTATAAACACTCTGGTGAGTTTGGATGCATTGGACTGAAAATTTGTAGCCAGAGTTATTCATCATAAACAGTGTACAAATTAGCTCTTGGAAATTGAACCAAATGCTGTACAATGATTTTAGCCAAGCTTGTATGAAACCATTTCTATTAATTTTATTGATCAAATCAATTTATGGTTTAATTTTTGATCAAATCTACTCTCTTTTTTTTCTTCACCCATGCACCTCCTCTCTCAGCCCCAGCTTTCTGGCATTTAGTTCTTGTGTTTCTCTCAGTCTCCCCCTGTTTCCTTCCTTCCTACCTCTGGAATGATCTAACCTCTTAGGCACAATTTGACCCTCGCTGTCATGGTGCTGTTTAGCCCTCATCAAACAAACAATCAAATCAATTTGTTTCATTTTCCTACATTATCTATAAACCTTTGCATTTGATACTCAAAATATATTTATTCTCATTTAATTTGATGCTCAAAATATATTTATTCTCATTTAATTTGATACTCAAAATATATTTATTCTCATTTAATTTTATACTCAAAATATATTTATTCTCATTTGATTTGATGCTCAAAATATATTTATTCTCATTTAATTTGATACTTAAAACATTTATTTAATTTGATACTCAAAATATATCTATTCTAATTTATTTGATACTTGAAATATATTTATTCTTATTTAATTTGATACTCAAAATATATTTAATTCTCATTTATATTGATACTCAAAATATATTTATTCTCATTTAATTTGATACTTAAAATATATCTATTCTGTTTTAATTTGATACTCAAAAGTAGATATATTCTCATTTAATTTGATACTTAAAATAAATTTATTCTCATTTAATTTGATATTCAAAATATATTTATTCTCTTTTAATTTGATACTTAAAATAGATTTATTCTCATTTGATTTAATACTCAAAATATATTTATTCTCATTTAATTTGATACTCAAAATATATTTATTCCCATTTAATTCAATACTCAAAATATATTTGTTCTCATTTAATTTGATACTCAAAATATATTTATTTTCATTTAATTTGATACTCAAAATATATTTATTCTCATTTAAATTGATACTCAAAATATATTTATTCTGATTTAATTTGATACTTAAAATAGATTCTTTCTCATTTAATTTGCAGCATGTCTCTTCTTTATCGCAAAAGCTTTCCAGCGGGATCCAAAATATCTGAAAGGTAATTTTTGTCAATTCTTTACAGTGCTGTCATGACATGTCGATTATTGCGATATTGCGATATCTCTTTTTCCACAACATGAAATATGCCTCTCGTGACATATCGCGATACCAAAAACTAATACTAAGCTAAGAAATTTTCGTACAACTAGGCTAGGCTACTTCATACGTTACAATTCTAACGTTACAGTATTAAATCTAAATGTCATGTTTAGGCTATTAAAAATGTGCAAAAATAGCCTGAAACATAAGAAAAACTTATTAAAAATTGTGTTCTGTTTATACCCCACACTGGCACATTCCAATGTAAGTTGGCAAAAAGAACGAAAAATTGGCCCAGAACATGCCTCTTAGGCTCTCACTTTGATGATTCATGGTCACGTTGGCTGAATTACTGTCGTGGTGGGTGCTGTTAAGCCCTCATCAAACGAACAAACTTTTACCTCCATTCTTTTCTTATGCAGGCCATGCCTTTAAACAGCAAATATTTAATGAGGACCACACTTTAAAGAGAGATGCCTACAAGATCTTTAAGAATTGGTAAGTAATATAATAAAGTTAACCTCTCTAAGTTACATGATTGACAGTTTTTTCAACCAATCACCACACAAATTTGCTTAACAACAAAATCTGCATAACTAAGTGGAGTAAAAATCCTAGGCCGTACTGGTACAGTACAGCTAGCTAGCGGCCCACGTTCCTGCAGTCGATGCAATATACTGCACAAAACAAATTTCTGCACGCACAGACTTGAGTGACGACTAAATGGTGAACACCAATTTCACCTGCCCGCCCACTACGGGCTTTGTAAATCCAATATCCCTTACCCAGAATGGTTAGCAAACAGAATTTTGTTTATTCCTTTTGCTAAAAACTCGAAAGATCCGGAGAAGTGCTATAAATGAATCAAAACTTGCAGCAGGCCACATGAACATCTAAATGTTGATGCATTGGTCATGAATGATTGCGTATTTGAGGTTTGTTTACCCCACTAACACCGTTTTGCTATGGTGGGTGGCCTATTCAGTTTTGCTATGGTGGGTGTGGCCTATTTCCGCTTTGCTATGGTGGGTGTGGCCTATTTCCATTTTGCTATGGTGGGTGTGGCCTATTTCCGGTTTGCTATAGTGGGTGTGGCCTATTTTCGTTTCGCTATGGTGGGTGTGGCCTATTTTCGGTTCGCTATGGTGGGTGTGGCCTATTTCCATTTTGCTATGGTGGGTGTGGCCTATTTCCATTTTGCTATGGTGGTTGTGGCCTATTTCTGGTTTGCTATGGTGGGTGTGGCCTATTTTGTTTCGCTATGGTGGGTGTGGCCTATTTTCGTACTTGGAGAGGTTTATTGTCACAAGTGAAATAAAGTGACCAGGTAAAGACGATCCCACATCGCACATAAACAAGTTTGTCAATTTCCTTGAATCTAATTCCAGCTCCTTTCATTTAGTGTTTGAACGTAAATAAATCATAAGCATTTGACATGCAGTAAAGATGAATAAGAAATTAATTGTTTATAAACTTTCCATGGATTATTTGCAATGTCAATGCACGAGCTTGAGTATTGGTTTAGACAATATTTACAACAGGCCTACAGTAGGTGAACTTCTTAACAAAGCCAGAACAAAATGAAACTTTTTCGTTTTAAAACAATCTAACACAGAAATGTTATAAAAAGATTAATGTTTGCACATCGTGTTTATATGCGTATTTACCACACGGTTTAAAGGACTTTACACTCGCTTTATATGCGTATTTACTGCCAGTTCAAAGGACATTGCGCTCGCTTTATATGCGTATTTACTGCACGATTCAAAGGACATTACACTCGCTTTATATGTGTATTTACTGCCAGTTCAAAGGACATTGCGCTCGCTTTATATGCGTATTTACTGCCAGTTCAAAGGACATTGCGCTCGCTTTATATGCGTATTTACTGCCAGTTCAAAGGACATTGCGCTCGCTTTATATGCGTATTTACTGCAGTTCAAAGGACATTGCATTTTTCGCTTTATATGCGTATTTACTGCAGTTCAAAGGACATTGCGCTCGCTTTATATGCGTATTTACTGCATGGTTCAAAGGACATTGCGCTCGCTTTATATGTGTATTTACTGCCAGTTCAAAGGACATTGCGCTCGCTTTATATGCGTATTTACTGCCAGTTCAAAGGACATTGCGCTCGCTTTATATGCGTATTTACTGCCAGTTCAAAGGACATTGCGCTCGCTTTATATGCGTATTTACTGCACGGTTCAAAGGACATTGCACTCGCTTTATATGCGTATTTACTGCCAGTTCAAAGGACATTGCGCTCGCTTTATATGCGTATTTACTGCACGGTTCAAAGGACATTGTTTGCTTTTTATGCGTATTTACTGCACGGTTTAAAGGACATTGCACTCGCTTTCTTTGTGTATTTACTGCACGGTTCAAAGGACATTGCACTCGCTTTATATATGTATTTACTGCACGGTTCAAAGGACATTGCACTCCCTTTATATGCGTATTTACTGCACGGTTTAAAGGACATTGCACTCGCTTTATATGCATATTTACTGCACGGTTCAAAGGACATTGCACTCGCTTTATATGTGTATTTACTGCACGGTTCAAATGACATTGCACTCGCTTTATATGCGTATTTACTGCACGGTTCAATGGACATTGCACTCGCTTTATATGCGTATTTATTGCACGGTTTAAAGGACATTGCACTCGCTTTATATGCATATTTACTGCATGGTTCAAAGGCCATTGCACTCGCTTTATATGCGTATTTTTCTTTCGCATCAGCCGTGCCAAGGCCAGACGCACTATCAAGGACAGTAAAACCAACACTTGGAACAACTTTATCTCTTCTCTCACCACCAACACCCCCACTAAGAAGATTTGGAGAATGGTTAACAGCTTCCCACGGCAGAGTAGGCAAATCTTCCATCTCCCATCTCTCTTGGAATGGAGACCTTCTCACATAAAAAAGACATCGTTGACCACCTCGCCGCCTCTTTCAGCAACATCTCGGCCTCGACCAACTACTCCAATGCTTTCAAAATCAAAAGCTTGCGATGAAGCCGGAGAATCACTTTTCCCTCTGACAACTCCGAAAGCTACAACACCCCTCTCACCCTTTCTGAATTAAACCAAGCCATCAGCGGCGCTGGCTGCACCTCCAAGGGCCCAGATAACATCCCCTATCAGTTTCTGAAACACCTCCCCATCAAAGCCACCACTACCCTACTCACCATCTTCAACCACATTTGGTCCTCACACTCCTTTCCCCCTATCTGGAGGACAGCTATTGTCATCCCGTCCTTAAACCGGGAAGGATAGCACCGACCCCACCAGCTACCGACCCATCGCCCTTACTTGCTGTCTCTGTAAAATTATGGAAAAGATCATTAATCAGAGACTAAACTGGTTCCTCGAGACCAACAGAATCCTCTCTCCTCACCAAAGCGGCTTCGGAAAACGTCGCAATACCCTAGACCAGTTAATTACGCTCGACACCGCTATCCGGGAATCCTTTGCAAAAAAGGAACACCTCATTGCCATATTTTTGACCTCGAGAAAGCTTTCGACACTACTTGGAAATACGGCATTACCCGCAAACTTCACACCATTGGCCTCAGAGGCCACCTCCCCATCTTTATTCAAAACTTCCTCTCACCCAGGCAGTTCCAAGTTCGTATTGGCCACACCCTCTCCAACCCGTACCCCAAGAAGAGGCGTCCCCAAGGCAGCATCCTCTCCCCACTCTCTTCAACCTGAGCATTAATGACATCGGGAATGACCTTGGCCCCAGCATCAAGCGTACCCCTCGTGGATGACTTCACCATCTTCTACTCCTCCCTAGCTTTCCTATTGTTGAAAATAGGCTTCAAACCAGCCTCAATCAGCTGCAAGTCTGGAGCAACAATAACGGTTTTAGATTCTCCAAAGACAAGACAGTCTGCATGCACTTTTGTCATTTCAACAACCTCCACCCCAACCCGAACTTTGTGCTCAATGGGAATCGCATCCCTAAAGTTGAAAACACAAAGTTCCTTGGTCTAACTCTAGACCCCAAGCTCACCTACAAGCCACACATCACCAACCTGAAACTAAAATGCAATAGCTCCCTCAACCTCCTCCGACTGCTCTCCAACACTACTTGGGAGCGAAACATATGCTCTCCTCAAAATTTTCAGGCTCACCATTCGTGCCAAGCTTGACTATGGCAATATTGTTTACTGTGTCGCTCACAACTCATACCTCAACCACATTAACACCATCCAAAATGAAGCCCTCAGGCTTTGTCTAGAGCCTACAGGACCTCCCCAATCACTAGCCTTCATGTTGAAGCCAGAACCCCCTTTCTACTTAGATGTAAAAAGCTTAGCCTCTCCTATGCTTTTAGAGTCCTCACCAACACTCAGAACCCTGTTTACAACCTCATTAGGTACCCCAATTTCTCCTCCCTCTTTGATAGGACTAAAACCCTATCGCCCCCTTCAGCTTACGCATTAAATCAGACCTCTTTCAACTTGGCATCAACCCCGCCACTCTCGGCACCTATTCCTGGCCCACTTTTCCGCCTTGGGCCACCCCCTTCCTTCTGTCCACCTAGACCTCTCCACTTATAACAAAACTCAAACTCACCCTAATCTCTTCATCAATCTCACAACCAAATCAAAGACCAACTCTCAAATTACACCTCTATCTATACTGATGGCTCCAAGGAAGGCAACAAGACAGCTGCTGCTGCCATCATCCAAGACATCACCCTCAGTAGCAGACTTCCTGACCACTCATCCATCTTTTCAGCCGAGGCTAAGGCCATTCTCCTCGCCCTCAACTTTATTGAGTACTCTCCTCTTAGTCACTTTGCCATTTTCTCTGACTCAAAGGCTGTTCTTACTTCATTACTCAATCTTAAATGGGATAACCTCACCTGCCACCTCCTCCTCCGGAAACTCTTTTCTCCCACCCTCTGCAGGAAAAGTGTTCTTTTCTTCTGGATACCCAGCCATGTTGGCATCCTGGCAATGACAGGGCTGATACAGCCGCTAAGCTTGCCCTTAACCTCCTCCCTTCCCCTTTTCCCAAAACCCTCTCTGACATCAAACCGCTTATCGCTTCTCTTGTTCGTGACCGCTGGCAAACCTTATGGAACTTCCAAATTGATAACAAACTCCATGTTATCCAGCCCACAATCGATCAAATCCACCATCAACAACCTTTCTCGTATTGACAACGTTCATATTACCCGTCTTAGAATTGGTCACACCCACCTCACTCACTCCCACCTCCTTATTGGTTCCCCCAACCCCTCTGTAACAATTGCCACTGCATCCTTACAATCCAACACGTTCTCCTTGCTTGCCCCTGTACAACCTTCCCAGAGCTTCTCTCGCTCCCCACAACTCAATTGCTGAGTTCTTCCAAAAAAATCCTCCAGATAAAATAGTCTCCTTCCTTCAGCATGCATCCCTCTACAACCATATTTAATCCTCCTCTTCCACCCCCTCTCTACTCTGTTTTTAGTTTTACCCATGCACCTCCTCTCTCGATCACAGCTTTCTGGCTTTTGTTCTTGAATTTCTCTCCTTCTTCCCCTGGTCTCTTTCCTTACTACCTCTAAAATGATCTGACCTCTCAGGCACAATTTGACCTTCGTTGTCGTGGTGCCGTTAAGACCTCATCAAACAAATCAAACAAACCAGTTCAAAGGACATTGCACTCGCTTTATATGCGTATTTACTGCCAGTTCAAATGACTTTGCACTCGCTTTATATGCGTATTTACTGCACGGTTCAAAGGACATTGCACTCGCTTTAGATGCGTATTTACTGCACGGTTCAAAGGACATTGCACTTGCGAATGACTCCCCTGAAGTCTCGCCATTTTACTTGTGTCAAAGTCCTTTGCCCGTGCATTAAACACTCCGCCTCAACATTAGTCTTTATTTACATAGACACAACACACGACGGAGGTTTAATAACCAAGAATAACACAACATTACACTCTGCAAGCTTGGCTGCATAGGATCTGTCCATAAATTGTTACCTCAGTTGTATGTGCTATTTCGAATGAAGAATAAGATCACTACCCACAAGGTAGTCACTGTAGGCGGAGTCACAAACACATAAAAGCAATACAAAATAAATAAATAAAGCTTTATTGGTGTAAATCATAATATCATTCAGACATGTTTCCTGTCGCAATCTCAGATATATATCTTATTTGTCAATAGCTTAGAATCCTTTTACTTTTTTCAGCTCGGACAGCGTTCATAACTTCAGGATGAAGAAAGAGGTCATGTCAAAGGTGAGAGGTTGTGTCCCTATCTTTTAGTTAAATGGTGAATGAAGTAACCAGTTCTGAAGTGCATAAAGTATGAGACCAACAAAAATGTTTTTGCTGGTCACTCTTATATAGACCTTTTGAAACCGAGTTTAGCTAAATGTGTTTTCTTCAGTACTTCGACCAATCAAATGCTGGGGAACTTTTCCTCTGTTTCCCAACCAATCAGGTGTAGGTTTGAGGGAAAGAAATGTAAGCAACAATACACACGCATGTTTCCTTCATGTATAACGCACGTATGATACGTGCGCTTGAGAACATTTTTTCATACGCGTGGTCCCATACCGTGCGTGAATTGTGCAGACGGCCAAGATTCCTCCAGTATTTTATTGGTCAATATGATTCCTCCAGTATACGATTGGTCCATTATGGACACATGAATCTCAGCCATGTGACATTATTTATATTAGTTATCTGGAAATTGCCGACTTAGATTTGAAAAGATCTAAGCCTGGTGCAGTGTGGAATGAACGAATATAATAAAACAAAATTAATCCCTGTGTGTGTGATCCCTGCTTCTTTTATAGAGGGAGACCCTTTGAATTCAAATTGTTACATGGTCAACAAACAATGCTTTGTGAAGTTTGCGACTATGGTGTCCATAAGTTGGGTGAAGCTAGATTGAAACCAAGGGGGAGTAAAAATGTCCTCTTCTTCAGGTGGCATTGTACTGGTTGGGGAGGGGAGGGGGGGAAGAATAACAAATTGAAGTTCTGAAATAGAAATTACATTTTCCCTGTAAAAATGTCCTCTTGTTTAGTAGATAGTGTTTACATTGTACTGCTAACATATAAGATGTCACGAGAACCAGTCAGGAGAGCCAGATAACTTTTCAAGTTTTCATTTTTCTTTTAGTACGTAGATGAAGCGGTCCATCTGCGGGAGGAGAGACGCAAGTTAGCCGTTGACCCCCCCTTGCCAGTCCTCAAGTTTCTTACACCATTAAAGGAATTCAGGTAAACAGGTTGTGTTTGCTTAATTATCCCCTCACCAACAGGGATATAGCATCTTTTCTGTTACCGTCCACATCCGTTGTTTGCCCACATCCATCTTCCGTCTGACCACACATCCCATCTTCCGTCCAACCACATCCATTGTTTGCCCACATCCATCTTCCGTCCAACCACACATCCATCTTCCGTCCAACCACATGCATTGTTTAGCTACTGGGGAACAAAAGATATCTACTCTTTAAAAAGGAATTCCAACTATTTGTGTGGCTTGCTTGAAAGGCAATTTATATAAAGGAGACTCTTGCCTCCAAAGAACTTTCAACAAATATATTGTTGACATGAATAGCAATTAAAATATTTGTTCTAGAATGAAAGAAAAGTCAAAAATAGATCATTATGTGGGATGGCATGTGGAACAGGGATGGATGGCATGTGGTGGGATGTCATCTTGATTGCAGGTGTGATGGCATATAGGTCATGTGATGGAAAAACATCTGGATTTAATGGCTGATTTCCTGTAGGGTGGGATGTAGGATGGAATGCCATGTGGAACAGAGGGTGGAAGGTGTATTATAAGCCGTGATGGGATTTGTATAGTTTGTGATGTCTGGTTAATTTTATGTTGAATCAAAGGCGATAAATTTCTTTCAGAAATTACATTTTGTGTGTTTGCTCATTACTATCTGATTGCTAATTTGAAGAATTCCATCGTGCCTCAATGAGCAGGATTATGACATTCACCTAGAGTTTGTAATAAAATCCCAGCCTCCAAGCCAGCGCACTTGAAATTTGACTGGTCTATTTAAAGCTTCTGTACGGTCACTCACTCACTCGTGCAGATGAGTTCAAACAGATGCAAAGTTTAGAAACTACAGGCATATTATATATTGTTTGTTTGTGTGACGGTATTAAACTTGAGCTGAGATGATTGTAGGGCAGTACTGGCTGGCCAGACTGACCATGTAATGTGATTATAATGTGGTAAAATGAATAAAGCTCACAGAGGGGCTCTAACGGTCGAAGTGTTGACAGCTAGAAGCGGAAATTAGCAACTGGAGGGTAAAGAGCAAATACACAAAATGAGCTCAACAAAAAGACATACAGCAAAAGGTAACTTACTTATACGAGTCAGATTACCTGAGGAGATGATTTACCAATAAATAATATCTCAACAGAAGTAATTTACGTCTACAAGTCACATCACCTAAGGAGATGATTTACTAATAAATAATATCTCAACAGAAGTAATTTACTTCTACGAGTCAGATCACCTGAGGGGATGATTTACTAATAAATAATATCTTAATAGAAGTAACTTACTTATACGAGTCAGATCACCTGAGGAGATGATTTACCAATAAATAATATCTCAACAGAAGTAACTTACTTCTACGAGTCACATCACCTAAGGAGATGATTCACTAATAAATAATATCTCAATGGAAGTAACTTCCTTCTACGAGTCAGATCACCTGAGGAGATGATTTACCAATAAATAATATCTCAATGGAAGTAACTTACTTATATGAGTCACATCACCTAAGGAGATAATTTACCAATGAATAATATCTCAACGGAAGTAACTTGATTTTACGAGTCAGATCATCTGAGGAGATGATTTACCAATAAATAATATCTCAACGGAAGTAACTTGCTTCTACGAGTCAGATCATCTGAGGAGATGATTTACCAATAAATAATATCTCAATGGAAGTAACTTACTTATTCGAGTCACATCACCTAAGGAGATGATTTACCAATAAATGATATCTCAACAGAAGTAACTTGCTTCTACGAGTCAGATCATCTGAGGAGATGATTTACCAATAAATAATATCTCAACAGAAGTAACTTGCTTATACGATTCAGATCATCTGAGGAGAGGATTTACCAATAAATAATATCTCAACAGAAGTAACTTACTTCTACGAGTCAGATCACCTGAGGAGAGGATTTACCAATAAATAATATCTCAATGGAAGTAACTTACTTATACGAGTCAGATCACCTGAGGAGAGGATTTACAAATAAATAATATCTCAATGGAAGTCACTTACTTATATGAGTCACATCACCTAAGGAGATGATTTACCAATAAATAATATCTCAACGGAAGTAACTTGCTTCTACGAGTCAGATCACCTGAGGAGAGGATTTACCAATAAATAATATCTCAACGGAAGTAACTTACTTATACGAGTCAGATTACCTGAGGAGATGATTTACTAATAAATAATATCTCAACAGAAGTAACTTATACGAGTCAGATCACCTGAGAAGAGGATTTACCAATAAATAATATCTCAGGAAGTAACTTACTTATCCGAGTCAGATCACCTGATGAGATGATTTACCAATAAATAATATCTTAACGGAAGTAACTTGCTTTTACGAGTCAGATCATCTGAGGAGAGGATTTACCAATAAATAATATCTCAACAGAAGTAAGTTGCTTTTACGAGTCAAATCATCTGAGGAGGTGATTTACCAATAAATAATATCTCAACGAAAGTAACTTACTTATACGAGTCAGATCACCTGAGGAGATGATTTACCAATAAATAATATCTCAATGGAAGTAACTTACTTATATGAGTCAGATCACCTGAGGAGGTGATTTGCCAATAAATAATATCTTAACGGAAGTAACTTACTTATACAAGTCAGATCACCTGAGGAGAGGATTTACTAATAAAAATATCTCAATGGAAGTAACTTACTTATATGAGTCAGATCACCTGAGGAGGTGATTTACCAATAAATAATATTTAAAGGGATATTCCTGTGAATTTAAATTTTCATATAAATAATTAGTTATCCCTTTTCGTTTATGAGTTACTACATTTCAAAGATTGCACCACTACATGTGTTGAAAAGTGACCTCACAGTGTTCAGTGTGATGTCACAAAGGCAAATCCAAGACAATTTGTGTGTATTTCTTTGAACATAAATTTGTTGTTTACTTATTGAGGATATAACACGCAGTTTGTTAAAACATGCTTTACCCATTTATGAACCTAAAACTCTGAAGTAAGTGAAAAATTTAGTTTGTTGTTTGATGTAAGTACATAATAATTGTCTTGGATTCAGCCTGTCCTTTATGACATCACATTTTGCATTGTGAGGTCACACTGATGAAATCTTTCAAATGTAGTAACTCCAAAACAAAAAAACATCAGCATTATTTTTACACCACATTGCTTTTTGTTGAATTGTGAAAATTCACAAGATTATTCCTTCAAGAGAGTAAAAAATGGGCAAAGAGGAGCTCGTAAAAAAGCGGAAAAGGGGCGTCACAATGGGGTGAGGTTAAAAGTTTCCTTTGAAAATATATTTTATACTTTTTTTTTTATGTAGATGGGTGACACTCGGTGAGCGACTAATTGAGCTTTACAACTATGTACACAACAGTAACCCAAAGATTGTAAGTATTAACATGTAACTTGCAGATTTTAAAACTAACAGTTTTGGGGTCAGGTTTCAACATATTGTACGTTCAGCTGGCCAGGAACGCTAATTTTGTTTTCTTAACAGGATACCAATAGCACTCATTTGAGTTAACTTGTAAGGTTAGGGTTAGAATTTAAGCCAATCAGATAAGAGAAAAGTTGTGCCGTTGCTATCGTGTTTGGGAAGAAAAATGTGGCTAAAATTCTTATCTGGGCAACCATGATATTTACGTGAGCTGCCCGGACGGACAACATAGTTTTCAGAAAAATTTGCATTGCATGTATACCAAAAAATACCACATGACAATCACAAATTCATATATCCCTACCCAGCGGAAAAGTTGACTTTTAGTTGATTTGTCGATCCCTGTTTTAGGCATGACATTATAGACAAGTCTGAACCGGCAATTTTCAGAAAACTGATTTCAATAATTTCACATGGCCGAGATCAACTTGTTCATAATGAACCAATCATATACAGTACTTGGGGAATCTTGTTGACCAATTAAATACTGGGGATATCTTGGCTGTCTGCACACTGCACACACGGTATGGGACCAAGCGTATGAAAAAATATTTCCAAGTGCGCGCATCATATGTGCATCATAAATGAATGAAATACGTGTGCGTATTGTTGCTTACATTTTTTCCTCAAACCTGCACCTGATTGGTCGGGAATCTAGGGTAAAATTCCCCCAGCAGGTTCATTGGTCGAAGTACTGAAGAAATGACATTCGGCTAAAAGATATCTTTATAATTTGATTTCTTCTGAACATGGTGAGATAATGAAATAGGTTATTTATGAACTATTCAAGTTGTATTTGTCTGACCACTATAACTGTTTTATGTAGTTCTGTGTATATGACAAATTCTTGCAATAGGATACATAAGCAACCATTTTTGCATCATACTTGCTATGATAATGTTGTTAATTATTGTGCAAATGCTAATGTTGTCAACATTTTTATTGATCTGCATGGTGGGTGTGGCTTATGAATAAATATTATGGAACAAATATTTCGTGATATATGTACTATAACATGACAGTTAATACAAATTTTGCAAATCAATCAGCTTGTGAACAAAGCATCGGAACCACAAAATCTTTGGGTTCTGGTATCTTGTATGTATTCTACCATATTTTGCAGACCTCCCGGTAAACCTTTAAAAACCTTTAAAACTTTTAAAAACCTTCATTGACAAATTGAACCTTTATTCCTTTCAAAATAACCTTTAAAACCTTTAAAAACCTTTATTTTCAAAGTTAGGTAAGGTAAATGATTCGAGTGCCAAGGTTTTAGCTTCATTGGTAAGTATACACATCCATTTAATAGCATATCTGTTCTCAACACACATCTAAAAGTAGCAGGACCAAAATAAAATTTTCAACTTCACGTAAGTAATGGACTTTTGGCGCCACCAACTGCCTTTTGCCCCAGAATATGCTCATTGTATGAAAATTAATTCCATGAGTTAACCTTTATAAACCTTTTTATTTAAATCCAAAACCTTTATTTCAAATTTTCCAACCTTTAAAAAAAACCTTTATTTCAAAAAATAGTCACTGGGAAGCCTGTATTTTGTCCTGCGGGTTTTGTGGTTTAAAAACCATTGCATATGTCAGGAAAGTAGTACAACAGAATCTACTAAAGATAATTATGATTTACCACCAGATGAAAGTAATATCAGTTTGCCTTAAAATACATTGACAATTGTTAAGAATGTGAGGATGAGGGCACCAACCTGCTAGTAGACTTACTACACCAGTCATTTCTACGCAGGTAAGTCAGAGCTTTAAACTTGGAATATCTCCTTAACGGATTAAGATATTGATATAGTTTATTTCATGTAAGATACACTTGCTTGAGCACTGAACTACCATGTATGACATTATAACAGCCTGGGACGCTTATGAAAGCAGAATTGTACCACTTTTTAGGCCCAAAGTTTATTCCTGGTGCCTGGGGTGCGTATAATGTGCTATTGGAATTGCATTGTTTGAACTGGTTCTACAGTATACTATATCCCCACAATGACAACCTAAAAAACATTGTGAGCATCCGATGTAAAATAAATAATGTAATCAAACTTTTAAATTTTAAGTCTTCAAATTAATCAAATAAATTATGTTATTAGTCAAAAAATGTTGGGGGAAGGGGGGGCGCTTATTAGAGCAGAGGCGCTTAAAGAATTAGTTCAGGGGTCAAGCAAGTTGATCTTATACGAAGGAGGACTTTAAAAGAAACAAAATGGTGAAGAAAGCAATTCCAAATTTTATTCCGTTAAAGGATTAGTTTAGGGGTCAAGCAAGTTGATCTTATATGAAAGAGGACTTCAAACGAAACAAAATGGTGAAGAAAGCATTCAAAAATCTTATTCCGTTAAGAGGATATTTAAGTTTAAATTTTGGTATCATTTGTGTAGAAACAACTGAAATCAGACTAGGTGTGATGTCATAGCCTCAGATTCTCCAAAGTCTTTATGTATTCCTATTATATTTTGTTTTGTGGCTTTAAAAACCATGGGATATGTCAAAAAAGTAGTAAAATTGAATCTAGGAAGGGTATTTATGATATACCACCTGAAGAAAGCTTGAGGAAAAATAATTCAAATAATGAAAAAATTCATTAAAGTTTCTTTAAAATACATAAACAATTGTTAAGAATGTGAGGATGAGGGCACCAACTTTCCATAGTAGACTTACTACACTAGTCATTTCTACACAGGTATGAAAGAGCTTCAAACTTGAATAGCTTCTTAATGGAGTATAATTTTTGAATGCTTTTTTCACCATTTTGTTTCTTTTGAAGTCCTCTTTCATATAAGATGGACATGCTTGACCACTGAACTTATCCTTTTATACATCAAATATGATAATTCTTTACATGCAAATCAGATTACCACAGGATTCAATGAACTTAAAAAGAATTTTCAGTATCTCTCACTATTGAAGCAGCCTTTGAATTATTAGCACTGGGCCAAAATGTGAAGGCCTAGAATGTTCCAACAAACTTTTTAGGCACGTGATAACATAACATAACAAGATGACAGGCTAAGAAGGTTAGTCACCCCATAAAAATCCCAAACTAACACCACCACCACCACCACAAAAAAGAAAAAATCAAAGATGCCCAGAGTTAGTAAAGAACTTATCAATGTTGGCTTTAAAATTGTGAACAGAATACTAACCACTCAGGCAAACTCAGGCATTAACAACTTTTTGCGAAAAGCTAAAACGCCGAATATCTATCTGTGAGAACTCTTTGGTCAACTTCAAACTGTTACCACGTGTCACATGAGTATTAGCTGAAACATGCAAGAAATAACAAAGCACCGCTACCAGATAAGAATTTAAAAACCTGAATTATATCACCACGTACTCTTATCTAAACTCAAGCGTGGTCAAACCAAGAATTTGCAACCTAGATGTTCTAGTTAGTAATCTTTGATGTGATGAAGCATAATTGTGGTTAATTCAATACTTTCGTATGTTTTCAATGACAAGATTGGAGTTTTGCTACGACAAAATTCTCATGACTTTGAAAAATGTTAGCCCTCACTATCCGACCAAGAAGTTATTTGAATTTCTTAAAATTGTCAGTGATTTTCTGGTTTGTATACAGTATATTACATAAGGGTGTTTCACTGACGTCATGAGGTCGCATGACTTTGTTTACATCCCCATTTTGTCGGGAAAGAACACTGTTCTCTGCTGTACACCTATTTAGACTTACATATGTTTGCATATTGTTATATAAGATTATTTTTGTAAGATGATTATGCCAGAATCTTGCTGTACTGTTAGTTCAACTAATAGATGTGTGCCAGAGAATAAAAACATTTTCTCAATATAATCCTGATAGACATTTGAAGTAGGTTTCTGCTGTACAACGCAATGGCTTTTGACCTATGGTTTACACTAGGATTTGCAGCCAGCACTTAATATCAGGTATGTAGGCTTTGTCTGTGTATAACGAACAATCAGATGGCGTTCACATAAAAGTTCATCTTCGTATACCTGGTGAATATATAAAAGGAAAATATAAAGTAAAATTGGATACGAAAAAAAACTGCAATCAGTCAAATTCGCTGAACTGGTAGGTAGGTTAGCATGCAGTATGTTTGTTGTACGAGTGATGTGACTGAGCTGTGTAAAGACGCATGAAACGCAACGGCGATTTTCCTGCAAAGGCTTTCAGATGAGTTGGAGTCACGTGATGATATCCCTCTATTAGACGATGTATATTGAAATAGTTTTTTATATGTTTGATATGCAGGGAGTTCAAAGCATCGCTTAGATAGTTATATCATTATAGGATTTATTTAACTCATTTATTGACTTTAAGAATGTCTGATTTAGTTGGGGGGCCAAGTTTCAAGATATATTTTCAACTTAATCACTTTCAAATATTATGACATAGACCAAAACAATGAACTTGAGTTAGAAAATAAGGAGCAACTCCCAAACACACATATCTTCCCCTCTGTACCTCTTGTAAATGTGGTAGTTTTCTTGATGTTATATTTTTTATTTTCTTCGATTTTAGAGCTATGGATGCAAAGTTGATCTTGTATGCTGCCTGAATCCCCAAGAAGGTAAGTAGTCGGATATGACTAGGCCCCACTGTCCCCCATAAGCCCCACTGTCCCCCAAAAGCCCCACTGTCCCCCATAAGCCCCACTGTCTCCCATAAGCCCCACTGTCCCACATAAGCCCCACTGTCCCCCATAAGCCCCACTGTCCCCATAATCCCCACTTGTCTCCCCATAAGCCCCACTGTCCCCCCATAAGCCCCACTGTCCCCATAATCCCCACTGTCTTCCATAAGCCCCACTGTCCCCCATAAGCCCCACTTGTCTCCCATAAGCCCCACTGTCCCCATAAGCCCCACTGTCCCCCATAATCCCCACTGTCTTCCATAAGCCCCACTGTCCCCCATAAGCCCCACTGTCCCCATAAGCCCCACTGTCCCCATAATCCCCACTGTCCCATAAGCCCCACTGTCTCCCCATAAGCCCCACTGTCCCCATAAGCCCCACTGTCCCCCCATAAGCCCCACTGTCCCCATAAGCCCCACTGTCCCCATAAGCCCCACTGTCCCCATAAGCCCCACTGTCCCCCATAATCCCCACTGTCTCCCATAAGCCCCACTGTCCCCCATAAGCCCCACTGTCCCCATAAGCCCCACTGTCCCCCATAAGCCCCACTGTCCCCATAAGCCCCACTGTCCCCCATAAGCCCCACTGTCCCCCATAAGCCCCACTGTCCCCCCATAAGCCCCACTGTCCCCCATAATCCCCACTGTCTTCCATAAGCCCCACTGTCCCCATAAGCCCCACTGTCCCCCATAAGCCCCACTGTCCCCCATAATCCCCACTGTCTCCCATAAGCCCCACTGTCCCCATAAGCCCCACCGCCCCCATAATCCCCACTGTCCCCATAATCCCCACTGTCCCCCATAATCCCCACTGTCACCCATAAGCCCTACTGTCCCCATAAGCCCTCTGTCCCCCATAAGCCCCACTGTCCCCATGAGCCCCACTGTCCCCTTAGCCCCACTGTCCCCCATAAGCCCCACTGTCCCCCCATAAGCCCCACTGTCCCCATAAGCCCCACTGTCCCCATAAGCCCCACTGTCCCCCATTAGCCCCACCTACTGTCCCCATAAGCCCCACTGTCACCCATACGCCCACTGTCCCCCATTAGCCCCACCTACTGTCCCCCATAAGCCCCACTGTCACCCATAAGCCCCAATGTCCCCATAAGCCCCACTGTCCCCATTAGCCCCACTGTCCCCATTAGCCCCACTGTCCCCCATTAGCCCCACTGTCCCCATAATCCCCACTGTCTTCCATAAGCCCCACTGTCCCCCATAAGCCCCACTGTCCCCCATAAGCCCCACTGTCCCCATAATCCCCACTGTCACCCATAAGCCCCACTGTCCCCATAAGCCCCCTCTGTCCCCATAAGCCCCACTGTCCCCATGAGCCCCACTGTCCCCCATGAGCCCCACTGTCCCCCCATAAGCCCCACTGTCCCCATAAGCCCCACTGTCCCCATAAGCCCCACTGTCCCCATAAGCCCCACTGTCCCCATTAGCCCCACCTACTGTCCCCATAAGCCCCACTGTCACCCATACGCTCCACTGTCCCCATTAGCCCCACCTACTGTCCCCCCATAAGCCCCACTGTCACCCATAAGCCCCAATGTCCCCATAAGCCCCACTGTCCCCATTAGCCCCACTGTCCCCATTAGCCCCACTGTCCCCATTAGCCCCACTGTCACCCATTAGCCCCACTGTCCCCCCATAAGCCCCACTGTCCCCATAAGCCCCACTGTCCCCATAAGCCCCACTGTCCCCATAATCCCCACTGTCTTCCATAAGCCCCACTGTCCCCCCATAAGCCCCACTTGTCTCCCATAAGCCCCACTGTCCCCATAAGCCCCACTGTCCCCATAATCCCCACTGTCTTCCATAAGCCCCACTGTCCCCATAAGCCCCACTGTCCCCATAAGCCCCACTGTCCCCATAATCCCCACTGTCTCCCATAAGCCCCACTGTCTCCCCATAAGCCCCACTGTCCCACATAAGCCCCACTGTCCCCATAAGCCCCACTGTCCCCATAATCCCCACTTGTCTCCCATAAGCCCCACTGTCCCCCCATAAGCCCCACTGTCCCCATAATCCCCACTGTCTTCCATAAGCCCCACTGTCCCCATAAGCCCCACTGTCCCCCATAAGCCCCACTGTCCCCATAATCCCCACTGTCTCCCATAAGCCCCACTGTCCCCATAAGCCCCACCCCCCCATAAGCCCCACTGTCCCCATAAGCCCCACTGTCCCCATAATCCCCACTGTCTTCCATAAGCCCCACTGTCCCCATAAGCCCCACTGTCCCCATAAGCCCCACTGTCCCCATAATCCCCACTGTCTCCATAAGCCCCACTGTCCCCATAAGCCCCACGTCCCCCATAATCCCCACTGTCCCCATAATCCCCACTGTCCCCATAATCCCCACTGTCACCCATAAGCCCTACTGTCCCCATAAGCCCCTCTGTCCCCATAAGCCCCACTGTCCCCATGAGCCCCACTGTCCCCTTAGCCCCACTGTCCCCATAAGCCCCACTGTCCCCATAAGCCCCACTGTCCCCCATAAGCCCCACTGTCCCCATAAGCCCCACTGTCCCCATTAGCCCCACCTACTGTCCCCATAAGCCCCACTGTCACCCATACGCTCCACTGTCCCCATTAGCCCCACCTACTGTCCCCATAAGCCCCACTGTCACCCATAAGCCCCAATGTCCCCATAAGCCCCACTGTCCCCATTAGCCCCACTGTCCCCCCATTAGCCCCACTGTCCCCCATTAGCCCCACTGTCCCCATAATCCCCACTGTCTTCCATAAGCCCCACTGTCCCCATAAGCCCCACTGTCCCCCCATAAGCCCCACTGTCCCCCCATAATCCCCACTGTCACCCATAAGCCCCACTGTCCCCATAAGCCCCTCTGTCCCCATAAGCCCCACTGTCCCCATGAGCCCCACTGTCCCCCCATGAGCCCCACTGTCCCCATAAGCCCCACTGTCCCCATAAGCCCCACTGTCCCCATAAGCCCCACTGTCCCCCATTAGCCCCACCTACTGTCACCCATACGCTCCACTGTCCCCCCATTAGCCCCACCTACTGTCCCCCATAAGCCCCACCTACTGTCCCCATAAGCCCCACTGTCACCCATAAGCCCCAATGTCCACATAAGCCCCACTGTCCCCATTAGCCCCACTGTCCCCATTAGCCCCACTGTCCCCATTAGCCCCACTGTCACCCATTAGCCCCACTGTCCCCCATAAGCCCCACTGTCACCCATAAGCCCCACTGTCCCCCATAAGCCCAACTGTCCCCATAAGCTCCTCTGTTTGCTGAGTGTGAAGTATACAATGCTGAAGAGAAGGATCAGCATTTTACACAAGGCTGCCAATTTGCATATCAATTAAATGTAAATCTGCCAACTTTTTACAAAGAATAATCAATTAAGCAAACTTTCCTTCTTCGATGCCAAAAAGGGCCTGTATGCCTAATCAGTTATAATTGGACTTATTGTAGTCATAGTGATTTTGAAGTTAAAGAGGTTAAATTAACCAATTAGCTAAGAACTTTCTGTGTTGTGTGGGAGTTACTACCCTTGTCCTGAGATAAGTTGCTACACTCAATCAAAGTGCATGACTTTTTTTTCTTCCGCTGGCTACACCAATGCACAGTGTTGATAAGAAAGTTGACATCACTGTGTCTTTTCCTTCTAAACTCAGAAGATCCAGCTCTTTCTAAACACAGAAGATCCAGCTCCTTCTAAACACAGAAGATCCAGCTCCTTCTAAACACAGAAGATCCAGCTCCTTCTAAACACAGAAGATCCAGCTGATAAAGAAGAAGTGCAATAAGTCCACTACATCTCAATTGTTGACCCTTTAAGTTACCCCAAACAGTGTTGAGTTGACATCACTGTGTTCTTTTCCTTTTAAACACAGAAGATCCAGCTGACAAAGCAGGCGCGAAACAAGTCCACTACATCTCATCTGACGGGAACAAATCAGCATCGAGCTCTGATGAAAAAGCGGAGAAAAAAGTCACCATTAATGACCCTGCTGAGATTAAAGGTCAAGAGTACCCAGACAGCCAATCAGAATTGGAGGATTATCCTGAGGAGCAGTATGGTGGCGGTGATGCCCTGTCGGCGAGGATGATGGGTGGACCTTGTGATAACCAATCAGCGACGACAGGTAAATCTGGAAATTTTATATTTGATTTTGCATAGCCAATAGTAGTATGCTGTGGTGTTCTTGCATGCCGGGATTGCTTGAAGTATTTTGGGTTAATAAGGGAAGACGTTAAGTATTACAATCGGGTAATATGAATTCACCTTCCACCCAGTTGTTACTTGATTGACGATTATGATAATTATAAGGACAAAGTGACATTTTCATTCTTGGCCAAAAATTATGGGACAAAAATAATTCAAAGAATGTGCTCTTGCAAGAAAGCTGGGAAAATGTGACTCTCAATATTGATTGCTGGGCAATTCTGCAGTCAGTAATTCTATTACTTGACTGCGGAATAGCCCCCAAATAACCCTGGAATGGCCCCACGGTTACTTAGGGGCAATTCCGCAGCCAGTAATTCCATTACTGACTGCGGAATTTCCCCTCAAATAACACTGGAAAGGCCCCACGGTTACCTAGCGGCAATTCCACAGTCTGTAATTCCGTTGCCGACTGCGGAATTGCCTCCAGGCAAGTCTGGAAGGGTCCCACGTAGTGTCTACATGGGTACCGAAATATCTGGGTACCTGACCGATTGTGTTGTTACCCAATTCCGAAAATACAACCCGGGTATACTTTTCCAAATATTACCAACTGCAGACTGTTTCTGTTTCAAAATTGTATGTTAAAAAGAATAAAGTATTATATAGTGTATTTCTTTTCCAATGCAATACAATAAAGGGATCACAAAATATGTTGACAGATCGCAGAAAAGATAATGAACGAGCGATGTGTCTACATGTAGTAATGTATGTACGCTAGTAGTACTACATGTACTAGTAGTGCAAAACTTAAAGTCTCTAAACTTCGCTGTAAAAAAATAACTATCCAAACGAATGCGCAACAAGCAGTGTGTGTGTGTAGTATGCTGTAGCAAAAATTTGTTGCGGTTGTACATTACACCAAACTGTTTTGAAAGCGTGTCTGCTATTTGCTAAAAAAAATTGTAACACCTATTATGAACCAATCACAAGTTGTGTTTAAATGAAATTGTTACGTGTTACTGAGCGTGCACGTAACAGAATCATGGAATCAGTCAGTAATTCCCAGCATAGTGTTAATGAGGTGAAATCGTGTATTTAATATTCCAGAATACCAAGTGACCCGTCCCATGAAATTTTGAGGAAGTGCCTATATTATTATTTTATGGTATTTTATGAAGACGGGTAAATAAAAAAGACAAGAAACATTTGTATTCTGTTTCTTTTTACAAAAACAAAGGTACGATTGAAAAACAAAAATATCAAAAGATTTTACAAGGTACACTGTTAGATTTTAACACTTATACTACTTCCACGAAAAATATTGAAAATGCTTCTTTAGTACGTCGGATACCTGGATACCTGGCCGATAATGCAGGTCAGGTACCCGGTCTGATTTTTGGACCCGGTGCAAACACTAGTCCCATACCGGTCTGATTATTTTTGGACCCTTGTAATGATTGTAGGGGTCTTGAAATATCTCAAACTTTCAAGAAATTCAATAACAATCACTTCCCCCTACCCCTTTTCCCCAAAACCCTCTCTGACATCAAACCGCTTATCGCTTCCCTTGTTCGTGGTTACTGGCAAACCTTATGGGACTCCCAAATTGATAAAAACTCCACGTGGTCCAGCCCACCATTCTGATCAAATCCACCATTCACAACCTCTCCTGTATCAACAACGTCCACATTACCTGCCTTAGAATAGGTTACACCCACTTCTCTCAATCCCACCTCCTTATTGGCTTCCCACCACCCCTCTGCAACAATTGCCATTGCACCCTCACAATCCATCACATTCTTTTTGCTTGCCCCCTGTACAACCTTCCCAGAACTTCCCTCACTGCCCACAACTCAATAGCCGAACTCTTCCAAAAAAAACCCTCCAGATAAAAATATCTCCTTCCTTCATCATGCTTCCCTCCACAACCATATTTTGTCCTCCTTCCCCACCCCCTCTCTCTCTACATTATTTTTCACCCACACACCTCTCTCGATCCCAGCTTTCTGGCTTTTAGTTCTCGTGTTTTTCTCAATCTCCACCTGTTTACTCTCCTTCCTACCTCTGAAATGATCTAACCTCTGAGGCACAATTTGACCCTTGCTGTTGTGGTGCCGTGAAACTCTCATCAAACAAACAAACAAAACAAAACTTAATCGTTAGTCTCTGTAATATTTGGGGGCAGGCTTGTCTCTGCTTTTGGAATGAACAAGTTGCATGTCTGTTTGTACATGTGCATACTTCATAGCATTGCGTGTGAAGTTAATCTTTTGGGAAACCTGTTTTTTCAATTAATTGTTTGAAGAAAAAAAATTGAAAAAGTGTAAATTTAGTAAGATAATACTAAAACAGCAGTCACCAGACAAATTACAATGAGCGAAAAAAAAAAAAGCAAAGTGCAAGAAAAATTGTTCTGGCAAGATTTGAACCTACAACAAAATTTAATTCCATTACTTTACTGACTAGGCCACATCAAGCATTAGTGTAGCTTGGGGTTTAGATTTACATAAACCGTAAAATAAGGTTCATCGAGTCGTGCAGATATTGGTTGAATTTTCAACCAATCAAACAATTTGAATGAAGTTCCAAACATTGTGTCCATATGGCGGTTTCACCTCTTTAACCATGCAACACCAAATGTGCAGCCTCTTTAACCATGCAACACCAAATGTGCAGCCTCTTTAACCATGCAACACCAAATGTGCAGCCTCTTTCACCACGCAACACCAAATGTGCAGCCTCTTTCACCACGCAACACCAAATGTGCAGCTTTGTGGTTTCATAGTATGGTTTCTCTTCCATTCATTTTGCCAAACGTGGCACCCCTGTGGATTAGCCATTGGCTCTCCTCTATTGCTTAATTTTCCAGTAATTGAAAGATTTCTGTCTTTTAATTTTTCAGATTATTCCGGCACAGAAATAGACGAATCGCAAATGCCGGAAAAGGCACGTAAAAGCCATAAGAGAAAGCGAGGATTTGCAAATGAGCCTGCCCGGGAAACGCAGATCGGCTAGGGTAAGTAACACCATGGAAACACGCAGATTGATCCATTTTAGAGTATGGTCACCTCTCTTATATACAGACCTGGACAAAATTTACGGTTCCGGCCGATATAATGCAGGTGGAGTCGGAATGAGTTATGATATTTCCCACGGTTCTGAATACAGATGTCGAAAATCTTTCCACGGAAAATTGTGACTTAAATAATATTAATGTAGTGAATACATCTTAGTATGCTCCCCTCTTTCTCAATTTTATGTACCTTTCAGCGCACAGTTACATGGCGGATGTTTTATTTATCTTCCGATGTTTTATTTTTCCAGCAACCTAGCGTTACATGGCGAATGTTTTATTTATCTTCCAACTTTTCAGCAGCTATAATCTGAATTCCAACCCAAAACCGATATTTGATTTTTTTCCTACTCTGATAACAGTAAAATCAAAAATTTGCTAGCAAACATTTTTTAGAATATATATGTTTTATTTGTCTTTTTTTGGATAGATTTCTTGAGTCCAACCCAACAGTGTATGTTTTATTTAGTAGATACCCAGCGCACGGTTACATGGCGGATGTTTTATTTGTCTTTTCTAAAAACATCCCAGAACAGTAGATAATTGTGCAATGAAAACATTTAAAAAGTATATATACATTGCCTAAGAGGGCAGTATATAAACATGTATTTACTACATTAATAATATTTTAGTCTCAATTTTTCATAGGAATAGATTATTGACACCTTTAGTCAGAGCCGTCAGAAATTAGATAATTAATTCCAACTCTGCTAATCAATTAAAGGAATGTTCCCATGTTTTTAAAGGAATATTCCTGTGTTTTTAAAGGAATAATCCCATGTTTTTAAAGGAATATTTCCATGTTTTTAAAGGAATATGCCCTTTTTTAAAGGAATATTCCCGTGTTTTTAAAGGAATATTCCCATGTTTTTAAAGGAATATTTCCATGTTTTTAAAAGAATATGCCCATGTTTTTAATGGAATATTTCCATGTTTTTAAGGAATGTTTTGAAATATTTTATTTTTTTGCAACCTTTCATAAAAAAGAGAAAAATTTTAGAAACAATTTAGTACAAAAATCATGTTGATATGTTATTCCTACCAGGAGATATTCAAATTTTAAGGTTAACAAAAAAAATTATTAAACAAATAGAAAAAGGCTCAGTATGACATCACAGCAACACATTCTCCCACAAAGTGTATATATTTCATTAAAATCTATCATCTTTTTTATTAGTAAAACCTGTTAGAAAAATGAATTGATTAAATTTGGTACTTATTTATACATTGCCAAATATACCCTATTATATATACTTCAAGAACTTTTGGAAAATTGTTTCTAATCATACGGAAACAACCAATTAACGTTCAAAGAAATACATAACCATTTGCAATAGAATTGTCTCTATGACATCATCAAACACGAATTCATCAAACTGTACAAAAACTTTAAAATGCAATTGGGGAATCTCCTGAAAGGAATATGATATGAACCTGATTTTTGTGCCAACTTTGCTCTAAAAGTATGCTCTTTCAAATAGAATTTTACAAAAAACCATGGGAATATTCCTTTAAGATACGAAGCATTTTTTTATCGACCAATTGAAAAACACTTATTTAGGTATACAATTCTTTCAATAGGTCAGAAACACGGAGAAGAAGAAGGAGGAGCATGAAGCCATTAACTACCACGCCCTCCTGCAGGGCTTCCTACCATCCACCCTGCTAGAAAGGTACGTCAATTAACTTAGTTCAGTACTATTCCCAAATAGTCAGCTCACAAATGGGAAATGTTTGCATTCTGTTCCCCTATTCTAGATCAATCAATCCGAGTCATAAAGCTAATAGGACAGACAGGTGGTGGTTATCCCCTGTTTCCGTGGCGCAAGTGGATTATCCCCTGTTTCCGGGGCGCAAGTGGATTAGCCCCTGTTTCCGGGCTCAAGTGGATTATCCCCTGTTTCCGGGCCAAGTGGATGAGAGTACATGACTCCACTGGGCAGGACACCAGCCCCCCACAGATGAAATCCCCAGCAGTGCTTGTACTCATTTTACAGCTTAGTGGACTGAAGCAAGTAGAGTGAAGTGTCTTGCTCAGGGACACAATGCAGCGCTCGTGACAGGAATCAAACCCAGTACCTTTCAAATACAGGCATGACTCCTTAACCTACTGAGCCACTGCACCTCATCATCACTCGGCATAGTCAACTTACAGTGGCCGCCTTTCTCCCAGATTGTAACGATGCAGTTGAACAGTAGGTAACGCTGCCTCCAGTTGTTCCCATGCCATTGCAGCATCCCTCAGTTGACTCATTCTCTTTCCACTCCACTCAGTCACATTCGCGATAACTTTGGCTGATCACTCCAACGTTGTGTACCAGCTGGATGACCATTAATCAAGGCCTCCAGCAACCTGCCTTGTCTGACTACATGGCCACACCAAGCAGCTTTTCTCATCACCAGGAAGCACCATTGACCACCTATCATTTCTGCCAAGCTATCATTGGTGACAAAATCAGACCATTTGATGCCCAACTGCGTTCTTCAAATTGTTTTGCTAAATGCATCATATCGTTTGATATCTGCAGACTCGATTGTTAGTGTTGCAGGGCTGTAAAGTGTTTTGGTTGGAATCAGGAAATGAACAAGTTTAATCTTTGTGTCCAGTGAAACTCGTGAATGAGGGCAAATGTTTGCATTTCCGCAGTGCAGCCTTGTCCATTCCAATATGTAAACGCACCTCCAGACTGTCATCATGTGTAACGGTAGTACCAAGATACCAAACCTTGCTCACGAGAGCAACTGAAACACCGTGTAAGTGTTAGTGTTACCCGGCATAGTAGGTTGAATGATCATGTGCCCTGTCTTATCTGGGTGAATGACCATGTGCTCTGTCTTATCTGGGTGAATGACCATGTGCCATGTCGTATCAGGGTGAATGATCATGTGCCCTGTCTTATCTGGGTGAATGACCATGTGCCATGTCGTATCAGGGTGAATGATCATGTGCCCTGTCTTATCTGGGTGAATGACCATGTGCCCTGTCTTATCTGGGTGAATGACCATGTGCCATATCAGGGTGAATGACCATCTTAGGGTGAATGACCATGTGCCTTGTCTTACCTGGGTGAATGACCATGTGCCTTGTCTTATCAGGGTGAATGATCATGTGCCCTGTCTTATCTGGGTGAATGACCATGTGCCATGTCTTATCTGGGTGAATGATCATGTGCCCTGTCTTATCAGGGTGAATGACCATGTGCCCTGTCGTATCAGGGTGATGACCATGTGCCCTGTCTTATCAGGGTGAATGACCATGTGCCATGTCGTATCAGGGTGAATGATCATGTGCCCTATCTTATCAGGGTGAATGACCATGTGCCATGTCGTATCAGGGTGAATGATCATGTGCCCTGTCTTATCTGGGTGAATGACCATGTGCCATGTCGTATCTGGGTGAATGACCATGTGCCCTGTCTTATCTGGGTGAATGACCATGTGCCATGTCTTATCTGGGTGAATGAATGATGACCATGTGCCCTGTCTTATCTGGGTGAATGATCATGTGCCCTGTCTTATCTGGGTGAATGACCATGTGCCCTGTCTTATCTTATGCCATGTCTTATCTGGGTGAATGACCATGTGCCATGTCGTATCAGGGTGAATGATCATGTGCCCTGTCTTATCTGGGTGAATGACCATGTGCCCTGTCTTATCAGGGTGAATGACCATGTGCCATGTCGTATCAGGGTGAATGATCATGTGCCCTGTCTTACCTGGGTGAATGACCATGACCATGTGCCATGTCGTATCAGGGTGAATGATCATGAATGCCCCTGTCTTATGGGTGAATGACCATGTGCCATGTCTTATCTGGGTGAATGATCATGTGCCCTGTCTTATCTGGGTGAATGACCATGTGCCATGTCTTATCAGGGTGAATGACCATGTGCCCTGTCTTATCAGGGTGAATGACCATGTGCCATGTCTTATCAGGGTGAATGACCATGTGCCCTGTCTTATCTGGGTGAATGACCATGTGCCATGTCTTATCAGGGTGAATGACCATGTGCCCTGTCTTATCTGGGTGAATGACCATGTGCCATGTCTTATCAGGGTGAATGACCATGTGCCCTGTCTTATCAGGGTGAATGACCATGTGCCATGTCTTATCAGGGTGAATGATCATGTGCCCTGTCTTATCTGGGTGAATGACCATGTGCCATGTCGTATCAGGGTGAATGACCATGTGCCCTGTCTTATCAGGGTGAATGACCATGTGCCATGTCGTATCAGGGTGATGACCATGTGCCCTGTCTTATCAGGGTGAATGACCATGTGCCATGTCTTATCAGGGTGAATGATCATGTGCCCTGTCTTATCTGGGTGAATGACCATGTGCCATGTCTTATCTGGGTGAATGATCATGTGCCCTGTCTTATCTGGGTGAATGACCATGTGCCATGTCTTATCAGGGTGAATGACCATGTGCCCTGTCTTATCTGGGTGAATGACCATGTGCCCTGTCTTATCTGGGTGAATGACCATGTGCCCTGTCTTATCTGGGTGAATGACCATGTGCCATGTCTTATCAGGGTGAATGACCATGTGCCCTGTCTTATCTGGGTGAATGACCATGTGCCTTGTCTTATCAGGGTGAATGATCATGTGCCCTGTCTTATCTGGGTGAATGATCATGTGCCTTGTCTTATCAGGGTGAATGACCATGTGCCCTGTCTTATCTGGGTGAATGACCATGTGCCCTGTCTTATCTGGGTGAATGACCATGATCAGGGTGAATGATCCCTGTCTTATCTGGGTGAATGACCATGTGCCCTGTCTTATCAGGGTGAATGACCATGTGCCATGTCTTATCAGGGTGAATGATCATGTGCCAGATCAGGGTGAATGATGTCTTATCAGGGTGAATGACCATGTGCATGATCATGTTGTCTTATCAGGGTGAATGATCATGTGCCCTGTCTTATCTGGGGTGAATGACCATGTATCAGGGTGAATGATCATGTGCCCTGTCTTATCTGGGTGAATGACCATGTGTCTTATCAGGGTGAATGACCATGTGCCCTGTCTTATCTGGGTGAATGACCATGTGCCCTGTCTTATCAGGGTGAATGACCATGTGCCATGTCTTATCAGGGTGAATGATCATGTGCCCTGTCTTATCTGGGTGAATGACCATGTGCCATGTCTTATCAGGGTGAATGACCATGTGCCCTGTCTTATCTGGGTGAATGACCATGTGCCCTGTCTTATCTGGGTGAATGACCATGTGCCATGTCTTATCAGGGTGAATGACCATGTGCCCTGTCTTATCAGGGTGAATGACCATGTGCCCTGTCTTATCAGGGTGAATGATCATGTGCCCTGTCTTATCTGGGTGAATGACCATGTGCCATGTCTTATCTGGGTGAATGACCATGTGCCCTGTCTTATCAGGGTGAATGACCATGTGCCATGTCTTATCAGGGTGAATGACCATGTGCCCTGTCTTATCTGGGTGAATGACCATGTGCCCTGTCTTATCAGGGTGAATGACCATGTGCCCTTATGTGTATCTGGGTGAATGATCATGTGCCCTGTCTTATCTGGGTGAATGACCATGTGCCATGTCTTATCAGGGTGAATGATCATGTGCCCTGTCTTATCTGGGTGAATGATCATGTGCCCTGTCTTATCTGGGTGAATGACCATGTGCCCTGTCTTATCAGGGTGAATGACCATGTGCCTGTCTTATCAGGGTGAATGACCATGTGCCCTGTCTTATCAGGGTGAATGATCATGTGCCCTGTCTTATCTGGGTGAATGACCATGTGCCATGTCGTATCAGGGTGAATGACCATGTGCCCTGTCTTATCTGGGTGAATGACCATGTGCCCTGTCTTATCTGGGTGAATGACCATGTGCCCTGTCTTATCTGGGTGAATGACCATGTGCCATGTCTTATCTGGGTGAATGACCATGTGCCCTGTCTTATCAGGGGGTGAATGATCAGGGTGAATGATCCATGTGCCCTGTCTTATCTGGGTGAATGACCATGTGCCCTGTCTTATCAGGGTGAATGACCATGTGCCCTGTCTTATCTGGGTGAATGACCATGTGCCCTGTCTTATCTGGGTGAATGACCATGTGCCCTGTCTTATCTGGGTGAATGACCATGTCCATGTCTTATCAGGGTGAATGACCATGTGCCCTGTCTTATCTGGGTGAATGACCATGTGCCATGTCTTATCTGGGTGAATGACCATGTGCCCTGTCTTATCTGGGTGAATGACCATGTGTCTGGGTGAATTATCAGGGTGAATGATCATGTGCCCTGTCTTATCTGGGTGAATGCCCTGTCTTATCTGGGTGAATGACCATGTGCCCTGTCTTATCTGGGTGAATGATCATGTGCCATGTCTTATCTGGGTGAATGACCATGTCTTATCTGGGTGAATGACCATGTGCCCTGTCTTATCTGGGTGAATGATCATGTGCCCTGTCTTATCTGGGTGAATGATCATGTGCCCTGTCTTATCTGGGTGAATGACCATGTGCCCTGTCTTATCTGGGTGAATGACCATGTGCCCTGTCTTATCTGGGTGAATGACCATGTGCCCTGTCTTATCTGGGTGAATGACCATGTGCCCTGTCTTATCAGGGTGAATGACCATGTGCCCTGTCTTATCTGGGTGAATGACCATGTGCCCTGTCTTATCTGGGTGAATGACCATGTGCCCTGTCTTATCTGGGTGAATGATCATGTGCCCTGTCTTATCAGGGTGAATGACCATGTGCCATGTCTTATCTGGGTGAATGACCATGTGCCCTGTCTTATCTGGGTGAATGACCATGTGCCCTGTCTTATCAGGGTGAATGACCATGTGCCTGTCTTATCTGGGTGAATGACCATGTGCCCTGTCTTATCTGGGGTGAATGACCATGTGCCCTGTCTTATCTGGGTGAATGACCATGTGCCTGTCTTATCTGGGTGAATGATCATGTGCCATGTCTTATCTGGGTGAATGACCATGTGCCCTGTCTTATCTGGGTGAATGACCATGTCTTATCTGGGTGAATGACCATGTGCCCTGTCTTATCTGGGTGAATGACCATGTGCCCTGTCTTATCTGGGTGAATGACCATGTGCCATGTCTTATCTGGGTGAATGACCATGTGCCCTGTCTTATCTGGGTGAATGACCATGTGCCCTGTCTTATCTGGGTGAATGACCATGTGCCTGTCTTATCTGGGTGAATGATCATGTGCCTTGTCTTATCTGGGTGAATGATCATGTGCCATGTCTTATCAGGGTGAATGATCATGTGCCCTGTCTTATCTGGGTGAATGACCATGTGCCCTGTCTTATCTGGGTGAATGATCATGTGCCCTGTCTTATCTGGGTGAATGATCATGTGCCCTGTCTTATCTGGGTGAATGACCATGTGCCCTGTCTTATCTCAGTGAATGACCATGTGCCCTGTCTTATCTGGGTGAATGATCATGTGCCCTGTCTTATCTGGGTGAATGACCATGTGCCCTGTCTTATCTGGGTGAATGACCATGTGCCCTGTCTTATCTGGGTGAATGACCATGTGCCCTGTCTTATCTGGGTGAATGATGTGCCCTGTCTTATCCATGTGCCCTGTCTTATCTGGGTGAATGATCATGTGCCCTGTCTTATCTGGGTGAATGACCATGTGCCTGGGAATGAATGATCATGTCTTATCTGGGTGAATGATCATGTGCCCTGTCTTATCTGAATGGTGAATGATCTTATCATGTGCCTTGTCTTATCTGGGTGAATGACCATGTGCCCTGTCTTATCTGGGTGAATGACCATGTGCCCTGTCTTATCTGGGTGAATGACCATGTGCCCTGTCTTATCTGGGTGAATGATCATGTGCCCTGTCTTATCTGGGTGAATGACCATGTGCCTGTCTTATCTGGGTGAATGACCATGTGCCTGTCTTATCTGGGTGAATGACCATGTGCCCTGTCTTATCTGGGTGAATGATCATGTGCCCTGTCTTATCTGGGTGAATGACCATGTGCCCTGTCTTATCTGGGTGAATGATCATGTGCCTTGTCTTATCTGGGTGAATGATCATGTGCCCTGTCTTATCTGGGTGAATGACCATGTGCCCTGTCTTATGTGGTCTTATCTGGGTGAATGACCATGTGCCCTGTCTTATCTGGGTGAATGACCATGTGCCTGTCTTATCTGGGTGAATGACCATGTGCCCTGTCTTATCTGGGTGAATGATCATGTGCCCTGTCTTATATGCCTTGTCTTATCTGGGTGAATGATCATGTGCCCTGTCTTATCTGGGTGAATGACCATGTGCCCTGTCTTATCTGGGTGAATGATCATGTGCCCTGTCTTATCTGGGTGAATGATCATGTGCCCTGTCTTATCTGGGTGAATGATCATGTGCCCTGTCTTATCTGGGTGAATGATCATGTGCCATGTCGTATCTGGGTGAATGACCATGTGCCATGTCTTATCTGGGTGAATGACCATGTGCCCTGTCTTATCTGGGTGAATGACCATGTGCCCTGTCTTATCAGGGTGAATGACCATGTGCCCTGTCTTATCAGGGTGAATGAGGAGACCATAATCTTTCGATATGATGCTTAGAATGAAGAGCATATCTTCAGCATCTTACCGACTGAGGCTCAGCAGCACAAGATCATCAGCATAGCGCGCGTTTTTGAGATGCTTACCCTCCATGTCAGGTGCACGCACGTGACTTGTGACTTCATTCCCGCATCAGAGACTCTGTGTACAAGCTGAATAAAGTTGCTGACAATGGACAGCCATGGCGCACACCAACAGATGTCACAAACTTATCTGTTAGTTGACCTTTCCATCTCAACTGGCCGTTAGCATTTGTCTAAAGGCTCTCGATCAGTCGCAGAACGTCCTGTTCAACACCAAGAATATGTGACTTCTCCAACCTCTGCTCTGTTCTAAATAACATATTCAAATTCAATTTATAATTTGTACAAATATTTGTAAGTGAAAAGTTAAAGATTAATGTTGAGGCGGAGTGTTCATATGCATATTTAATGCACGGGGCAAAGCACTTTGGCCCGAGTAGAATGACCCAACTTTAGGAGGGTTATTCACAAGTGCAAAATCCTTTGAACCGTGCATTAAATACACATATAAACACAATGCCAAAAGCATTTATCTTTTTATAAAATTTCTGTGTTAGATTGTTTAAAATGCACAAAAACAACACAAAAGAATGAAAAACAGAAAAGTTTACATACATTTTTTTGGCTTTGTTAAGAAATTTACCTGTTGTCAAAATAGACTAAGCCAAATACCCAAGGTCGTGCATTACGGGAATTTAATCCACTGTCCATGACAATGCAAATACTCCGTAGACATTTTATAAACAAGAAGATTATTATTTGTTTATTCAGGAATTCAACCGAAGCCATGGACATATCAGACTCTGCTGATCCACTATCGCAAAAACCTGTCATAGGTTCCAGCATAGCGCCCTCAGATGAGGCGACGATCGTAATCCAGGATCTGCAAGATACGGAGGAGAATGACGTGAAGGAATTCCTGAAGAAGAATGAGCGGAATGGGGGCGTGCCACTGCTCCTAAGGAAATATTTAATCTGTCTTGCCAAGAAAGTTGACCATAAATGGTATGTTTACATCTTCCATGGTTTAGAGGTGATAGCATCAGGTTCACATGCTAGAGATCACGGGTTTAATGCCCGGTGGGTCTTCATTCACCAGTGCTCACAACTGGTTGATTAAACTTTACTCTACCAGCACTTTTTTGAAAATGTGCCTGGGAGGCAGTCAAAGATGGGGCACCCAAAACGATGATGATATCACTGGGGGCACCCAAAACGATGATGATATCACTGGGTGGTAGAGTAAGGGTTAAGTGGCTGTAAATCAGCTCTATATAAACTTAGCTGTCAGGAAAGAATGTAACATACCTAAACCAGTTTACGTACCTAAATCTTTTTTCTTCAACTTTTATCATTTCAGAAGCCATTTCATTGTTTATGTTCTTATAACCTATATGGCAAGGGTTCTTAATTAAATTTAGCTATATAGCAAGGGTTCTTAGTTAATTATAGCTATATAGCAAGGGTCCTTACTGAATTTTAGCTATATAGCAAGGGTTCTTAATTAATTTTAGCTGTATAGCAAGGGTTCTGAATTAATTTTAGCTATATAGCAAGAGTTCTTGATTATTTTTTTCCATGGGCCTTTATTTCACAACAGCCTCAGGCCTTGGACCAATCGCATGACAAAACCAGCATCACATGACAAACAAAACCCTTCAAAACAATCCCTGAATACAAACAAGTTAAGAGCTCGCACGATAAGAAGGATGTACGCCAGATGTCGGCGCTTCTCTTATCAGCCTTTGACAAGCCGCGAGCCATTTTATAACAGGTTTAAAGATAACATTTTGCTTGATAAAAACCATGATGTTATAGTTTAATGCGCAGATTAGCTTAGGAAAAACCCAAAATATTTTGGGATTTTTTTTGATCTCCATTCAGATTTTTTTTTCCACTACGACTATTGTTCGCGGGCCAGATTGGATTGTTTGGTGGGTCAGATTTGGCCCGCAGGCCGCCTATTAAGAATCACCGCTATTAGTGTTGATATTCACCACAATCGACTTACAACTGTTTGATTCTTTATTTGGAAGAATGATTAATTCAAAAGTGTATTTAAATACAATTTGTTATTTATTTATTTTATTGTTGAAAGCTAAACAAATTTTTGTGATTTTACAATAGATGACCATTGCATTGTAAGAAGCATTGTATGAAATAGCAGACAGCAGTGTTCACAGTCAAATCAAAATTGAGTGGGGGAGGTGGAATTCCCTTCTTGTGTAATTTCTTGGGAAGGATTTTAAAAAAGGGGGAGTGGGGGGGATTTCTTTTTGGAAGAAAAAATAACAACAACAAAAAAAAAGACAAATTGGTTAATTCCCGCGAACTTTGGCATTTTGTAGCCAATTTTGGCATTTTTTCGCCAATTATTATTATTTATCATTTTTTTTTCCAGGAATTTCCCCTTTCTTTATTTTTGAAAGAGAATTTGATCATATGTGCAGAAACCCGCAATCCCGCACCCTAATGTGAACACTTGCAGACAGGTCATATTTTTGCAAGTGCTTATATCTTTCAAAATATTTCATTAACATACAATATATTTAACTCTCTCTAGCTCAATTGTACCAGCACTGTCAATGTGCAAAGTTTCTACCAACCTTAGCTTACACTGTCTTTAACATGACAATTGTTGTCAAATTGTCACAAAACCATTGTTGTAATTCTGTTTCTTTTGTTTTTAAAAGGTCTGTTTGTTATAAAAATCAATGACTATGACAAAGTACAATCATTAGTTTATGTTGAATTCATTGTCATCACCAAAGTCATCAGTGAGCTGGAAGCTTGCTCCAGCCCTTCCTATCTCCAGCAAGGTTGCTCCAGCCCTTCCTATCTCCAAAAAGGTTGCTCCAGCCCTTCCTATCTCCAGCAAGGTTGCTCCAGCCCATCCTATCTCCAGCAAGGTTGCCCCAGCCCTTCCTATCTCCAGCAAGGTTGCTCCAGCCCTTCCTATCTCCAGCAAGGTTGCTCCAGGTCTTCCTATTTTTAGCAAGATTGTTCCAGCCCTTCCTATCTCCAGCAACGTTGCTCCAGCCCTTCCTATCTCCAGCAAGATTGCTCCAGCCCTTTTATCTCCAGCAAGGTTGCTCCAGCCCTTCCTATCTCCAGCAAGGTTGCTCCAGCCCTTCCTATCTCCAGCAAGCTTGCTCCAGCCCTTCTTATCTCCAGCAAGGTTGCTCCAGCCCTTCCCATCTCCAGCAAGCTTGCTCCAGCCCTTCTATCTCCAGCAAGCTTGCTCCAGCCCTTCTTATCTCCAGCAAGCTTGCTCCAGCCCTTCTTATTTCCAGCAAGGTTGGCTATCTGGCTTGGATGGGATAGTTAGCCACATCTCCCAGTACTAAGTGCTGGATAAAGCTCAGGTCTCATCATAAGGATGTTGCCAGGAATTGTAACGTATTCCCAGCATCTGAATTAGAAGCCTTGTGGATGGTGCCTGTTTTGAATGGCTCACAGTTTAGTAGGTTTGCCCTCTGCCATTCAAAGAATGTTGCCAGGAATTGTAATTGTATTCTGCCAGCATTCTGAATTAGAAGCCTTGTGTGCATTATATCATGTATGGTCCCTGTTTTGACATGGTGGCGAACGTACAAGTGTTTTTATTTTTATTGATACAGTGACGATTGTGCAATTAGCAATCTTTAATTGTGACATAGTGATGAATGTGCAATTAGCAATGTTTAATTGTGACATAGTGACGAATGTGCAATTAGCAATCTTTAATTGTGACATGGTGATGAATGTGCAATTAGCAATGTTTAATTGTGACATAGCGGCGAATGTGATGAATGTGCAATTAGCAATATTGACGAATGTGCAATTAGCAAATTGTTTAATTGGGACTTGGTGGCGATTAGCAATGTTTAATTGTGACATATTAGCAATGTTTAATTGTGACATAATTGTGACATAGTGACAGTAATTAGAATGTTTAATTATGACAATTAGCAACGTTTAATTGTGACATAGTGACGAATGTGCAATTAGGAATGTTTAATTGTGACATAATGACGAATGTGCAATTAGCAATGTTTAATTGTGACATAGTGACGAATGTGCAATTAGCAATGTTTAATTGTGACATAGTGACGAATGTGCAATTGGCAATGTTTAATTGTGACATAGTGATGAATGTGCAATTAGCAATGTTTAATTGTGACATAGTTACGATTGTGCAATTGGCAATTTTTCATTGTGATGTTTGTGCAATTAGCAATGTTTAATTGCAAATTAATATCATTTACAAGTTTCTGTTTCTTGTGTTTGTGCCATTTATCAATTATTTACAATTTAAACAATGTATTCCTTATTAAAAAGAGGAAAATAATGATAAAATCATAATGATATTCATATACATGACATTCGCCACTGTGTTAAAATGAAACAAAAAGCTTTGCTAGCCTACTCTACATTCTCCACTATGTCAAAACAAGGACGTGGTCAACTCTTTTGGCTCTCACATTTTATATGAATATGAAGAGTTAAAAACAACTCTTGTTTGTTTACAGGCCCAGACGGTTGTGCACATTATACATTGATGCCTACACCATAGTGAGAGAACACATGCTTCTACCAATGCTGAGCTGGTAAGTCATTCGTAATAATCCCTTCATAAATGAGAGGATGAATATGTGTTGAACCAAGTGAAAAACCCGAACAGCCTGTTAACTGACATAACTCATCGCAAATTTTACTATTGTGGATGCGTTTACAGAGGAGGGTTGGGACAATCTCGAGAAACTATTCATGGAAACTGAGGGGATCCAACAAATGATGGATCATTGGAGTAAAGACATGGATGGGTGGAAGTGTGCACACGATTAAATTGAACGCTATGGAAGGGGTGCTGTGGATGGATCTACAACAAGATGGGAACTCATCATTCAGCCTCACATTGATTCCCATTGACATTTTTTGGAATTTGGGGTGGGAACAGATAAACACAGTGTGATTTATTTCTTCCTCCCAGATTTAGGATCTGGAAATTTTGATAAATGTTTATTTCAACAGAAAATAGATGTTCAAGATTTAGAGTGTTTAGTAGAATGAATAGGATATTGTAATTGTCATTTGGAAGATCATATTAACCCTTTCACTGTAAGAGATATATAAGACTTAATTAAGTGCAAGTGCTATTATTTTTTTTTGCAAAACTGGTATAGGAGATATCCACACTAAACTTGATTACTGAAGGAAAAAAGTTTCAGATCACGGAGAAAAAGTCTTATTTTTGTTTGAAAAAAATAATTCCAAACTTAAACAACAACTTAAAATGTTATTTCTGAGCCAAAAACTCACACATCATAATTGTATTCACCAAACGACCGTTTTTATATCATCACCCTCTGGTAGTTTGGTACTTTCATCGATGCGAGAAATTTTGTCTCTGCCTTCGTCATTTCACATTTTGTCATTGATATAACTTGGAGGTACCAAGCCCAAAATGAAAAGTTAAATTTCGCCCCCAATCCTCCTATTTTGTACCTTCAAGCTGGTATCAGCTTTGATATGTTATGATGATCGTACGATGTGTGCTTATCCATTGAAAATAGTGTATGAAAATGCTTTCATGTACAGTGTCCACACAGATGGCCAAGTCAACAACACCATATATGTTAGTAGGCAAAGGGTTAATTCTGCTTTGTATTTGACCCCATATCCAGCCCTGACAGTGGTTTTGAACACAAGCGAGGTCTCGGAGTGATGCTGCTGATGTATGCGGAACAAAGGGTAGATAGATGGCAGCAGACAAGGGACAAGCAGGAGACAAATGAACTGTGAGAACACCTTTCATTTATTTTCTCATTCTTTGGCTATCAGTTTCTTAAAGATTATTATTTATTGATGTCGGCATTTGTTATCAATCAAAAAAGTTTTAGTGGGGCAGTTATTAGAGCATGGACACTTAATGGAATACATTATGCAAAATTTGTCATTTATTATTTATTTCATCATACAAAATGTATATAGCGCCCCATGATGAAATAACCATCCTTACGAGGAATGGTCCGTCAATCATTCATGGGTTTTGCACAAAGTCCTCCCAAGCATATAATGTATATTTTTATATAGGCTCCGCCAAGGACTAATCTGATTTGCATCATTGAACAGCAGTTATGTGACTTGAGCCCAAGATAAATGACCTATTGTGTACAGTGTAACAGTAGCTGGTTGCTAACAAGTGAACTGTGAATAGACTATAAAGATGTTGTCAATTAAGAAGGTATAGATTTCCCCTGTGTTGTGTATGGTGTAACAATAGCTGGATGCTAGTCAATGAATTGTGAAGAGTCTCTCGGGTTGAATGGTGTGGATTAGACTTGATTTTGAGAAAATTGGGGGTGTCGGGTTGAAGGGGTCTAAGGGCCACAAATTCCTAATGCTATTCAATCAGAAATTGCTTTATGGTGCTTTACAATAAAAGACACAAATTGAAGAAAAATATGCGGAGTATGATTTTTAAGTTTGAACTATTGTATAATAAATGTTTATAACACAATGGGCTCAACGTTACATTGACAGCCAAATAACCTAAGAAAGGAATTGCACAATTAATTAGATTCAACCATTATTATCCCATTGACCTGTATACACAAACCTGTATGCACAAATATGTATACACTAGCTAACAACATAATTACACCAAAATAAAACAAAACAGATATGTGGTTGTTAGATTATGAGCATTTTAAGATTTTAACATAAAGCCCCGCCTATACATTAATATGCATGACATCGCAACCAAAAACAAAAGGGCACATCTGCGGACCATGGGCTATTTGTGCACCACATATTAACTGACTCCCATGTACATGTATAGTTCTTGAGATACTGTATTTACAAGCTCTTTTCAACAAAATCATGTTAAGCCCCGCCCACTATGCATATCAATGACATTCAACATTTTTGTACCTTGAACATTTAGACACTATTTAACTAACAACATAATTACACTTAATATGACACAAAACAGACATGTGGTTATTAAAATATGAACATTTAAATATTTTGACATTAAACCCCGCCTACTCATTAATATGCATGACATCAACATCAAAAACAATAGGGCACATCTGCGGACCATGGGCTATGTGTGCACCACATATGAATTGAATCCCATGTATAGTTCTTGAGATACTCTGTTTACAAGCTCTTTTCAACAAAATCATGTTAAGCCCCGCCCACTATGCATATTAATGAAATTCAACATTTGTACCGTGAACATGTCGACACTAACTAACAACATAAGTACCTTAAGAATGAAGCAAAACAGACATGTGGTTATTTAAATATGAACATTTTGAAATTTTAACATTAAGCTCCACATACTCATTAATATGCATAACATCAATACCAAAAACAATAGGGCACATATACGGACCATGGGCTATTTGTGTACCACATATGACATGAATGCAGTATATGGTCTTGAGATATTGTGTGTACGAGCTAGCGTCACACACACACACACACACGCCATCATGACTGCATAGTTTCCTGGTGCTGATCGCATAGCAACCAAAAACCAAATTAATATCTTATTCCTGAATCTTGAATTTTATTCTTGTCGGTGTAAAAGAGATGGTTGGTCTGAGTCTAAACCATCATAATGATGTCATCACAGCACTTCTGAACTATTCTTTCTGTATTTCTTTGGAAATTAATTTTGTATTTTTCTTAATGGTTGTTAACATTTTTTCTTCAAAAATGATGAAGATTAGTGTAGAATGAAATTTACAATAATGTTTTCCAATCTGTTCTTGTAACTTATATTTGAATTTTGAAAATTGGGGATTAATTTTCGAAGAAATGCAGTACATAAAGATTACTGCGATGAGATCATAATGATGACTTAGACTCAGTACAAAAGTCATTTTTATGCAGGCAAGAAAATTCTTTCAAGTTCAATAACTTCTTCTAGGAATGAGATATCAACATGGGTTTTTGCCAATCTGTTTTTTAAATTGTTCTCTGTCAGAAAAGGAAAAAAAGTTTAAAAAAAGAAAAGTAAAATAAAAACAAAAATAAAAATAAAATTAAAATTAGAATAAAAATTAAAATTAAAATAAAATTAAAATTAAATTCCATATGAATATTCATTTATGGAGGCGGTGTCCTCTCAAAGCAAATCGCAATGACGTCAGTGAATACATGGTATGTACTTACACACATCATCAAAGTATTACAATTGTTCAGAGAAGCGTGTATTGTGTGCATGAAGATTAGATACAAGCACGTATGTGTGGAAACATGACATGGCTGTCTTGAACAGAGCTGTACAAAATCATTCATTGTTGATTTAATCATGGAGCTATTAACTGAAATTAACTTAGTTAACAGCTCCGTGTTTTGATTTAAAGGAGGGGAAAAGACGAAGATGAATTTTGCCCTGAGGAGATTCGAATCTGTTAGGTTTGGCACAAAAGCAAATCCGAAACCCATCACCTTATCCAACCCTGAATAGAAATGATTGCTGTTTTATAGATATAGTGCGAAATATGATCAGAAAGAGGCACGTGTAGCCATTGGTTGAAATTTCAACCAATCCAAAAATTAGAACTGAATGTCCTTATAACAATATCGCACCTTTAAGGAAGACCAAATCAAATGAGTAATTCCTTGGTTTTCTTTATAGGGCTGAGAGGCAACTGCAGAAGGAGCTGGTGTTTATGGAAGGGCTGACGGTAAGGGAGCATATCCTGAAGGAATGGTACCCAGACTTTGCCATCAGAGGTATGACAATGGTTTTACATACACAAGCTCAAGCTACATCCATCTGAGCCATTAGGCTCATAGTGCGATGGTTATCTCTAGTTTCAATAGTGCACGTGGATGTGAGTACAGGACTCCCTCTGGGTGGGAAGCCAGTCCATAGCAGGTTAAATCCCCAGCAGTGCTGGTACTCATTTTACAGCTAAATGGACTGAAGCAAGTAGAGTACAGTCTTGCCAAGGACAATGCAGTGCTTACGATGGGAATCGAACCTGGTACCTTTAGAATATGAGCATGACACCTTAACCACTGAGCCACTGCACCTCCTTAAGACTAGGTGTTATTAAGTATGTTCGTCTTTTAAGAAAGACGGACTTAAGAAAAGGCAGATCTAAAGAAAAGACAGATGGCTTAAGTCGGTTCTGTCTGAGATGCTAGACCCTCTGTGTTTAAATTTTAAAATAGTATGATTTCCACAGAAGCAGAAGAATATGCTACAAGCTCATTGGTTGGTCATCTGCATTACATTTCTTTAAAGGATTAGGTCAGGGGTCAAGCATGTCCATTTGATTTGAAAGAGAACTTCAAAAGAAACAAAATGCTGAAAAAATCGTTCACAAATCTTACTCCGTTAAGGAGATATTAAAGGATTAGTTCACTGGTCAAGCATGTCCATCTTATATAAAAGAGGACTTCAAAAGAAACAAAATGGTGAAGAAAGCATTCACAAATCTTATTCCGCTAAGGAGATACGAAAGGATTAGTTCACTGGTCAAGCATGTCCATCTTATATAAAGAAGGACTTTAAAAGAAACAAAATGGTGAAGAAAGCGTTCACAAATCTTACTCCGTTAAGGAGATATTAAAGGATTAGTTCACTGGTCAAGCATGTCCATCTTATATAAAAGAGGACTTCAAAAGAAACAAAATGGTGAAGAAAGCATTCACAAATCTTATTCCGGTAAGGAGATACGAAAGGATTAGTTCACTGGTCAAGCATGTCCATCTTATATAAAGAAGGACTTTAAAAGGAACAAATTGCTGAAGAAAGCATATACAAATCTTATTCCGATAAGGAGATATTAAAGGATTACTTTAGTGGTAAGGCATGTCCATCATATATGAAAGAGGACTTCAAAAGAAACAAAATACTGAAGGAAGCGTTCACAAGTCTTATTCCGTTAGGGGGATATTCAAGTTTAAAGCTTTGTTCTACCTGTGTAGAAACGACTGGTGTAGTAAGTCTACTATGGAAAGTTCGTGTCTTGATCCTCACATTCTTAACAATTGTTCATATATTTTAAAGAAAGTTTATTTCATTTTTTTCGTTATTCAAATTATTTTTCCTCAAACTTTTTTCAGGTGGTGTATTATAAAAACCTTTCCTGGATTCAGTTTTACTACTTTTTTAAGCCACAAAAATGCAGGACAAAATATGATAGAATACATAAAGACTTTGAGGAATCTGAGGCTATGACATCACAACTAGACTGATTTTAGTCGTTTCTACACAAATGTTACCAAACTTTAAACTTATATTATCTCCTTAACGGAATAAGATTTTTGAATTTTTTTCTTCACCATTTTTTTCTTCTTTATATAAGATATTTGTTTCTTTTTAAGACTTTTTGCTTTCTTCATAGAACATAGACTTGCTTGACCCCTGACCTAATCCTGTGAGGTCTGTCATTGAAAAATGTGGCTTGAAATTTAATGAATGATTAATGTTTATATGATTAATGTTATGACAAAGTGTTAAGGTACAACATCATTGATGTTCTGGCTCAATTCTCTGTCAAAATAGCTTTGAATCTTCTTAGTTCATAGGTGGAGAGTCTGACTCGTAAACAGGGGGTGACGGAGCTGGGGTGACGGAGCTGGGGTGACGGAGCTGGGGTGACGGAGCTGGGGGGCTTTGGCCCCTCCAGTAACTATAAGTGAATACGTGTTGTAATAATTATAATAATAGAACAATTATAAGGCTTGAACTCCACAAAGAGTTATCTGCTCAAGGTGCTGCTGAATACAAAAGTTTATATAGTTCTGTCATGACATGTTGATTATCGCAATATCTCTTTTCAACGACATGAAATATGCCTCTCGCGACATCGCGATACCAAAAGCTAATACTCAACTAAGAAATTTTTGCACAACTAGGCTAGGCTACTTCGTAGGTTACAATTCTAACGTTACGGTTTAAATCTGAAAGTCAAGTTTAGGCCATTAAAAATGTGCAAAAATAGCATGAAACATTTGAAAAAAATAATTAAAAATTGTGCTCCATAACCCCACACTGGCACGTTCGGATGAAAGTTGGCAAAAAGAACGAAAAATTAGCCCAGAACATGCCTCTCACTTCGATGATTTATGGTCTTGTTGACTGAATTACCAAACCCTTGTATGATGAACGTAATAGTCACGCGATCATGTCGTTTGCTAGATCTGCAAATCATTTTTTCTTGCATTCATCATAAAAGAAGTAACCTTAGTGATATTAGCAATTTCTGTCAGGAGTCAATTTTCTTGAAAAGTATCGCGATATACCAATATATCTCGAGTTTTTCTCCATGATAATCGATATGTAATAGAGCCTTCTTATGACAGACAGCACCAGTTTTATATTACATACTTAGTAACATGCCTGTAACCAGACCTAATTAGCCCCTCCCCAATATTGTTATCACATGTCACTTGACCTCATTAGGCCCCCCCCCTCAATGTTTTGAATGCTCTGCTGCCCTGGTAAATCAAAAGTAAACAGTGATCAATTTTCCCCCCTATGAATACCACTGTGCTGAGCAGGACGATAACACTGTACTGAGCAGGACGATACCATACACTGTGTTGAGCAAGACGATACCACTGTGTTGAGCAGGACACTTCCTCTGACTGCTTTAGCTGTGGATGGTACCAGCTTGTTGGCCAGTGACGGACTGATGGTGCCCCTTTCATGAAGTCATGTGCCCTCATCCATTGCACCAAGGAAACAGCCCTGCACCTACATATATGAACCTTTATTGGCAGAAGATTAAACTAACCTAATGTAACCGTTCTGATCCAGCTATTTTTTGGTTCCGATGCGATCAGGAACCCATGCTGTCATGATGGTGTGTGTGTGTATATATGTGTGTATGCATGTGTGTGACGCCCACCTCGTAAACACGATATCTTAAGAGCAATACACTGGATTCATGTCATATGTGCTATACAGATAGCCCATGGTCCGTAGATGTGCCCTGTTGTTTTTTGTCTTGATGTCATGCATGTCATGCAATAAGTAGGCGGGGCTTATTGTAAAAATCTTGATATACTCATATTTTAACAAATGCATATCTGTTTTATTTTTAATACAGTTATGATGTTAGCTAGTCTGTACATGTTTCATTGGTATAAAAACATTGAATTTCATTAATATGCATAGTGGGTGGAGCTTAACATGATTTTATTGAAAAGAGCCTGTAAACACAGAATCTCAAGAAAGATACATGCTGATTCATGTCATATGTGAAACACAGATAGCCCATGGTCCATAAATGTGCCCTATTGGTTTTGGTTGTGATGACTTAATGTAAAAATCTTGAAATACTCATATTTTAACAACCGTATGTCTATTTTGTTTCATATATTGTATAGTTATGTTGTTAGCTGATATGTACATATTCATGGTATAAAAACGTTGAATTGCATTAATATACATAGTGGGCGGGGCTTAATATGATTTTGCTGAAAAGAACTTGTAAACACGATATCTCAAGAATGATACACTAGATTCATGTCATATGTGGTACACAGATAGCTCATGATCTGTAGATGTACCCTATTGTTTTTGGGTGGTGATGTCATGCATATTAATGAGTAGGAGGGGCTTAATGTATAAATCTTAACATGCTCCTATTTTAACAGCTGCATGTTTGTTTTGTTAAATATTTGGTACAATAATGATGTTAGTTGTTGTGTACATGCTCAGGGTATAAAAATTGTTGAATTCAGTAATGTGCATAGTGGGTGGGGCTTAATATGGTCTTGCTGACAGGAGCTTGTAAACTATCAAGAACGATAACCTGAATTCATGGCAAATGTGATACCATGGAGCTATTTTAGTTAATAGCTCCATGGTGATACACAGATAGCTCATCATGGTCTGTGATATGCCCTATTGTGTTTGGTGGTGATGTCATGCATGTTAATGAGTAGGCGGGGCTTAATGTACAAATCTTGAAATGCTCATATTTTAGCAATTTGTTCTGCTTCATATTGGGTATAATTATAATTAAAGTAATATCGAATTTCAGTTACATGAGTAGTGGCAGGGGCTTAATATTATTTTGCCACAGAAAAAAATCCATATTGTGCATTGGATCCTCAAAACCTTGGTTTTTTGGTTTATTCGACAGTTCACGTTCTCTACCTAAGGAATTAATTGTAAAAATTTCCCACGGAAATTTGTGACAGAATGGATGTTAATATAGTGAATACATCTTTACATACTTTTCTCTTTCCCAATTAATGTACTTTTTATCGCAAAATTACATGGGTGATGTTTTAAGAGCACATGTCTACAATATGTACTGTTGTTTACTTAACAGATCTTTTTAGAAAAATGTTGTTTTTTTCTTATCGCGAATTCCTATTTTACCACGGTTATTAGCCACCGGAACCATTTTTTTTCCCAGCTCCATCCGCCTAGCCCTGCTTTCAATGTTTAAACCATTTTATTTTTGCAGTTTTCTGGATGAAGGCTCGTCAGTTTCTGAACGAAGGCCGGTCTTCTGATGCTGTTCTGGCCTACGACAGAGTGAGTATAACACGTGTTGTACTGATTTACGTGCATATTTCCAATGAGCTAAAATATTTGTTTTTTTAAACATCAAGAGACAATATTAGCTCTACTATATGTAAACCAACTGCATGTGTATTACCTTCATTGATAAACTTTCTATGGAGTATTTGCATTGTCATGACCCGCGCATTAAATCCCTGTAATGCACGGTCTTGAGAATTTGACTTTTTCACAACTGGTGAATTTCTTAACTAAACGAAAAATGTACGAAAACTTGTCTTGTTTTCCATTCGTTTTGTGTTTTGTTATGCATTGTAAACAATCTAACACGGAAATTTTATAAAAGAGATTACTGTTTTGGCATCGTGTTTATATACACATTTAATGAAAGGTTCAAAGGACTTTGCACTCGTGAATAACCCTCCTAAAGCCGGGTCATTCTACTTGGGCCAAATTCCTTTGGCCCGTGCATTGACTACACATATAAACACTCGGCCTCAACATTACTCTTTAAGTATAACGCGTTTTAAAGCATTTTTTCATACCATTGGTCCCATACCGTGCATGAATTGTGCGGAAGTCCAATAATTCCCCTGCATTTGATTGATGGGTAAATTTCCCGGTATACGATTGGTCCATTATGGACACGTGAATTTCAGCCATGTGACATTATTTAAATTAGTTTTCCAGAGTTGTTGATTCAGATTTTAAAAGGTGTTTAAGTTATCACTTTTCGTCCACTGTTTTATAAGATGTATGTCTTATGGATGTTATTGAAAAATTCTCACTGTGTAATATGCCAATCTAAGCACACACAGCTACAACAGAATCCTTCCTCAGGTTGTTCTTCTGGCCATTCATGTGAAAGGAATTTTCCCGTGGATTTTCATTTTTATATATAATAGAAGACTATGAAAAAAAACTTTTTGGTTCCCGTGTTTCTCTCAATCTCCCCCTGGTTCCTTTTCTTCCTACCATTGGAATGATCTGACCTTTCAGGCACAATTTGACCCTCACTGTCATGGTGCTGTTAAGTTCTCATCAAACAAACCAGTCATGTTGATATCTTTTTTCAATTAGGAGTTATTGCATTTCAAAGATTGTGTGAGTGCATTAAAAGTGACCTCACAGAGTGCATTGTGATGTCATAAAGGCACATCCAAGACAATTTTTGTTTATTTCTTTGAAAATTAATTTCCTCTTCCTAAATTACAGGAAGCGTTATTTGTTTATTTATTAAGATGGTGTATAAGATACACTTTATAAGAATGTGCTTTGCCCATCTGCACATGAACCTTGCACCCTAAGTAAAAGAAAAACATTTTCTTTGTTTATAGAAATACAAAAGAATTGTCTTGGATCTGAGTTATGTTATGTTTTGGTTTTCACAGTGTATGAGTCATTTTCCCCAAATCGAGGCCGAAAAACACAGAATAGTGTTACCAAACCTGCAAGGAGACCAAATCATCACTAAAGGTAATGAAACAATTTATTTAAAGGTGTATGGACCCATAGAGATTTGATATTCATCAGATAGGAGGTTAAAATTTTAAACAGAGTAGTCTTTATAGATTACTTCAAACCCACCTGTACTTCACTAGTAATGGCTATTCGGATTTTGATCATTTTTCGCTTGAATATTTAAAGTATAGTGAGTACTATTCTACCACCCCTGGTGTCATCGTCGGCATCGGCCTCTGGTTCAAGCTTTTGGAGGAGTTTCTTTGTTTGGTTGCAAGTTAAACACATCCAAGCATGTAGGCCCAAAGGGCTGGCGCTTATTTGTGGTTTCCATGACTCAAGCAGATGAGAGCACTTGACTCCTCTTGGAGGGGACACCATTCCATTGCAGGTTAATCCCCACATTAAAAATAGCTCTGCCTAAAACCAGGAACATCTCAACCTGCCCTCGAATGTAGCAGGGCCAGTCAAAGAAAAAGTTATATAATTCTTTGTTTCCCAAACCACAAAACTGTATAAAGTTTCACCTCTCCAAGGCTCCTTCAAGAAAACAACTACTCCCACTGGTGTTACATGGTATTTTAGTGACACACATCTGAATATAATGGCAATCCTTTGTAATGTAAGTAGTAACCGTAATCAATGCATGGCATTGTTTGTCTTTGCTGCTTGGGAAAGGTGAAATAAACTATGAGCATAGAACTATTTATACCTCAATGTTAAGATGCAAGGTTAATCTTGTGGAATGATGCGGTTATGTTGTGGCTTGAAAATTGCAGGCCTCATCCTCACATTTTTTTTAAATGATTGTAATAAGTCCTTCATTTGCAAAATGCTGTCAAGTGGACAAGTTTGAACCAATTTTGATGAACCTTTTTTTATTTCCTGGTTTGTAGCCTATTTTCCTCCAATTAATCCCACTACCCGCCCACAGATCTGTATCAAAAATCCTATTTCTTATTTCAGAGAACATTGAGGCAAAGATAGTGGCCATACGTAGGACTCAATCTCATGAAGAGATCGTGAAACTGTTTGAAGAGGAGAAGTACGACAAGGTGGTGGAGATTCTTCTGCCAATGCTGGATGCCCCAATGCATGATGGGAAGGATGACGATGCAGGAGAAGAATTCGAGCAAAAATTGATGCTATTTGAAGCGTTAACAAAGATAAGAAACTACCAGGTATTTTCATCTGTTCAAAGATTTTATTTTTTTTACCAGTGAGAAAGTACAGTAAATCCTAGTATAGCAGAACAACTTTGACAAAATGTATTTCTTGAAGTACAACTTTGATGCTGTTATTAAAATAACCAAAAAAAATCATAATTTTTCCATGATTTTGTCTTTTTTTGGTGAGCATGCGAAGCATAATGTGAACCTATGTAACTGACTGACTAACTATCTAACAGATCATCCTTTTTTATTTAGTATGCTCAGTCAGGGAGTGTGACAGGATGTGACTGCATATGGACATAGGGAGGGATGCCATGTGGGACATGGATGGGGGTTATGCAGGACATTTAATATATACCATGTGGTATACACCAAGGGTTATAATAGGCATAATGCCTGTAATGGCGATTTCGTCCAGGTGTCCATAGTTTTCCTGAAATTTCCTCAGAAATGTTAGGTTTTTTTAGAATTCCTCAGAAAATGTTGAAGTTTCTTCAGAGTTCCTCAGAAAAAGTTAAAGTTTCTTCAGATATCCTCATGGAAGGTTAGAATTTCCTTACAAAATATTAAAAGTTTTTCAGAGACACTTAAGACAGGATTAAAGACTAGTTTCCTTAAAAGTCTACAAAACATTTGATATTTTCTTAGAAGAGAACTGTAAAATGATTTAATTTTCCAATATTTTTCTAGAGATCCTCAAGCGTCTCTCTCATAGCACTTGAGATTTAAAAGCCTTAAAATTCTTCACAAAATATTTATGCACCAACGGTTGTATCAGGCATGATTATTAAACTCCGCCTTTATTATTGTGTTCATTTGCATAAAGCTGCTACAGTGTATGAACTGACCAGACTTTTTTATAGTTTTTCTGAGATTTTCTCAGAGTGTAATTTTTTTTGAGAATTCCTTAGAAAATGTTAAAGATTCTTTAGAGTTCCTCAGAAAAAGTTAAAAGTTTCTTTAGATATCCTTATGGAAGGTTAGAATTTCCTTACAAAATGTTAAAGTTTTTCCGAGACACTTAAGACAGATTGAAGACTAGTTTCCTTAAAAAGTCTACAAAACATTTAATATTTCCTTGAAAGATAACTGTAAAGTGATACAAATTTCAAATATTCTTTAAAAATCCTCAAGCATTTTTCTTGTAGCACTGAAGATTTAAAATCCTTAAAATTCTTCAAAATATTTGGGCACCAACGGTTGTATCAGGCATGATTATTGAACTCTGCCTTTATTATTGTGTGTCATTTGCATAAAGCTGCTACAGTGTATGAGCTGACCAGACTTTTTTTATTTAGTATGCTCAGTCAGGGAGTGTGACAGGATGTGACTGCATATGGACACAGGGAGGGATGCCATGTGGGACATGGATGGGGGCCATGCAGCAGAACATGATATAATATATACTGTGAGGTTTACACCAAGGGCTATATCAGGCATAATTATTTGACTCCGCCTTTGTTTCTTTTTCAACTAGCGTTTGCATATAAATTATTATATGAAGTGACACTTTCATACATAGTATGCTCAATCAGGGACTGTAATAGCTAGGATGAGACTTCTTATGGATCCTATGGGATGTCATGTGGGACATGGGGTGGGATGCCATGTGGGACAATTGCTGAGATGCCATGTGGGATATATTGTGGAATGCCACGTGGGACATAAGGTGGATTGCCATAGTATGGGATGTCATGTGGGACATGGTATGGGATGTCATGTGAGACATGGGGTGGGATGCCACAAGTGTGACATAGGTTGGGATGCCATGTGTGACATAGGGTAGGAGGCTATATGGTAGGAGGTCATGGGATATGATGCCATGTGGGACATAAAGTAGGATGTCATTTGGACATTGGTATGGATACCATGTGGAACATATGGTGGGATCCAGTGTGGGACATAAGGTGGGATGTCATGTGGGGCATCAGGTGGGAAGCCACTGATGCGGGACATACAGTGGGATGCCATGGGGGACATACTGTAAGGAGAGATGCCATGTGGGACACAGAGGAATGCCATGTGGGACATAGGAATAGATGCAATATAGGACATATGGTTGGATTAATGTAGGACATAGGATGGGATCTATGTGGGACATAGGGTGGGATGCCATGTGGGTCATTGGGTGGGATGCCATGTGGGACATATGGTGGGATGCCATGTGGGACATATGGTGAAATGCTATGTGAGACATACTGTATGGTGGAATGCCATATGGGACAAGGCATGGGATGGGATGTCATGTGGGACAAAGCATGGGATTGGGACGTCATGTGGGACATGGGGTGGGATGTCATTTGGCATATGGGATGGGATCCATGTGGGACATAGGGTGGGATGCCATGTGGGTCATAGGATGGGATGCCATGTGGGACATATGGTGAAATGCCACATGAGACATGGGATGGGATGCCATGTGGGACATAGGGTGGGAGATATGGTGGATGAAATGGGGTGGAATACTGTGTGGAACATGAGGTGGAATACCATGTGGACATAGTGTAAGATGCCATTTTCATAATTGGCTGGGTCATTTGATATGGGTCTCAATTTGCATGGGCATGCGAACCATAAAGGGTTTTACCGTTCTAGTTTCTTATTTAACAAGTCATTTGCATATTATATGAACTGACACTTCCATACATAATATGCTCAATCAGAGACTGTAATAGCTAGGATGAGACTTCTTATGGAGCCTATGGGATGTCATGTGGGACATGGGGTTGGATGCCGTGTGGGACATGGGGTGGGATGCCATGTGGAACAGGATGGAATGGCATGTAGGATATATGGTGGAATGACATGCGGGACAGGGTGGAATGCCATGTGGGACATGGGATGCCATGTGGACTTAGTGTGAGATGCGGGACTTAGTGTGAGATGCCATTTTTATAATTGGGTGGGGTCATATAATATGGGTGTCAATTTGCATGGACATTTACCGTTCTAGATTTATAATTGCTATTGATAATATTCTTTTTAAATTTTTGTCTTCAATATGAAATTTTGATTCAAGAATGAAAAAATAATAAAAATCATCTAGATATGTTATCAAAAATCATCTAGTTATGTTATCAAAAATCATCTAGTAGGTTATCAAAAATTATCTAGATATCTTATCAAAAATCATCTGGATATGTTATCAAAAATCATCTAGATATGTTATCGAAAATCATCTAGATATCTTATTAAAAATCATTGAGATATGTTATTAAAAATCATCTAGTTATATTATCAAAAATCATCTAGTTATGTTATCAAAAATCATCTAGATATGTTATCAAAAATCATCTAGATATGTTATCAAAATTCCTCTAGATATGTTATTAAAAATCATTGAGATTTGTTATCAAAAATCATTGAGATATGTTATTAAAAATCATCTAGTTATTTTATCAAAAATCATCTAGTTATGTTATCAAAAATCATCTAGATATGTTATCAAAAATCATCTAGATATGTTATTAAAAATCATCAAGATATGTTGTTAAAAATCATTGAAATATGTTATCAAAAATCATCTAGATATGTTATCAAAAATCATCTACTTATGTTATCAAAAATCATCTAGATATGTTATCAAAAATCATCTAGTTATGTTATCAAAATTATCTAGTTATGTAATCAAAATCATTGAAATATGTTATTAAAAATCATCAAGTTATGTTATAAAAATCATCTAGTTATGTAATCAAAAATCATCTACTTATGTTATCAAAAATCATCAAGTTGTGTTATCAAAAATCATCTAGTCATGTTATCAACAATCATCTAGATATGTTATCAAAAATCATCTAGTTATGTTATCAACAATCATTTAGATGTGTAATCAAAAATCATCTAGTTATGTTATCAAAAATCACCTAGATATGTTATCAAAAACAATCTAGATATGTTATCAAAAATCCTGAGACTTTTATGAACCATACCTTACAGGTCAACTCAAAAGAAATGTATGAGTCACTGATCAGTTGCTGAAGAGGGAAAGACTTAAAAACGATTGAAGGGGGATGAGTGGAAAGGTCTTAGTTCATTTATTAGTTCCAGCTTCCTTTCCAAATAAAGTTCAATCCATGTGAGCCAGTAGGCTCATAGGGCTGGTGCTTACCCCTGGGTTCCGTGACATAGGCGGAATCAAACCTAGTACTTTACGCTCTGCACACTGGTTCCCAACCACAGACCCACTACATTCTTAAAACACAGGCAATGCATTAAAAAGAAAAAGAAAATAATACACCCTACTTTTTTTTCTCAGAAATTATTTGGCTCCGGATGTAAGGTTCTGAAGGGTGTATGGGAGGAGCTGTCTGTGGCTGACATGATGAAGACCAAGAAGGTGTGCATGGACAAAATTAACAAACTCAACCAGCTGATGCTGGGGTAAGTACCCCTTTTCTCTTGTTAGCCCTAGGTAAGTACCCCTTCCTTCTTGTTAGCCCTGGGTAAGTACCCCTTCCCTCTTGTTAGCCCTGGGTTAGTACCCCTTCCCTCTTGTTAGCCCTGGGTAAGTACCCCTTTCCTCTTGTTAGCCCTAGGTAAGTACCCCTCCCCTCTTGTTAGCCCTGGGTAAGTACCCCTTCCCTCTTGTTAGCCCTGGGTAAGTACCCCTTCCCTCTTGTTAGCCCTGGGTAAGTACCCCTTCCCTCTTGTTAGCCCTGGGTAAGTACCCCTTTCCTCTTGTTAGCCCTGGGTAAGTACCCCTTTCCTCATGTTAGCCCTGGGTAAGTACCCCTTTCCTCTTGTTAGCCCTGGGTTAGTACCCCTTTCCTCTTGTTATCCCTGGGTAAGTATCCCTTCCCTCTTGTTAGCCCTGGGTTAGTACCCCTTTCCTTTGTTAGCCCTGGGTAAGTACCCCTTTCTTCTTGTTAGCCCTGGGTTAGTACCCCTTCCCTCATGTTAGCCCTGGGTAAGTACCCTTTCTGTCTTGTTAGCCCTGGGTAAGTACCCCTTCTGTCTTGTTAGCCCTGGGTAAGTACCCCTTCCCTCTTGTTAGCCCTGGGTGTAAGGTATTGGAGGATGTGTGGGAGGGGCTGTCTGTGGCTGACATGATGAAGACCAAGAAGGGTTTACATGGACAGAATCAACACCAGTGGGGAAACGTCTGTGAGTACCCCCTCCCCTTGTATGCGTGCAATGCCATACATCAGGTCATCCAGTTTCTACATATACATAATGTTAGCCCTCCAATCATGGACAGAACCATTCAAACAATTCAGAAAAGCGTTAGTAGTGGTCAACGTTGAAAGCGAGAGGAGAGATAGAGGGGGTGGTGGTTAAGATATTACAAAAAATTGCCACCTACAAAGGAATCTTTTTTTCAGGCTTTTATTTAAAGAGGCAAACTTGATTGGTGCATCTTTAACTGAAAAATGGGATTTTTTTTTTTTTCTTGAAGCTCTCTGAAAGAATCCATCAAGTGCCTAGTGGACGTCCATCCAGCTGTCCTGTCTGAATTGACACATATCTTGATTGACATCGTTGCCTGGACGATGGAGAACATGAAACACACCTTGAACTGCCGCCGCAACCCACACCATCAGTTGTTCATTGGGCAGTCCTGTATTACATCATCAAATTGTAAGATTTGAAATTGTTTTGGACTTCTTATGTCTTGTTCTATTTTCTTATTATGCACTTGTCAATTGTGTGACTCACCCCTACACCCCCGGACAAGGTGATTCATTGCACCAAAGTGGGTGGACAAAACGTGTACATTGACACCCCCCCAGTCACTTACGTGACTGACATTTTTTGTGAAATGACTTAATCCAAATCAATCACCTCTGTACAAAGTCGATGGGTCTGAAATAAACTGACCCACCCCAGAGTCACTCTGATGACTGACAGTTTGGTACAATGATGCACATGTGAGTCACTATTTCATATGTCAATGACTCACCTTTGACTGACAATGCCAGGGGTGGTAGGGGTGAGTCATACAACTGACAAGTGCATTACCTCCGCCAACAAAGTGGAGGTTTGTTATCACCTGCTTTTGTCTGTCTGTGTGCCATCAAGATGTCTCAAGAACTTCTGATTTGGATTCACCTTTTGTGTGTGTTTTGATTCAAATTTGAGACATTGGAACAGGGGAAAGGCACACAGAGAGGGATGGGGTTGTTTTAGATGAGACTTTTAGTTCAAACTTTCCAATGGAATGTGCTGAATAATGACTTCATGCCTTGAAAGGATTTCCAAGCAATCCATTTTGTTGACTTAAAAAAAAATTAAAGCTGGTGGTTGGGTATCAAAGAATATCAAAACAATTGCTTTTGGCATGAATGAAAAGGATGGAATGTGAATCTTGCCTGTAAAGAACTCAAACAATGAATGCTTAGCCTGAATAAAACTGAAAGCAATGAAGGTAGATAACCCTGAAGTGCATAGCCTTTTTTAACATATTAACCTAGAGGAAAATGCCCCCATTCCTTTTGATTCCTCCCAGTGGTGAGTTTTTTTTACCCTAGGAAAATATCCCTATAAGATTAAAATAAATTAAGAGATGTAGGGGGGGGGGGCAAACAGTAATTACACAAAAAGGGCTGTACCCAGAGGCATAGGAACGTTAGGGGTTTTCCCCTGAAAGAAAATCAAATGTAGTTTACAGTATACCCAAGCCCTCAATATTTGTCTGTGATATTCCGAGTTGAACTAAACAGAAGCTGGAATCCTTTCTTGGAAATTATATGTTCCTTTCAAACCCAGGGTTCCACCCGTAGTGCTGAAGACATTTATTCCCAGGGTTCATATATCGTAACATGAACTTTTGCATTAGAGCAATGTATTGCTTAAGATAAGTGTGATTTTTTTTTTAAATGATTGTTCTGTTGTTAGTCTCATCTAAGTCAATGCTATTTACTATTTAAAACAACTCCCATTTTAATTCTGTTTCAAAATAATTTGGTAGGGATTGCAATTACTATGGTCATCACTTCACCTGGGGTGCCGACAACAAAGTGGAGGTTTTGTTTTCACCTGCTTTTGTCTGTCTGCGTGCCGGAAGATATCTCGCGAACTTATGATTGGATTCAATTGTGTGTGTGTTGTGTTTGCTGCTTAAGGAAAGTGTGATTAAAGTTTGAGACAATGGCACAGAAAAATTTCAATTTGTTGTTATCTTACGTATAATTTGTAAGAAAAGTCAGGGTTTTTTTTGTTGTTTTTTTTGTAACATGTTTTTGAACAAATTCTGAGATGGTGGTGTATTTGCCATTGGGTGATCTGACATGGATTGTGTAATACTCGACATAAAATGCTGACTTAATATTCTTATTGAAACCACTTCAAGTAGGAAGGGTACAATGTGAATTTTACATAAGTAAGGAAAGTATTTGGCATAGAATATGATGAAATATTATTTATTGTTTCGTAGAAAAGAAATAGAGCCTTGAGTACTCTTTTTTTTCTTTCAGTGAGGAGGACAAGCTGCAATCAAAACAGATCTCACAAACCGAAGAGCGGGGAATAAAAGATAGAGATGAAAGGAGCAGATCAGAAAGCCCGGCCCCTCTGCTGCCCTCATCCATCATGCTGCTCGATACAGCTCATGAATATTTAGGAAGGTACAGTGTGAATATGTATGGATTGTAGATTGTAAAACTCATAAGCTTACTGTGTCGCTCACAACTCATACCTCAACCACATTAACACTATCCAAAATGAAGCCCTCAGGCTTTGTCTAGAGCCTACAGGACCTCCACAATCACTAGCCTTCATGTTGAAGCCAACTAACCCCCTTTCTACTTAGATGTAAAAGCTTAGCCTCTCCTATGCTTTTAGAGTCCTCACCAACACCCAGAACCCTGTTTACAACCTCATTAGGTACCCCAATTTCTCCTCCTCTTTGATAGGACTAAAACCCTATCGCCCCCTTCAGCTTACGATTAAATCAGACCTCTTTCAACTTGGCATCAACCCCGCCACTCGGCACCTATTCCTGGCCCACTTTTCCGCCTTGGGCCACTCCCCTTCCTTCTGTCCACCTAGACCTCTCCACTTATAACAAAACTCAAACTCACCCTAATCTCTTCATCAATCTCCACAACCAAATCAAAGACCAACTCTCAAATTACACCTCCATCTATACTGATGGCTCCAAGGAAGGCAACAAGACAGCTGCTGCTGCCATCATCCAAGACATCACCTCAGTAGCAGACTTCCTGACCACTCATCCATCTTTTCAGCCGAGGCTAAGGCCATTCTCCTCGCCCTCAACTTTATTGAGTACTCTCCTCTTAGTCACTTTGCCATTTTCTCTGACTCAAAAGCTGTTCTTACTTCATTACTCAATCTTAAATGGGATAACCTCACCTGCCACCTCCTCCTCCGAAACTCTTTCTCCCACCCTCTGCAGGAAAAGTGTTCTTTTTCTGGATACCCAGCCATGTTGGCATCCCTGGCAATGACAGGGCTGATACAGCCGCTAAGCTTGCCCTTAACCTCCTCCCTCCCCTTTTCCCAAAACCCTCTCTGACATCAAACCGCTTATCGCTTCTCTTGTTCGTGACCGCTGGCAAACCTTATGGAACTTCCAAATTGATAACAAACTCCATGTTATCCAGCCCACAATCCCGATCAAATCCACCATCAACAACCTTCTCGATCGACAACGCTCATATTACCCGCCTTAGAATTGGTCACACCCACCTCACTCACTCCCACCTCCTTATTGGTTCCCCAACCCTCTGTAACAATTGCCACTGCATCCTCACAATCCAACACGCTCTCCTTGCTTGCCCCCTGTACAACCTTCCCAGAGCTTTCTCGCCCCCACAACTCAATTGCTGAGTTCTTCCAAAAATCCTCCAGATAAAATAGTCTCCTTCCTTCAGCATGCATCCTCTACAACCATATTTAACTCTCCTCTTCTACCCCTCTCTACTTTGTTTTTAGTTTTACCCATGCACCTCCTCTCTCGATCACAGCTTTCTGGCTTTTGTTCTTGAATTTCTCTCATTCTTCCCCTGGTCTCTTTCCTTACTACCTCTAAAATGATCTGACCTCTCAGGCACAATTTGACCTTCGTTGTCGTGGTGCTGTTAAGACCTCATCAAACAAACAAACAAACATAAGCTCTCTGATAGAAATGTTCAGTTCTCTTAGCCACACCCCTGTACTTCCATCATCCATCATGCTGCTTGATACAGCTCATGAATATTTAGAAAGGTGCATTATGAATATTCATGTTTTGTAGTTTGTAGAATTCATGAACTTTTAGAATAAAAATGAAAGCTCCACCCTTGAACTAACTACCATCATCAATCAAGCTGCTGGATACAGCTCATGAATATTTAGGGTGCATTATGAATATTCATGTTTTGTAGTTTGTAGAATTCATGAACTTTTAGAATGGAAATGAAAGCTCCACCCTTGAACTAACTACCATCATCAATCAAGCTGCTGGTTACAGCTCATGAATATTTAGGGTGCATTATGAATATTCATGGTTTGTAGTTTGTAGAATTCATGAACCTGTAGAATAGAAATGAGAGCTCCCCTGTACTACCATCATCAATCAAGCTACTCGATACAGCTCATGAATATTTAGGAGGGTACAGTATGAATATGTATGAGTAGCAGTTTGTAAAATTGAATATTCAAGTTTGTAGAATTCATGAACCTCTAGAATAGAAATGAGAGCTCCCCTGTACTACCATCATCAATCAAGCTGCTCGATACAGCTCATGAATATTTAGGAGGGTACAGTATGAATATGTATGAGTAGCAGTTTGTAAAGTTGAATATTTATGGTTGTAGAATTCATGAACCTCTAGAATAGAAATGAGATCTCCACCCCTGTACTACCATCATCAATCAAGCTGCTGGATATAGCTCATGAATATTTAGGCAGGTACAGTATGAATATGTATGATTAGCTGTTTGTAATGTTGAATATTCATGTTTTGTAGTTTTTGGCTCTCTAAGAGAACTTAATATGTATGAAGAATTTATTTGCCTTCAGAACAGAAATGCCTAGTTGTCTTAGGGAGCTCCTTTGAATGTCTGTCATGCACCATGCTACTTGATACATCTCATGAATATTTATGAACATACATTATGCAAATGATTTGTATTCATGGCGCTGGATGAGCCTCATGAATATTTGTAATTGTAGTGTGAACTATAATCTGATTGTCCCTTTAAAATATTTTTTTAACTTTTAATTGATGGACTATATTTCATTTACATTTTTGTTTCATTTTCATCACAAAAAGCATTTCCAAAATATTCTTAGTTGTGATGGATGTACTTTTCTCTCTCACAGGAAGTCGTGGTGCTGTAGCAGCAAGGGCGCCCTCCTCAAACTGTTCGTTCAGGTGCTGACTGAGGAACTTGAGAAGGGAACGGAAGACAACCCACATCACTTTTTGGATGATCTTCAACAATCATTGGAACAATGCTTTTATTGTCTGTATGGTCACCCTAACAAGAGAACAAAAGCCAAACATCTGCAGGACCATGGGGTCGAGGAGGTAGGCAAATTAATTGTTACTTGGAACAAAGGTCTTTTGTCTTTGCAGACCTGCCAACTAGTACGATTTTGCCGTATTTAATACGGGAAAATGTTGAGAATGTACGTTTTTTGGCACCAGAACGATTTATTTATTTATTTTTTTTTAATTTTTTTTTACTCATACTTTTTACTACCTTATGCCAGGGCATCCGTGATTGGTGCATGGGATGTAAACAACAATTTTTCGTCCGAGTGTAGCCAATCAGAACGTTGCATATGAGAAATGTATGATTGTCAAGGTGCCTATATACAAACGAAACATGTGGTCCGGTAACTAACGTTACATGTGTAAATTGTAATACACGCAGTTTTAACAGTGTTTCAAGCATGTTGTAATTTGTATTAAGCGGTACTTTTTTTAGTGATATTAATGTTTAAATATGGCTTTGATAATGGTAATTTGTTTTCAGCCACAGTAAACCTTTGTTTTGTACATTTTGTTTGAAGAGTACAGTTTTTTTTATCAAAAATACAACTTTTGTAGTTCCAGAATACAGTTTGGTGATCATAAAGGTTGGCAGGTCTGTCTTTGCAGTTCACCCAAATAAAATAAGTGATGTGAAACATGTGCTGGCCATGATGTCAAGAAGTTAAACTTATTAACTTGAAAACATTGCACACAGGATAGGGAATGAGGTGGGGTGGAGAGGAGGGCGGGTGGAATGACAGATATAATTCTCCAATTGCTTAAAATAATCATAAGTTTGGTAGAATTTATGGGTGCAAGCATGTCAGTTAAAATTGGTCGTGCAAAGGGTCAAAAGCATGAGAGCAGAAATATTCATACTGAAAAAGCATCAAGCAAAATTTGGCAAAAGGAAGGAAACCTTAAAGAGGAAAACCATTCTTGTCCTAAAAAAATATTTGGTAAGATTCTTTTGTTTTTATTTAGGTCACTCAACAAAAAAAGCATTTTCTTCTCCGTTCAAGCCGTAATCATTCTCAAAACTTAGTAAATTGATGTCCTATGTCTTACTGTTGACAATATGCAAATTTGGGATGTTATAATCTACCTTTACAATATGCAGGTTGTGATGTCATTTATTCATTGTGATGTCATATATTTATTGTGATATCAGGTACAGTATTTATTGTGATGTCATATATTTATTGTAATGTCATATTTTTATTGTGATGTCATATTTTTATTGTGATGTCATATATATTGTGGTATATATTTATTGTGATATCATATATTTACTGTGATGTCATATATTTATTGTAATATCATACATTTATTGTAATGTCATTTATTTATTGTGATATCATATTTATTGTAATGTCATATATTTATTGTGATGTCATATATTTATTGTGGTATCATATATTTATTGTTGTCATATATTTATTGTAGTGTCATATTTATTGTGATATCATATATTTAGTGTGATGTCATACATTTATTGTGATGTCATATTTTATTGTGTGTCATATATTTATTGTGATGTCATATATTTATGCGATATCATGTAATGTTATATATTTATTGTGGTGTCATATATTTATTGTGGTGTCATATATTTATTGTGATGTCATATATTTATTGTGATGTCATATATTTGTTGTGATGTCATATATTTATTGTGATATATGTTTATTGTAATGTCATATTTATTGTGATGTGATGTCATATATTTATTGTGATGTCATATATTTATTGTGATGTCATATATTTGTTGTGATGTCATATATTTATTGTGATATATGTTTATTGTAATGTCATATTTATTGTGATGTTATATATTTATTGTGTAGCCTATATTCATTGTGATGTCATATATTTATTGCGATATCATACATCTACTGCGATGTCACATATTTATTGTGGTGATATATATTTATTGTGGTGTCATATATTTATTGTGATGTCGTATATTTATTGTGATGTCATATATTTATTGTGATATATATGTATTGTGATATGTATTTATGTGATGTCATAGATTTATTGCAATGTCATATATTTATTGTGATGTCATATATTGATTGTGATATATATTTATTGTGATATATATGTATTGTGATATGTATTTATTGTGATTTATTTAATGTGATGAATATTTGTTTATTGTGATGTATATTTATTGTGATATCATATATTTATTGTAATGTCATATATTTATTGTAATGTCATATGTTTAATATGATGTCATATATTTATTGTGATATCATACATTTTTCCCAGGTACCATTGACATGGGAGGACAGTAAAGCAATTTTTGAATACTTCAAACCGAAACTTTTACCAGAATTTGACGGCTACAAGACAAGCTCCATGTCGGGTGATTTAGAGAACCTATTTCTTCGCATCACGAAGGTTATACCGCTAGGGCTGAAACCAGAGGGCGGTGTTGACAAAATACAAAGCTACGTGGAGGGAACGTCGGAAGAGGTGCCATCGCTTGCGACAGATTTGGTCCCTGATTGGTGAGTTATCTAATGCATGAATATTATGAACCGAAAGCATAATAGAAAATGTTAATTTATTTATCTAAGGATTTCTGAAAAATTACTTGATAAATATTTATGAATTTTGTGATTTTTTTTTTTTAAACTTGGCCAACATTCAAAAGATTTAAAGAATTTTACAAAATTTCTGAAAACAGCAAGTCAAAATCTTACTCCTATCTCAAGTTATCCATCTTTAAAGGAGACATAAAGTCTGATATAATCATTATTTCATATGATAGAGGATACAAATCTTAACTAACTGCCAATAAAAACAGCTAGTCAAAATCTTGTTCCTATCTGAAGTTATCCATCTTTAAAAGAGACATAAAGTCTGATACAATCATTATTTCTTTTATAAGATAGAGGATGAAAATCTTAGCCAACTATCAAAACAGCAAATCAAAATCTTATTCCTATCTCAAGTTATTCATGTTTAGATTTGACACATGGAGGCTGCCATTTTGTTGAATTCTGTATTGAAATATTGTGCATGATGACATAGTTTCCCTAATCAGCCAATAGGGACATAAGGATTACACTGTATTTCTTTATAAATGTGATTAAAGTTTTTATTCCAAAATGATGTGACACAAAGTTTTAACAGAATGTTTTGTTAATTTCATGTGTACACAAAAAAAATTCTCATAACCTAGAAATCTTAGGGTAGATTATACAGAAATACAAAGCATTCCAACATCCGTGCTGGGCTGATGACATTATAATCTGCATGTTTTGAAATCAAAATGGCAGCTCCCATAGTACTATTTAGTAGTAGAATTAAAGTTTTTAATAATTATAAAAATTGTGTTAGATTGCTTAAGGGGGTATGAAACTTCGTTAGAAAAATGTGTTATTTTTAATTCTATCATGAAATAAGGATTATGTCAGACTTGATAACTCCTTTAATTCTATCATGAAATAAGGATTATGTTAGACTTGATGTCTCCTTTAATTCTATCATGAAATAAGGATTATGTTAGACTTGATGTCTCCTTTAAGCATTGTGCTGCTGATGGACAGCAGTGCATGTCACACAATTTTTGAAACTAGATGCAAACTGAGGTGATTGTGTTTGGATGCAATTCCGAGATCAAATATTCCAACATAGCCGGTGTTAAAATACCTACCTGTTCAGTCTGACCCTGTTAGGAACCTTGGGGTAATGTTTGACTGCAGAATCATGGGTTTCAGCTGATGTCACACGGTCACGTGGCTATATTTACATTGCCATTTTGTCGGTCAAAACCACTGTCGTCTGCTGTACACTTAATTAGACTTACATTAATTTGCATGTTATATCAGATTATTTTTGTAAGATAATTATGCTGGAATCTTGCTGTGCCATTGGTTGCTCTTTTGGTCAGTGGTTCTGAATTTAATGCTCTTTTTGGTCAGTGATTCTGAATTGAATGCTCTTTTTGGTCAGTGGTTTTAAATTGAAAGCTCTTTTCAGTCAGTGGTTCTAAATTGAAAGCTTTTTTGGGTAGTGGTTCTGAATTGAAAGCTCTTTTCAGTCAGTGGTTCTGAATTAAAAGCTCTTTTCGGTTAGTGGTTCTATATTGAAAGCTCTTTTCAATTAGTGGTTCTGAATTGAAAGCTTTTTTCAGTCAGTGGTTCTGAATTGAAAGCTTTTTTTGGGTAGTGGTTCTGAATTGAAAGCTTTTTTCGGTTAGTGGTTCTGAATTGAAAGCTCTTTTCAGTCAGTGGTTCTGAATTGAAAGCTTTTTTGGGGTAGTGGTTCTGAATTGAAAGCTTTTTTCGGTCAGTAATTCTGAATTGAAAGCTTTTTTGGTCAGTGGTTCTGAATTGAAAGCTTTTTTCGCTTAGTGGTTCTGAATTGAAAGCTTTTTCCAGTCAGTGGTTCTGAATTGAAAGCTTTTTTGGGTAGTGCTTCTGAATTGAAAGCTTTTTTTGGGTAGTGGTTTTGAAGTGAAAGCTCTTTTCGGTCAGTGATTCTGAATTGAAAGCTTTTTTCGGTTAGTGGTTCTGAATTGAAAGCTCTTTTTGGTTAGTGGTTTTGAATTGAAAGCTCTTTTCAGTCAGTGGTTCTGAATTGAAAGCTTTTTTTGGGTAGTGGTTCTGAATTGAAAGCTCTTTTCAGTCAGTGGTTCTGAATTGAAAGCTTTTTTTGGGTAGTGGTTCTGAATTGAAAGCTCTTTTCGGTCAGTGATTCTGAATTAAAAGCTTTTTTGGTTAGTGGTTCTGAATTGAAAGCTTTTTTCGGTCAGTGGTTCTGAATTGAAACCTTTTTTCGGTTAGTGGTTCTGAATTGTTTTCAGTCAGTGGTTCTGAATTGAAAGCTTTTTTTGGTTAGTGGTTCTGAATTGAAAGCTCTTTTCGGTCAGTGATTCTGAATTGAAAGCTTTTTTCGGTCAGTGGTTCTGAATTGAAAGCTCTTTTAGGTCAGTGGTTCTGAATTGAAAGATTTTTTCGGTCAGTGGTTCTGAATTGAAAGTTCTTTTCGGTCAGTGGTTCTGAATTGAATGCTCTTTTAGGTCAGTGGTTCTGAATTGAAAGTTCTTTTGGTCAGTGGTTTTAAATTGAAAGCTTTTTTCGGTTAGTGGTTCTGAATTGAATGCTCTATTAGGTTAGTGGTTTTGAATTGAAACCTTTTTCGGTTAGTGGTTCTGAATTGAAAGCTCTTTTCGGTTAGTGGTTCTAAATTGAAAGCTCTTTTCAGTCAGTGGTTGAACAGAAAACTTTTTTACCTGTCCATAGACCTTTCATGACCGCCAATAGCAAAGTATTTATTAATCAGAATAAGTATTAACATGTTACAAACAGCTTCTATTTTTAAAATGGATTTCTTTTGTCAAAATGGACTGGAATAAAGCCCTCACATTACCATTATACTCCTTTTTTGGTTCTTCAAAAAACTGAATTTTCAACAAAATTGTTTGCTATTCTGGTACAGAGTTTATTAAGCACCAAAAAAGGAGTATAATGGTAATGTGAAGGCTTTATTCCAGTCCATTTTGACAATAGAAATCCATTTTGAAGTAGAAGCTGTATGTAAATAAATCTTTAGGCAAATTTGTGATGTATGAGCTGGCATATACATATTCTGATGTAAAACGTTTGTTATAAGAGTAGGCGGGTAGGTGATTCTGACAAAAGTATCAATCTTTGCCAAACCTGCAATCGAGCATGCTGAGGTGTTATCCTGTTCATATTATATTTTTTTAGTATATTAAAAAAATTGGGACCGTGACCACTGGCAAACCTCATGGGACTCCCAAATTGATAACAAACTCCACGTCATATCAAGCCCACCATTTCAATCAAATCCACCATCCACAACCTCTCCCGTGTTGACAACGTTAAAATTACCCGCCTTAGAATAGGTCACACCCACCTCACTCACTCCCACCTCCTTCTTGGCTCCCTCAACCCCTCTGCAACAATTGCCATTGCACCCTCACAGTCCATCACGTCCTCCTTGCTTGCCCTCTGTACAACCTTCTCAGAGCTTCCCTCGCTCCCCACAACTCAATAGCCGAGCTCTTCTAGAAAAACCCTCTGAATAAAATATTCTCCTTCCTTCATAATATTTCTCTCTACTTTGTATTTTTTCACCCATGCACTTCCTTCTCCATCTCAGCTTAGTCCTCCTTTCCCACCCCCTCTCTCTCACTACATTATTTTTTTACCCATACACCTCCTCTCTCGATCCCAGCTTTCTGGCTTCTAGTTCCCGTGTTTCTCTCAATTTCCCCTGTTTCCTTTTCTTCCTAATTCTGGAATGATCTAACCTCTCAGGCACAATTTGACCCTCGCTGTCATGGTGCTATTAAGCCCTCATCAAACAAGCAAACATTAAAAAAATCATAATTTGACGGCTCATAACTTGAAAACTACACATTGTTTGCAAAATTCCAAGACTATTACACTCAGAATTTAATGTTCTTTTTGGTCAGTTGTTGAACAGAAAACTTTTAATCTGTTTATATACCTTTGCATATGAATGAATGTCCAATAATTCAAGCAGAGCTCTATAAAAGGGCCATTTTGAACCAACTTTATCATTGCCATGGTAATTGATGTATTTTAATCTTCAGCAAATTGTGTTGTTAATGTTTAGAATGTAATTGATTGATTGAATGATTATTAATTTGATTGTTTAATTGTTAATTTGATTCATTCATTATTAATATGATTGATTTATTATTAATTTGATTCATTCATTATTAATTTTATTGATTTATTTTTAATTTGATTGATTCATAATTAATTTGAATGATTCATTATTAATTTGATTGATTCATTGTTAATTTGATTGATTCATTATTAATTTTATTGATTCATTATTAATTTGAATCATTCATTATTAATTTGATTTATTCATTCATTATTAATTTGATTGATTCATTATTAATTTGACTGTTTCATTTTTTGATTTGATTGATTCATTATTAATTTGATTCATTCATTCATTATTAATTTGATTCATTCATTATTAGTTTAATTCATTCATTAATAATTTGATTGATTCATTATTAATTTGATTGATTCATTATTAATTTGATTGATTCATTATTAATTTAAATCATTCATTATTAATTTGATTGATTTATTATTAATTTGATTCATTCATTATTAATTTGATTTATTCATTATTAATTTGATTCATTCATTATTCATTGGATTCATTCATTATTACTTTGATTCTTTTGTTATTAATTTAATTCATTCATTATTCATTGATTCATTCATTATAATTGATTCATTTATTATTAATTGATTCATTCATTATTAATTGATTCATTCATTATTAATTGGATTCATTCATTATTAATTTAAATGAACCATTAATAATTGATTCATTCATTATTAATTTGATTGATTCATTATTATTAATTTGATTGATTCAATATTGTTTTTATTAATTTATTATTTTATTCATCTTTCTTCTTAGTCCTGTAGTGACTGAAATTTTCTACCTGCTTGCTGACTACTACTTCAAGAACAAAGAGTTTGGGTGAGTGCTATTAATAGAACAGAACAGTTTAATCACAATTAAAAATCCTGGGTTTAAGTCTAAAAATCCTACATTTGACCCTTAGCTGTCTGATTTTGTATTCATTATTTATAACCACAGTGCAATCACAATGAGAACTGGATTTAAATCTAAGCATTCTGCATGTGATCCTTAGCTGGTTGAGCCACTGCATGATTGATGTTCTTAGGATCTTACAGGACTACCAATAATACTCTACAATCCTTTGTATGTGTGCATCAGAAAGTGATATATTGCCCAACATACAGGGAGGTTTGAAGCCTAACTATTAATCCTAACCTGTTAGGATGAAGGTGGTTCTACTTCAAAACTGTCCAAACCTCCTGTATGGTTGGGAAGGAATCACTTTCTGTGTGCATCTTGGCTGAACAAAGGGCACTATACTATGTGTAAATGGTCAGCGCATGATTATACCTGAGGCTATGAGGACACGAGTATTAATTTCAGAATTCTGTTGAGGTAGTCGGAATTGAATTTAGTAGAATTTGGCAGGTCATGAAAGCAATAAAAGATTGATTTTCAATATAAACAAAGTAGCTGTCTTTGATTTTATGTAAAGATCATTGACCCACCTCTCCCCCATCCCCATCCCACCCCTCCCCTCAGTCATTGACCCCCATCCCCATCTCCCCCCTCTCACCCTCCCCCTACTCTACACCTCCTCCATTCTCTTTTCACATGTATGTATTTTTATTTGTGTATTTCAGGAAAGCCACAAAGTTTTACATGCATGATATCTGTGTATGTCCAAACAGACTGGACAGTTGGGCTGGGATGGCTTTGGCCAGGAGTGGACGACTGGAATTAAAGCTCAACTCTGTAAGTTCATAATTGTAGCTTTGGCTCCATGTTCCAGTTTTGTCTGTCTGTCTGTCTGTCTGTCTGTCTGTCTGTCTGTCTGTCTGTCTGTCCAAATTGTAATCTAATAAAAGGTGTATGGAAAGCCCCAAAAGCTTCTGTTTTAGTCACCACTTGTTGAAGGTATATGGACAGGTAGCAAAAATATGACCTGAAATTGTTTAGAATATACTAAAAATATTGTAAACAGCAAAGAGTCCCATTAAACTTGGTTGAAAATTGACCACTTTACAGCATTGTAAAACATAGATACCTTATTAGCATAAAAATGTGAATATTTTGTGACCTCAGAATGGGCAACTAGAAAATTACTCATATTAGGTAATTGTTTTTACAGTCTTTTACCCAATATTTTGAATGGGAGAAGTTGGCTATAGGGAACAGGAACTTGGAATCAGGGAAAAAGATAACTTCCTGAACATTTGACCTTTAAAGTTATCTTTTGATGCTGAACAAAACCTTCTTTTAAATTTGTAAATTCAATTATTTGACCAAAAGTTGACAATACTAATTTATGCTTAACTCATAAGTTTATAACTGCCCATTGGCCGCTGTGAGTCAAGTTTGTTCCTCACAACAATTAGTTAAAAGAATTCAAAGCTATGAACATATAAAGATATTCTCACTTGTGCCCCAAATATAATTCTCAGTTAAAGATATGCCATAGGACATAACAGAAACGCAAGTAGTTTTGTAAGCCCTGCCAAATAGAACTACATATGTGTATAGAGGTGCTGTGGCTCAGTGGTTAAGGAGTCATGCTCATATTGAAGAGGTACCGGTTGTGATTCCCATCGTGAGCGCTGCATTGTGTCCTTGTAGCATGACACTTTACTCTACTTGCTTCAGTCCACTCAGCTGTAAAATGAGTACCAGCACTGCTGGAGAGTTAATCTGCAATGGACTGGTGTCCCATCCAGGGGTGAGTCATGTACTCTTATCGCTTGCGCCATGGAAACTGGGGATAAACACCAGCTCAATGAGCCTAATGGTTGGATGAATTTAGCTTTAGCTATGTGTATAGAGAAAGCATACTTTCAACTCAAGTGGTTCAGGAGTCATGCTTGTATTCGAGAGGTACCGTGTTTAATTCCCGTCATGAGCGCTGCATTGTGTCCTTGAGCAAGACACTTCCCTCTACTTGCTTCAGTTCACTCAGCTGTAAAATGAGCACCAGCAGTGCTGGGGAGTTAACCTGCGATAGGCTGGCGTCTCGTCCAGGGAGTAGTTATGTACTCTCATCAACGTGCACTATGAAAACTGGGGATAAGCACTGGCCCAATGAGCCTAATGGCTCGGATGGATTTAGCTTTAGCTATGTGTATAGAGAAAGCACATGTTCAACTCCAGTGGTATAGGAGTTGTGCATGTATGGGAAGTTAGTGTGTTTGACTCCTGTAGCAAGCTCTACATTGTGTCCTTGAGCAAGACACTTTGCTCTACGTACTCCAATCCACTCTGTTGTAAATGAGTACCAGCACTGCTGGGAAGTTAGCATTTGATGGACATGGGGGAGCCATTTGCTCTTATCCACTTAATAGAGGGATTTCATCATGTGACTCAACTGGACTCCATTTTGCAGGGCAGCATCATCGTTGCGTTTCACGCGTCTTCACACAGCTCAGTCACATCACACGTACAACAAACATACTATGTGCTAACTTACCAGGACCAGTTCAGCGAATTTTACTAATTGCAATTTTCGCTCGCTTCTGATTTTACTTCATATTTTCCTTAAGTTTTCTATTTTCACCAAGTATACGAAGAGTAAATTATAAAGTTAACGCCAGCTGATTGTTTGTTATAATCAGACAAAGCCTACATACCTGATATAAAGTGCTCACTGCAAATCCTAGTGTGAATCGTAGGTTGAAAGCCTTCGCGTCGTACAGCAGAAACCCACTTTGAACGTCAAACAAGATCAGTGCAACCAACAGCACAGCAAGATTCCAGCATAATTATCTTACAAAAACAATCTTATATAACAACATGCAAACATATCTAAATCTATTGAAGTGTACAGCAGACGACAGTGGTTTTCCAACAAAATGGCAATGTAAACAAAGTCATGTGACTTAATGACATCAGCTGAAACACCCTTATAGGCCAATAAAACCAGGGAGGGGTTATCATGACCGGAGTACGGATTAAGCTTAAACACTTTCAACTCCATATCACCTGAATGGAACAACATATCATAGTACTATCTTCACAGGTATTTTTGTGTTTTGGCCATTATGCAAGATAGCCTTGTCTTACCACAAATCTAGTCCTTTGTTGAAAATCAAAATTGTTTAAATTTTCAATTGGTTATTTCCAATAGTTGTGCAACCATTGGAATTAGATTACTTTGTTTTTGGTTCGAATGCATCCTCATCATGGACCTATACAGCCATGATGGGACGCCTAGCTTTGTGTCAACTTCTTGAAATAGTAAGAAATGAGTAACTGTATGTCTGGTTCGCAAATCAACCCACAATACGAAAGAGTGCATTAACTAAACCATTTTATTCTCTACTTTCATTTGCAGTGTGATTCAAAAACTGACAGTGGTGTTTACAAGCAAGGGATGAATGCGCTCAAATGCTTCCATCGGCGTTGGAGGTGGATCCCACAAACATTAAGATCTGGATTGAGTACGGCTCATTTGCATATATCCTGCAGTCACATGCTTCCAGGCAGCTCAAGCAGGTTGGTTGTATACCTTTTCAAACCAAGTTTTGCAGAACAAGGTTTTTTCAGTATTTCGACCAATCAACTGCTGGGGGAATTTTCCTTGTGTTATCAACCAATCAACTGCAGTGACAAGAGAAAAACAATGCGCTCACGTACTACTTTCATGTATAATACACAAATGATACATACATTTGATCCCAGCATTCTGGCTTTTATAATTCCCGTGTTTCTCTCAATCTCCCCTGTTTCCTTTCCTTCTACCTCTGGAATGATCCAACCTCTCAGGCACAATATGACTCTCATTGTTGTGGTGCCGTCAAGCTGCCGCCGCCGACGAAGAGTGAACACACAATTACAATGACGGGGTCGTTGCCTGCGTATTCGGTTATGATAGTAACATTGCTATCACGAAACGGTTAATACGACCCGGCGAGAACACAGGTACGACGTACGGACAGACATAACATCGACAGCCAAGTCAATGTCCATGGCCATTGATAACCAGTTGTAGTGCACTGGCGTTGTTAAGCCCTCATCAAACAAACATACATTTGAAAACATTTTTAAATAAGCTTGGTCCCATACTGTACATGAATTGTGCGGACAGTCAAGATTCCCCTGGTATTTGATTGGTCAATAAGATTTCCCCAATACACAATTGATCAATTGTGAACATGTAAATTTCAGCCATGTGACATTATTTAAAGGATTAATTCAGGGGTCAAGCAAGTCCATCTTATATGAAGGAGGTCCAAACATAATATTAAAGAAAGCATGCAAAAATCTTATTAAAAGTTAAAGTTTAGTATCATACTTTGAAATCAGACTAGTTGTGATATCATAGCCTCAGATTCCTCAGTCTTTATGTATTCCATCATATTTTGTGGCTTAAAAACCATTGAATGTGTCAGAAAGTAGTAAAACAGAATCTAGTAAGGGTAATTATAATTTAACACCTCAAGAAAATTCATGGAAAAATAATTCAATTCGTAAAAAAATGAAGTAAATTTTTTTTTAAATACATTAACACTTGTCAAGAATGTAGACTTACTAAACCAGTCATTTCTACATACATAAGACAGAGCTCTTAACTTGAATATCTCCTTAACATAAGACTGAACTTTAAACATGAAAATCCCCTTAACCATAAGACAGAGCTTTAAACATGAAAATCTCCTTAACCATAAGACAGAGCTTTAAACATGAAAATCTCCTTAACCATAAGACTGAACTTTAAACATGATAATCTCCTTAACCATAAGACTGAACTTTAAACATGAAAATCTCCTTAACCATAAGACAGAGCTTTAAACATGAAAATCTCCTTAACCATAAGACAGAGCTTTAAACATGAATATCTCCTTAACCATAAGACAGCTTTAAACATGAAATTCTCCTTAACCATAAGACAGAGCTTTAAACATGAATATCTCCTTAACCATAAGACAGCTTTGATCATGAAAATCTCCTTAACCATAGACAGAGCTTTAAACATGAAAATCTCCTTAACCATAAGACTGAACTTTAAACATGAAAATCTCCTTAACCATAAGACAGAGCTTTAAACATGAATATCTCCTTAACCATAAGACAGCTTTAAACATGAATATCTCCTTAACCTTAAGCCAGAGCTTTAAACATGAATATCTCCTTAACCATAAGACAGAGCTTTAAACATGAACACCTCCTTAACCATAAGACAGAGCTTTAAACATGAATATCTCCTTAACTATAAGACAGAGCTTTAAACATGAATATCTCCTTAACCATAAGACAGAGCTTTACACATGTATATCTTTTTAACCATAAGACAGAGCTTTAAACATAAACATCTCCTTAACTATAAGACAGAGCTTTAAACATGAATATCTTCTTAACCATAAGACAGAGCTTTAAACATGAATATCTCCTTAACCATAAGACAGAGCTTTAAACATGAATATCTCCTTAACGGAATAAGATACTGAAGTAGTTTCTTCACCACTGTTTCCTTTAAAGTCTTCTTTCGTATAAGATACACTTGCTTGATCAAGCAAGACTTTTAGTAGTCTAAATAGTATGTCAACTTTAATCATTACTTATATATAGGCAAAGGACTTTGATCATTACATATATATAGACAAAGGACTTTGATCATTACATATATATAGACAAAGGAAATATTGGAAGACTACCATTTAGTCTGTCTCACAGCCCAGCTCACGTGGGAAACTGTGTTCATTAAGAAGTTTTGGCCCTTAGAACCCTCCAACCCGACACCCTTGATTTTCTCCAAATCAGGGGTAATCCACACCATTCAACCCGAGAGACTCTTCACAATTCATTGACTAGCATCCAGCTATTGTTACACCATACACAACACAGGGGTAATCTATACCTTTTTAACTGACAACATCTTTATAGTCTATTCACAGTTCACTTGTTAGCAACCAGCTACTGTTACACTGTACACAATAGGTCATTTATCTTGGGCTCAAGCCACATACAGTAACTGCTTTTCAGTGATGCAAATCAGATTAGTCCTTGGCTGAGCCTAAATATAGATATACATTATATGCTTGGGAGGACTTTGTGCAAAACCCATGAATGATTGATGGACCATTCCTCCTAAGGATGGTTATTTCATTATGTCACTTTATAAAGTGATTTTTTGTGATTTTTTCTGCTGAATACAATGGCATACGCCAATGAATTCTAAAATATGCCCAAAGCACCCCACGGGCCGCCCTTTGGGGAGGGGTCCCAATTTACTTTATGGCTTAGCATTGAAGTAATTATGGATAAGCACCGGTCTGATTGGCGGGTCATCATGGCGTATGACCCAAGTATGGCTTTAACTTTTTTTTGTATTTGTTTTCACAGCAAGAGCAACTTGAGCTCTCAGACGAGTCAATCTCTGGACTGAAGACAAAGCTGGAAGAGATGAGGACGTTGTCCAACGAGTGTTTCTTGAAAGCAAACGAGGTTGGAGGCGAGGACGAGGAGGAAGAATGGGTGGTGCATTACATGCTGGGCAAGATTGCCGAGAAACGCAAAGATGCAAAAACCGCTCTGCAGCATTATCTCACAGTAAGTTTAAATCTCCTTTTTCCCTATACAACCAATTTTTCTCCTCCCCAGGCTGCTGTTTTTACACCTTTTGAATTTCTTATGTTAAATTGTCTTTTCTTTTACAATAGCATAGTCTCTCATAAACTCATCCTCCTATTCAGCAATGGTTCAATGAGCAAAATTTGGACCCTCCACACTACTACTCATGCACCCTTTAGTTAAGCATGTTAATGTTTGTTTGTTTGTTTATGTTAATTTAAAATAAATAAAACCGGGCACTGAAGCGGAGCGAGTCCAACTCTGCTGCTTGGAAGACAGAGGACCCTTCAATAAAAAGTCCCTGATTAACCCTTACTCTACCACGTGGCGATATTATCGCCATTTTGGGTTCCCATTTTTGACTCCGCCTCCCGAGTGCATTTTCAAAAAAGTGCTGGTAGAGTAAGGGTTCAGCGCCCCTGCTCTAATAAGCAACTTTTCACTGATAACACAATTTTTTTGATTATTTTGAAGACTTAGAAATAAGTTTTTTTACATTATTTTTCTTATTTTGTGTCCGACTCTCACAATGTTTTTGTAGTGGTTATTGTGGAGCCAGTATAGGACCAGTTCACACAATGCAGTGTTCGCATTACACTGTATGCGGCCCGCAGCGCTTATTGTGAAGAAACGTTGGGCCTAACAAATGGTGCAATTCTATTTTCGTAAGCGCTCAGGTGGCAAATTACATCAAATACGGTTATGCTAAGTTAGGTGTTTCTTTTGAATACGGTTATGCTAAGTTAGGTGTTTCTTTTGAATACGGTTATGCTAAGTTAGGTGTTTCTTTTGAATACGGTTATGCTAAGTTAGGTTTTTCTTTTGAATACGGTTATGCTAAGTTAGGTGTTTCTTTGAATACGGTTATGCTAAGTTAGGTTTTTCTTTTGAATACGGTTATGCTAAGTTAGGTTTTTCTTTTTAGTTATGCTGTTAGGTGTTTCTTTTAAATACGGTTATGCTAAGTTAGGTTTTTCTTTTGAATACGGTTATGCTAAGTTAGGTTTTTCTTTTGAATACGGTTATGCTAAGTTAGGTGTTTCTTTTGAATACGGTTATGCTAAGTTAGGTTTTCTTTTGAATACGGTTACTAGGTTAGGTGGTTAGGTTAGGTGTTTCTTTTGAATACGGTTATGCTAAGTTAGGTGTTTCTTTTGAATACGGTTATGCTAAGTTAGTGTTTTTCTTTTGAATACGGTTATGCTAAGTTAGGTTTTTCTTTTGAATACGGTTATGCTAAGTTAGGTGTTTCTTTTGAATACGGTTATGCTAAGTTAGGTTTTCTTTTGAATACGGTTATGCTAAGTTAGGTTTTTCTTTTGAATACGGTTATGCTAAGTTAGGTGTTTCTTTTGAATACGGTTATGCTAAGTTAGGTGTTTCTTTTGAATACGGTTATGCTAAGTTAGGTGTTTCTTTTGAATACGGTTATGCTAAGTTAGGTGTTTCTTTTGAATACGGTTATGCTAAGTTAGGTTTTTCTTTTGAATACGGTTATGCTAAGTTAGGTGTTTCTTTTGAATACGGTTATGCTAAGTTAGGTTTTTCTTTTGAATACGGTTATGCTAAGTTAGGTTTTTCTTTTGAATACGGTTATGCTAAGTTAGGTGTTTCTTTTGAATACGGTTATGCTAAGTTAGGTTTTTCTTTTGAAACGGTTATGCTAAGTTAGGTTTTCTTTTACGGTTATGCTAAGTTAGGTTTTCTTTTGAATACGGTTATGCTAAGTTAGGTGTTTCTTTTGAATACGGTTATGCTAAGTTAGGTTTTTCTTTGAATACGGTTATGCTAAGTTAGGTTTTCTTTTGAATACGGTTATGCTAAGTTAGTGTTTCTTTTGAATACGGTTATGCTAAGTTAGGTGTTTCTTTTTGAATATGGTTATGCTAAGTTAGGTGTTTCTTTTGAATACGGTTATGCTAAGTTAGGTTTTTTCTTTTGAATACGGTTATGCTAAGTTAGGTGTTTCTTTTGAATACGGTTATGCTAAGTTAGGTGTTTCTTTTGAATCGGTTATGCTAAGTTAGGTGTTTCTTTTGAATACGGTTATGCTAAGTTAGGTGTTTCTTTTGAATACGGTTATGCTAAGTTAGGTGTTTCTTTTTAAATACGGTTATGCTAAGTTAGGTGTTTTTTTTTGAATACGGTTATGCTAAGTTAGGTGTTTCTTTTGAATACGGTTATGCTAAGTTAGGTGTTTCTTTTGAATACGGTTATGCTAAGTTAGGTGTTTCTTTTTGAATACGGTTATGCTAAGTTAGGTGTTTCTTTTGAATACGGTTATGCTAAGTTAGGTGTTTCTTTTGAACACGGTTATGCTAAGTTAGGTGTTTCTTTTTGAATACGGTTATGCTAAGTTAGGTGTTTCTTTTGAATACGGTTATGCTAAGTTAGGTGTTTCTTTTGAATACGGTTATGCTAAGTTAGGTTTTTCTTTTGAATACGGTTATGCTAAGTTAGGTTTTTCTTTTGAATACGGTTATGCTAAGTTAGGTGTTTCTTTTGAATACGGTTATGCTAAGTTAGGTGTTTCTTTTGAATACGGTTATGCTAAGTTAGGTTTTCTTTTGAATACGGTTATGCTAAGTTAGGTTTTCTTTTGAATACGGTTATGCTAAGTTAGGTGTTTCTTTTGAATATGGTTATGCTAAGTTAGGTGTTTCTTTTTGAATACGGTTATGCTAAGTTAGGTGTTTCTTTTGAATAATGGTTATGCTAAGTTAGGTGTTTCTTTTGAATACGGTTATGCTAAGTTAGGTGTTTCTTTTGAATACGGTTATGCTAAGTTAGGTGTTTCTTTTGAATACGGTTATGCTAAGTTAGGTGTTTCTTTTGAATACGGTTATGCTAAGTTAGGTGTTTCTTTTGAATACGGTTATGCTAAGTTAGGTGTTTCTTTTGAATACGGTTATGCTAAGTTAGGTGTTTCTTTTGAATACGGTTATGCTAAGTTAGGTGTTTCTTTTGAATACGGTTATGCTAAGTTAGGTGAATACGAGGTTGTTAGGTGTTTCTTTTGAATACGGTTATGCTAAGTTAGGTGTTTCTTTTGAATACGGTTATGCTAAGTTAGGTGTTTCTTTTGAATACGGTTATGCTAAGTTAGGTGTTTCTTTTGAATACGGTTATGCTAAGTTAGGTTTTCTTTTGAATACGGTTATGCTAAGTTAGGTGTTTCTTTTGAATACGGTTATGCTAATTAGGTGTTTCTTTTTACGGTTATGGTGTTTTTCTTTTGAATACGGTTATGCTAAGTTAGGTGTTTCTTTTGAATACGGTTATGCTAAGTTAGGTTTTTCTTTTGAATACGGTTATGCTAAGTTAGGTGTTTCTTTTTACGGTTTGAATACGGTTATGCTAAGTTAGGTGTTTCTTTTGAATATGGTTATGCTAAGTTAGGTGTTTCTTTTAAATACGGTTATGCTAAGTTAGGTGTTTCTTTTGAATACGGTTATGCTAAGTTAGGTGTTTCTTTTAAATACGGTTATGCTAAGTTAGGTTTTTCTTTTAAATACGGTTATGCTAAGTTAGGTGTTTCTTTTGAATACGGTTATGCTAAGTTAGGTGTTTCTTTTGAATACGGTTATGCTAAGTTAGGTTTTTCTTTTGAATACGGTTATGCTAAGTTAGGTGTTTCTTTTGAATACGGTTATGCTAAGTTAGGTGTTTCTTTTAAATACGGTTATGCTAAGTTAGGTTTTCTTTTGAATACGGTTATGCTAAGTTAGGTTTTTCTTTTACAACAGTTTAGTCTTCCTCAAACTTTAGCAATTTTTCCAGTGCAACAGAACTCGTCACTCTTTCCAGCAATGGCTTCTGAAATAATTTATCCTAATTATCATCATTAAAAAAAGTAGGAAATATTAGAAATCCTATAGGGTCTTTAGAAACTTTGGGTAATTTTTCAATCTTCATTAAAATAATTGACATTAAGTTCTAAAGCGAACAAAATTTGGACACCTCCATGCTACTACTGCAACACATAGTGGAATACCTAGTTGAATAAACCTTTTGTTTTGAAAGGAATATTTCCATGTTTTCAAAGGAATATTTCCATGTTTTTAAAGGAATATCCCCATGTTTTTAAAGGAATATTCCCATGTTTTTAAAGGAATATTCCCATGTTTTTAAAGGAATATTCCCATGCTTTTAAAGAAATATCCCCATGTTTTTAAAGGAATATCATCATGTTTTTAAAGGAATATTCCCATGTTTTTAAAGGAACATTCCCATGTTTTTAAAGGAATATTTCCATGTTTTTAAAGGAATATCTCCATGTTTTTAAAGGAATATCCCTATGTTTTTAAAGGAATATTCCATGTTTTTAAAGGAATATTCCCATGTTTTTAAAGGATATTCCCATGCTTTAAAGAAATATTCTCATGCTTTTAAAGGAATATTTCTATGTTTTTAAAGGAATATTCCCATATTTTTTAAAGAAATATTCCCATGTTTTTAAAGGATATTCCCATGTTTTTTTGTAACCTTTCATAAGAAAGAGAAAAACTTTGAAACAATTTAGTACAAAAATCATGTTGATATGTTATTCCTACCAGGAGATATTCAAATTTTAAGGTTCAAAAAAATGTCAATAATCGAATAGAAAAAACTCAGTATAGTATACATCACAGCAACACATTCTCCCACAAAGTTAATGTATTTTATTCAAATCTATCATCCTTTTTATTAGTAAAACCTGTTAGAAAAATAAATTGATGAAAGTTAGGTATTTATATACATTGCTAAATATACCCTAGACTTCAATTACTTTTGAAAAATTGTTTCTAATCATACTTTATCATACTTTACAAAAACTTTAAAATGCAATTGGGAAATCTTAAAAAATCCATAGCTCCTGAACGGAATATGATATCAACCTAATTTTTATACAAAATTGGCTCTAAAAGTATGCTCTTTTAAATAAAATTCAAAAAAAGCCCTTGGGAATATGCTCACGTGAAATTCTGCATGTTTACCGCTACACTACACTGCCTATCAATAGAATGTGGATTTGGTTTTAAACTTATATTTCGGTCTGGACAAAGAGGGGGTAGTTGCTCTTTTTGATCTCAATCGAAAATGCGTGGAATCATTATTCTAAAGATATATTTTACGTAGGGCAGTTTTATTGCGATCAGGAACTACGATTTTGTCAAAATTTGATCTCACCAAGGCACAACTTTTGCCAAAAAAATAAGGTGCAGTCAAAATTTGACTGGAATTGGATGCATTGATGTCTTCGACAGTTCCTCATGGGTTTTCAGGCAAAAGCAAGGTCTGGAAGTGTGGCAAGTAAGTTTTTGAAGGGAAAAAAATGAAATTTCACGAATTGTTTGGTTTTTTACCCATTTTCAAGCGAGTTTACTAAAACATCCTCAATGTAGCCCTTATTTGAGCTCCTTCAAAAGATACCAGAATCCCTGCTGTGGGCTTGTTTGACAAAGCAAAATAATCTTTTGAAAAGTGCATGTCCAAACTGGCCATGTCATGACTGATTGGGTATTTAAGGGTTAATGAATTATTAAGAGTGAAAAGTAAGTTGTAAAATGGTTTAATTTTGACTTTGGCTGAGACATTTTAGGTGTCATTTAGTTACAATTGGTTCTATGTTCTCCTACAGTTGGAAAATAACTTCCATATGAATGTTTCTACTGTTCACAATGCAAGCAGTCATTTCTTTTGAGCAGTGCTGAATCTTGTTGAAAATTCATGAGGTCAAAGTTCAAAAACATTCTTTTTAACTGAATCACTCATATCATATGTGCATATGTATATGTCAGTAATAGCACAGAAAATTGGTATAATTCTCATAAATGCCCCAATACTCAAGTGGGGTGAATAAACCAAACATCTGTATGATCTACATCAACAGTACCAGTAATCATGGGGATATTGATCATTATACTAAAACAATTTCGCAAAACCCTTTTTGACATCAAACCGCTTATCGCTTCCCTCGTTTGTAACCGCTGGCAAACCTCATGGGACTCCCAAATTGATAACAAACTCCACGCCATCCAGCCCACCATTCCGATCAAACCCACCATCCACAACCTCTCTCATGTCAACAACGTTCATATTACCCATCTTAGAATAGGTTACACCCACCTCACTCACTCCCACTTTCTTATTGGCTCCCCAACCCCTCTGCAACAATTGCCATTGCCCCCTCACAGTCCATCATGTTCTCCTTACTTGCCCCCTGTAAAACCTTCACAGAGCTTCCCTCGCTCCCTACAACTCAATTGCCAAATTCTTCCAGAAAAACCCTCCGGATGAAATTATCTCCTTCCTTCATCATGCTTCCCTCTACAATCATATTTAGTCCTCCTCTCCTACCCACTCCTCTCCACTTTGTTTTTGTTTTGTTTTTTCACCCATGCACCTCCTCCCTCAATCCCAGCTTTCTGACTTATAGTTTTTGTATTTCTCTCTTAATCTCCCCTTGTTTTCTTTCCTTCCTACCTCTAGAATCATCTAATCTCTCAGGCACAATTTGACCCTCGTTGTCATGGTGCCATTAAGCCCTCATCAAACAAACAAACAAAATCAATATATTGTTTGAAAAATATAGATATAATCAATATATTGATACTCAAATCATATATTATTTTAACATAACTGACTTATTCAAACTTTGATATAAATATAATGTATTAACATTTTGTAGTTGTTTGATGAAAAATACTTGCATGTTTGATAGTTATGTTGACCGTATTAGTAGTCCATGTCCATGTTATCTCCTGAGAACATAATATCGAGATATTGGTATGACACTTGGACTCAATATCGGCCATATCAATATGGATCAATATCAAAAATAATTCTTGAAATTTTGACTTATTGCCCAAGTTTAAGTACGAGTTATAGAAACTTGAAAGATCTGACTGGAAAAACCTTTTTTCAGCAATAAGGGTGTTCCAATTTGATTTTCAAGCAGGAAGGGTAAATGACGCTACCAAATTTGGAAGCAAAGTGTTCTGTGGGTATATTGACTACTAGCGTGGTGTTAGTCATTTACAGAGAAAATCATTTCCTTTTCAGGCCATGAAACATCTCCACGACGATGGCGCCAAGTTCCCAAAGAAGATATCGTACCACAACCCACCAGATCTTGCGCTGGAGTCTCTGGAGGTAAGAAGTAGCACCTTGTGTTTAGGAAAGAAATTACAGGATTAGTTCAGGGTCAAGCATGTTCATCTTATATGAAAGAGGAATTCAAAAGAAACAAAATGGTGAAGAAAGCATTCAAATATCTTATTCCATTAAGGAGATATTCAAGTTTAAAGCTCTGTCTTTTCTGTGTAGAAGTGACTGGTGTAGTAAGTTTACTATGGAAAGTTGGCATCTTCATCCTCACATTCTTTGCAATTGCTAATGTATTTTAAATTTAGTTTGTTTAATTTTTCCAATATCTAAATTATTTTTCTTCAAACTTTCTTCAGCTGGTATATCATAAATACCCTTCCTAGATTCAGTTTTACTACTTTTTTGACATATCCCATGGTTTATAAGCCACACAATTGCAGGGCAAAATATGCTAGAATACATATAGACTTTGAGGCATCTAAGGCTATGACATCGCAACTAGTCTGATTTCAGTCGTTTTTACATGAATAATACCAAACTTTAAACTTACATATCTCCTTAAATGGAATAAGATTTTGGAATGCTTCCTTCACCATTTTGTTTGTTTTGAAGTCCTCTTTCATATAAGATAGACTTGCTTGACCCCTGAACTAATCCTTGAAAGAGGCGAAATCATCATATGTGCACAATATTTAAAATTCCTTTCAAATTTTTGATTGGTTGTAATTTTGCTGCGCGATTTGTTGCCTTTATTGCAAGGTATATTGTTATTTAGAATGCCTTGAAGGTCACTACACGAGTTAGCCTAGTAGGTTACGGCGATCGGAAGCAATTTTTGTTTCTTATCAACAGTCGTGAGTTCGAGCCCCGGTAGAATCGTTTATTGTGACTTTTGCTTTCATCTTCTTCTTTCTTTTTTTCTCAGTAATTTTCATTTGGTGACTATTATTGCAGTATTATGATACTAATATTTCACTTTCGCTTTCTGACTAAAACACATTGAAAAAAACAAACAAGTTTCTCGTCACAGTAACTTAATGCGCTGTGTATGTAACTCTGCACACACAACGTACATGCATGCTAGTGTCTGGCTGTACTGTGGTACAAACAGACAGTGAATCGGATCTTGCGTCCACAACCGGAAGTGACGTCAAAATATCGCATCCCCCAATTTTAACGTATTTCAATGAGACTAGCCTCCCTCTTTATAATCTCCTTAACGGGATAAGATTTGTGGATGCTTTCTGCACCATTTTGTTTCTTTTGAAGTCCTCTTTCATATAAGATGGACTTGCTTGACCTCTGTACTAAGTCCTCTTTCATATAAGATGGACTTGCTTGACCTCTGAACTAATCCTTAAAAGGTATAGGACGCCAGAGCATTACATTCTGATTACATTCTGAGCAGAGTAGTCTTTTACTGGTCACAATAGCACTACAGTTATGACAAATCAAACTTTGTACAAAATTTAGCATGTACAAAAGTGATTATATATGAAAAGGAATACAGCTCAAATTCTTTAATGTAATTTATTATATTTCTTTCCCTAATTTCAAACGTCCTTCACTTGCATTGTACTACTAAATATAATGATAATAATATTCAATTTCCTGTTCATTACGGCGAAACAATTTTCCATTCGATACATTTTAGGGAAGAATCGAAAAACAATAACTTAACACGATTAATTGTCCCATTTTAAAGGCTGTAACACACCCACCACGATTTGGCGAGCTATTTTCTAAACACAATTGATTAAAGCAAGAAAAAGAAATATTTTGACCTTTTCAGAGAAGCATCAGCATCACATGGCTATTCAAATGGTAACTGAAAATTGATTGAAAGGGCCTTTCTACGCCCATTGAAGCAAAATTCGCATCGCGACAGAAAATCGTGCCCCACCAAAGCAAATTTCTCCACAGTTTAAACAAAAAAGCATTTCTGCCTCAATTGTAAACTTCATCGTGTGTAAGCAAAACATCAAAGCATCTTATAATATTTGTTTCCTGGTATGATTATTTAAAAAATCGCTCACGCTTCGCGTTCGGTGTGTCACGGCCTTAAGGTCTATGCTACTTCCTGATAACCTTCAAGCATTCACCTTTAACCTTTGGCCTTATTGCCATTGAAAGTGCAGTAGCCCGGTAGTTAGTTACGGCATCAGTCTCATACTCATGAAGGTACTGGGTTCAAATCTCAGCCAGGGCGCTGTGCTGTGTCCTAAAGTGGTAAAATCCTAGTATAGCGTGAATATGTATATAAGGATTTTTGCTTTTGCTTTTTTAATTTTGGTTTTATTTTGTTGTATTTATTCTTACGTTTTGGCTTTCCAATCGAATTTTTTACTCATCAGTGTGTATACTATTACTAGCCTACTGTTGTACTGATGAGTGCAGTGGAGTTTGCAAGCCGTTTTGCCATTTAAACTGAAAAAAAAAAAAAAAAAACTTTGCGCATAACTAATGTAGATCCTCATTTTCAGGTTACGTTGTAGGATTAGGTTTCAGGATTAGGTTTTAGGAATAGAGGAATAGGGTTTAGGATTAGGGTTTTGGGATTAGGTTTTTAGGATTTTGACATTGTTAAAATTCCTCCGCACTGTTATTTAGCAATTTTTTTCTTTAGTTTTATTCAAAATGGTTGACAAGAATGCAGAATTTGTGAGCTTGTGATTTTTTATCCATTGTAAAAAGGTATAAATTTGAAATTATTTTGGAATAATGGGAAGATAAAGAACAGTAAAATTGCTGAAAGAAGGTAAGAAATATTTCAAAAATACTAAGACAATTGGTGAAAGTCCTCTAGGCTGGAAAGGAATTAATTAACTTTCCATTTGTGTTGCTCCATTGTATGTCATCGTCTTACTTTATATTTGCAGATGTTCTTTTGAATCCATGCCTTGGTCCTGAAGTTGTTGGATATTAACGGTCCCAGCAGCCAGTGCATGGACTTGGCCATGTTTGATGGTTTCCTGAAGGAGGCTAACCTTTAAGCATTAACTTTAACCTTTGACCTTGTTGCTCCATTGTATGTCATGGTCTTACTTATATTTGCAGATGTACTTCCGAATCCATGCCTTGGTCCTAAAGTTGTTGGAGGTTAACGGTCCCAGCGGCCAGTGCATGGACTTGGTCATGTTTGATGGTTTACTGAAGGAGGCAAACCAACAAGCATTTGTTCTCAGACAAGAGAAGAAACTCATCGAGATAAGCAGCGAACAGTAAGTTTAATATGATGAATATTCATGATCATTAAAAGCAATAGAGATGAGATGACTGGTGAACAGTGAGATTAATTTGATGAATATTTATGATCATTAAAAGCAATAGAGATGACTAGTGAACAGTGAGTTTAATTTGATGAATATTCATGATCATTAAAATCAATAGAGATAACTAGTGAACAGTGAGTTTAATTTAATGAATATTCATGATCACTAAAAGCAATACAGATGAGTAAGGAAGAGTGAGTTTAATTTGATTGTTATTCATGACATTAAAAGGAATAGAGATGAGTAGTGAAATTGTTTTTAATTTGATGAATAGTCATCATTAAAAGCAAAAGAGATGACTTGTAAACAGCGAGTTTGATTTGATGAATATTCATGATCATTAAAAGCAATACAGGTGAGTAAGGAACAGTGAGTTTAATTTGAATATTATTTATGACATTAAAAGGAATAGAGATGAGTAGTGAAACTGTTTTAATTTGATGAATAGTCATCATTAAAAGCAAAAGAGATGACTTGTGAACAGTGAGTTTAATTTAATGAATATTCATGTCGTTAAAAGCAATACAGATGACTAAGGAAGAGTGACTTTAATTTGAATATTATTCATGACATTGAAAGGAATGAAGATGAGTAGTGAAACAGTGTTTTTAATTTGATGAATAGTCATTATCATTAAAAGCAAAAGAGATGACTTGTGAACAGTGAGTTTAATATGATGAATATTCATGATCATTAATTGCAATAGAGATGAGTAGTGAACAGTGAGTTTAATTTGATGAATTTTCATGATCATTAAAATCAAAAGAGATGACTAGTGAACAGTGAGATTGATTTGAATATTCATGTTATTAAAAGCAATAGAAATGAGTAAGGAACAGTGAATTTAATTTGATGAATATTCATGATCATTAAAAGCAGTAGAGATGAGTAGTGAACAGTGAGTTTAATTTGATGAATATTCATGACCATTAAAATCAATAGAGATGACTAGTGAACAGTGAGTTTAATTTGAATATTCACGTTATTAAAAGCAATAGAGATGAGTAAGGAAGAGTGAATTTAATTTGATGAATATGCATGATCATTAAAAACAATAGAGATGAGTAGTGAACAGCAAGTTTAATTTAATAGAATATTCATGATCATTAAAAGCAAAAGAGATGACTAGTGAACTGTCAGTTTCATTTGATTAATATTCATGATCATTCAAGCAATAGAGCAATTTCATCACTTAACTCTAACTCAACTGGACTCCATTTTGCAGGGCAGCGGCATCATTGCGTTTCACACAGCTCAGTCACATCACACGCACAACAAACATACTACATACTATTTAACCAGTACCAGTTCAGCAGATTTTACTTATTGCAGTTTTTTGTTCGCTTCCGATTTTACTTCATATTTTTCCTAAGTTTTATATTTTCACCGGGTATACAAAGAGTAACTTTAATGTTAACGCCAACTACTCAGACAAAGTCTATATACCTGATATAAAGTGCTCACTGCAATCCTAGTGTGAACCGTAGGTTGAAAGCCGTTGTGTTGTACAGCAGAAACCCACTTCAGCTTCAATCAGGATCAGATGGAAATCGAGAAAATGTTTTTTTATTCCCCCGCACACATCTATTAGTGCAACCAACGGCACAGCAAGATTCCGGCGTAATCATCTTACAAAAATAATCTTATATAACAACATGCAAACATATGTAATTAAGTCTAATTAAGTGTACAGCAGACGACAGTGTTCCCGCCCAACAAAATGGTGATGTAAACAAAGTCATGTGACCTTATGACATTAGCTAAAATACCCTTATAGAGATGAGTAGTGAACAGTCAGTTTAATTTGATGAATGTATATGATCATTAAAAGCAATAGAAGAGTAGTGGGCAGTGAGTTTAATTTGATGAATATTCATGATCAATAAAAGCAATAGAGAAGAGTAGTGGGCAGTGAGTTTAATTTGATGAATATTTATGATCATTAAAAGATAGAGACAATTAGTGAACTGTGAATTTAATTTGATGAATATTTATGACCATAAAAGTATGAATGTGATGTCATAAGCACCAAAACCGAGATAACTTGTTTGCCATGACACCGGCAGTCCCTTATAGGAGTGTGACCCTCTGTCAATTCTATTAGGATACATACAGTGGCGGCACCAGGATTTTAATAGTGGGGGGGGGGACAATAGAGGGGTAATTTTTTCTCATTGGGGGGGCACAAGAGAAATTTTGTCTGATAGGGGGAAGGGCAAAAACCTATAAATCAGACAAAATATGTCACTTACAATATTTTTGGGAGCAAAATGCCCCTCTATTAATGATCATGAATATTCATCAATTTAAGCTCACTGCCCACTGCTCATCTCTATTGCTTTTAATGATAATGAATAAGTCAATGTCCACGGCCTTTGATAACCAGTTGTGGTGCAATGGCGTGTCTACCACCCCAGGCTTGAAGCCAGGACCTCGTGGTCTGTAGACATGTATAATAACCGCTACACCACAGTAGGTAGACAATTAAAGCATTGAAATGAACTGTGTGTTCAGACTGCATGTAACTTGATGAATCCCCAGACTGTTCACAAGGATGGGTGGTTGGTGGGAAGGATAGTTGTCCTGGACGGGTGGAAAGGTCAGTTGTCCTACTCTTTTATATAAATTGTGACAAAGCTACATTCACATTTTGTAATACTTTTGATGATTTCTAATACAGTTCCACAGATACTGAACAGGACAGCAAGTTTCTCTCTGTACCGCCACCATCCGCCCACTCACGCTCCAACAGCCCCCGGTTTTTCATGACCCCTCAGGATCACGACTACGTGAGGAGGATGAAGAGGAGATCAAGGGCCAGCAGCCAAGAGGACCATCCAATGGGTGAGTTGTGTCAGTAGTCAAGATTAGTCCAGGGGTCAAGCAATTTTACCTGATATGAAAGAGGACTTTAAAAGAAACAAAATGTTGAAGAAACTATTCAAAAATCTTATTCTGTTAAAGAGATATTCAAGTTTAAAGCTCTGTATTATCTTTGTAGAAATGACTGGTGTAGCAAGTGTACTATGGAAGGTTGGCACCTTTACCCTCACATTTTTAAAATTGTTTATGTTATTTTAAAGAAAATTTTTTAACTTTTTTCCTATTTCAATTATTTTCCCTCAAACTTTCTTCAGATGGTAAATTATAATTATCTTCACAAGATTATGTTTTACTACTTTCCTGACATATCCCATGGTTTTTAAGCCACTAAATTGAAAGACAAAATATGATAGAATACATAAAGACTGAAGAGTCCTTGGCTATGACATCACAATTAGTCTGATTTCAGTCGTTTCTACACAAAGGATACACGGAATACCAAAGATGGATTCCCTGAACTAATCCTTTAATATCTCCTTAACGGAACAAGATTTTTGAATGTTTTTTTCACCATTATGATTCCTTTGAAGTCCTTTTTCATATAAGTTGACTTGCTTGACCCCTGAACTAATCCTTTAATATCTCCTTAACGGGATAAGATTTTTGAATGTTTTGTTTACCATTATGATTCCTTTGAAGTCCTTTTTCATATAAGATGATTCCTTTAAACTCCTCTTTTTATATAAGATGACTTGCTTGACCCCTGAACTAATCTCCTTTAAAGATAAGATTTTTTGCTGAAGTCCTTTTTCATGATAAGATGAACTGTCGGGATAAGATTTTTGAATGTTTACTTCACCATTATGATTCCTTTGAAGTCCTTTTTCATATAAGATAACTTGCTTGACCCCTGAACTAATCCTTTAATATCTCCTTAACGGGATAAGATTTTTGAATGTTTTTTTCACCATTATGATTCCTTTGAAGTCCTTTTTCATATAAGATGACTTGCTTGACCCCTGAACTAATCCTTTAATATCTCCTTAACGGGATAAGATTTTTATGTTTTTTTCACAATGATTCAGTCCTTTTTGATATAAGATGGACTTGCTTGACCCCTGAACTAATCCTTTAAAGATTAGTGCTGTCATGATATGTCGATTATCGTTATATCATGATATGTTGATTATCATGATATGTCGATTATCGCGATATCATGATATGTTGATTATCGCGATATCATGACATGTCGATTATTACGAAATCATGATATGTCGTTTATCGCGATATCATGATATGTTGGTTATCACGATATCAATATATGTCGATTATCGCGATATTATGTCAAAAATACCATGAAGAACATATTGTGATAAGCCTTTGTCGCATACAAGCAAAATTTGTGAAAGAAAATTTTAGAAATATTTCAATATAATTCTAGATGTGTTGAAAACCCAAGCAGTAATTGAAAATAATAATCATAACATCATATATGTATTGGTTTGTCAATCAGATACTGCATCGGAGAGCGACATGCAATCGGGTGATGAGAGTGGTGTCGTCATGGAAACTCCCAACACAGGTCAAAGGTCACAAAACATTTCAAATGCAGTGAAGGCAGACGAATTTATTCTGGAAAAATTAGCGGCAGAGAAAGAAGTTAAAGCAAAACCTGAGGTCGCACAATCTACAGAGGTGAAGAAGGATGAAGAAGAGGTCAAAGGTCAAGGATTAGCAACAAAGGGTGACGGTCATGATGGGGACGTTTCCCGTTCTTTGGGAAATAAAGTAAAAGATGGTGTGAATGACAAAGAAACTGTTGAAAAATTATTGCACAGTTCTGAAAATTTGAAAGGTGCAACTGAAGACGTTATCAGTCGTGAAGAAATAAATGAGCAATTATCTGGTAAAAAGGAAAACGCAGTTAACCCGGAGGTCAAAGTTGACATTTGCAGTTTGGAAGGGGAGGAGTCACGGATTGGTGGGAAAGAGGATGGGGAGGTGCTATACACCAAGTTGGTGAGAAGTTGCATTAACGCCATGCATCTGTGTCTGCAGCGGTTCCCGCAGCACTACAAGGCTTTGTACAGGATCGCACATTGGTATCTGCACTCCAAGACGCATCAGGTAAGGTTATAGCGCCCTCTGTATGCTCAGAAAACTTGTTGCTGTCCATTTAATCAGAGCAGCTAAGTTGAGTGGGTCGAATATGTTCATCTGAAGAGCAAAGCATACCTTTTGTAAAGCTATTTAGCTCATTTTGCCTTAACATTCTCCTATAACTTTAATAACAACTCACCTCTTGTTTTGTATGAACTTCAATCTCCTACAGAATTACAAGTGGTGCAGAGACCTGTTGCTAGGGAGTGTATTACCATGGCAACAAGCTGTTCACATGCCAGCACCGGCCTTGTTTGGGGAGCACAGCAAAACCAAAAACATATTCCAGGGCATTTGGAGGATCCCTATTGCAGACCTCGACAGGTAACAAACAGACTGGCCTCAGCTTTCCTATTTATCTTGCTATGCTTGAAGCTGATTGGCTGTATTACATTTACTTTGGATATATTACATGTACATGTACTTTGGATGAATTACATGTACTTTGGATTTATTACAAGTACTTTGGATGTATTACATGTACATGTACTTTGGATGTATTACATGTACTTTGGATGTATTACATTTACTTCTGATGTATTACATGTACAAGTACTTTAAATGTATTTTATGTACTTTGGATTTATTACAAGTACTTTAAGTGTATTGCATGTACTTTGGATTTATTACAAGTACTTTGGATGTATTACATATACTTTAGATGTATTACATGTACTTTGGATGTATTACATGTACTTTGGATGTATTACATGTACTTTAAATGTATTACATGTGCTTTTGATGTATTACATGTACTTTAGATGTATTACATGTATTTTGGATTTATTACAAGTACTTTGGATGTATTACATGTACATTTGATGTACATTATGCATTTTACATTGGATGTATTACATTTTACTTTGATGTATTACATGTACATTGGATGTATTACATGTACTTTAGATGTATTACATGTACTTTGGATGTATTACATGTACTTTGGATGTATTACATGTACATTGGATGTATTACATGTGCTTTAGATGTATTAAATGTACTTTTGATGTATTACATGTACTTTTTTATGTATCATTTACTTTGGATGTACATTTACTTTGAATGTATTACATGTACATTTGTATTACATGTACTTTAGATGTATTACATGTACATTGGATGTATTACATGTACTTTGGATGTATTACATGTACATTGAATATATTACATGTACTTTGGATGTATCACATTACAATGAATATTTAACTTTGGTTGTATTACATGTACTTTAAATGTATCACATGTACTTTAAATGTATCACATGTACTTTGGATGTATTACATGTACTTTGGATGTATTACATGTACTTTAGATGTATTACATGTGCATTAGATGTATTACATGTGCTTTGGATGTATACATGTACTTTGGATGTATCACATGTACTTTGGATGTATTACATGTACATTGGATGTATTACATGTGTTTGGTTGTATTACATGTACTTTAGATATATTACATGTACATTAGATCTATTACATGTACTTTGGATGTATTAGATGTACATTGGATGTATTACATGTACTTTGGATGTATCACATGTACTTTGGATGTATTACATGTACTTTGGATGTATTACATGTACTTTGATGTATTACACGTACATTGGATGTATCACATGTACTTTGGATGTATTACATGTACATTGTATGTATTACATGTACTTTGGATGTATTACATGTACTTTAAATGTATTACATGCACTTTAAATGTATCACATGTACTTTGGATGTATTACATGTACATTGGATCTATTACATGTACTTTAGATGTATTACATGTACATTGGATGTATTACATGTACTATGGATGTATTACATGTACATTGGATGTATTACATGTACATTGGATGTATTACATGTACATTGGATGTATTACATGTTCTTTAGATATATTATGTACATCAGATGTACATTGGATGTATTACATGTTGTTTGTGCTTTGTATTACATGTTCTTTAGATATATTACTTTGGATGTACTTGGAATGTATCAGACTATGGATTATCACATGTACTTTGGATGTATTACATGTACGTTGGATGTATTACATGTGCTTTGGATGTATCACATGTACTTTGGATGTATTACATGTACTTTGGATGTATTACATGTACTTGGAGTGTATTACATGTACTATGGATGTATTACATGTACTTTGGATGTATCACATGTACTTTGGATGTATTACATGTACTTTGGATGTATCACATGTACTTTGGATGTATTACATGTACATTGGATGCATTACACGTACATTGGATGTAGCACATGTACATTGGATGTATTACATGTACTTTAGATGTATTACATGTACTTTAGATGTATCACATGTACTTCAGATGTATTACATGTACTTTGGATGTATTACATGTGCTTTAGATGTATCACATGTACTTTGGATGTATCACATGTACTTTGATGTATTACATGTACATTGGATGTATCACATGTACTTTGGATGTATTAGATGTACATTGGATGTATTACATGTACTTTGGATGTATCACATGTACTTTGGATGTATTACATGTACTTTGGATGTATCACATGTACTTTGGATGTATCACATGTTCTTTGGATGTATTACATGTACATTGGATGTATTACACGACTTTGGATGTATCACATGTACTTTGGATGTATTACATGTACATTGGATATATATTACATGTACATTGGATGCATTACATGTACTTTGGATGTATCACATGTACTTTGGATGTATTACATGTACTATGGATGTATTACATGTACTTTAAATGTATTACATGTACATTGGATGCATTACATGTACTTTGGATGTATCACATGTACTTTGGATGTATCACATGTAATTAAGTCCCCATGTGACATTGGTGACCAACTTTAATTTAAAAGAAGATCATTTAAAGTTAAATCCTCCTCATGTTACATGTATGTCATGATGGAGCATGTACGAAGAAAGACATAAAGCACACAGAACATGTATTTAATTTCCAAGGCCACATTCTTCAAACATCAGAGGATGAACCTACTAAACTGTATACCTTTTGCCACCCACCCCATGGCCGACACAGGCCAGGACGTCAACCCATGTCCTATCTACACTATTTACAACCCTTATTGCGAAATGATAGTTGCCAGCTATCCCCGAGCCCATAGGGGGAATTTGAGGGGGGTGGGGCAAAGGGAGCTTTGTCCTCCAACCCCACACACTTTTTTTCCTAATTTGTATCTTTTGTATGGTTATTTTGGGAATTTTAGCCTTTCTTCCCCCTCCCCCTTCCTCCGCACTTTTGACTTTTCCCACCACTTTCGGTAGGCAAATCCCATGCCCTAGCCAGATAGCTAAGCCTGCTAGTGATAGGAATGGCAGGAGGAAGATTACCGTCCCCTGTGTGTCACAGGTGGTGATGGTCCACTATGGTGGTAATATAATGTATTAAACATTTGTTATTTCTAGATCCGGTAGTTTTGCGTGGCACATGTACCGGTCTGTGATGCTGCTGATTGATGTCCTGGAGAAGCTGAAGGATCATGGGATGCTGAACCAGCTGGCCTCCAAGCTTAGCAAGACACCAGAACAGGGAAAGTGAGTATATATAAGAGTCTCATTGCTTTGGTAAAGAGAGAGATCAGTGGCGTAGCTAGGGGAGGGGGTGGGCACCACCCCCCTTAACAGCTGGAAATTTCAAAAAGTAAGAAAATTTGCGCAACAGAATATTCAGTACTTCGGATGGTTTTGGTAATCCTGATTTCATTGTGATAGCGAAGTGTCTTTTATTTCTCAAAATTCCTGCATCAACCCCGCCACTCTCGGCACCTACTCCTGGCCCACTTTTCCTCCTTGGGCCACCCCCCTCCCTTCTGTCCACCTAGACCTCTCCACTTATCACAAAACTCAAACTCACCCTAACCTCTTCAATCTCCACAACCAAATCAAAGACCAACTCTCAAATTACACCTCCATCTATACGGATGGCTCCAAGGAAGGCAACAAGACAGCTGCTGCTGCCATTATCCAAGACATCACCCTCAGTAGCAGATTTCCTGACTACTCATCCATCTTTTCAGCCGTGGCTAAGGCCATTCTCCTCGCCCTCAACTGTTTTGAGTACTCTCCTCTTAGTCACTTTGCCATTTTCTCTGACTCAAAGGCTGTTCTTACTTCATTACTCAATCTTAAATGGGATAACCTCACCTGCCACCTCCTCCTCCGGAAACTCTTTTCTCCCACCCTCTGCAGGAAAAGTGTTCTTTTCTTCCCAGCCATGTTGGCATCCCTGGCAATGACAGGGCTGATACAGCCGCTAAGCTTGCCCTTAACCTCCTCCCTTCCCCTTTTCCCAAAACCCTCTCTGACATCAAACCGCTTATTGCTTCCCTTGTTCATGACCGCTTGCAAACCTCATGGAATTCCCAAATTGATAACAAACTCCATGTCATCCAGCCCACAATCCCGATCAAATCCACCATCAACAACCTTTCTCGTATCGACAACGTTCATATTACCCGTCTTAGAATTGGTCACACCCACCTCACTCACTCCCACCTCCTTATTGGTTCCCCCCAACCCCTCTGTAACAATTGCCACTGCATCCTCACAATCCAACACGTTCTCCTTGCTTGCCCCCTGTACAACCTTCCCAGAGCTTCCCTCGCTTCCCATAACTCAATTGCTGAGTTCTTCCAGAAAAATCCTCCGAATAAAATAATCTCCTTCCTTCATCATGCATCCCTCTACAACCATATTTAATTCTCCTTTTCCACCCCCCTCTCTACTTTTTATTTTTTTTACCCATGCACCTCCTCTCTCGATCACAGCTTTCTGGCTTTTGTTCTTGAATTTCTCTCATTCTCCCCCTGGTTTCTTTCCTTCCTACCTCTAAAATGATCTGACCTCTCAGGCACAATTTGACCTTCGTTGTCGTGGTGCCGTTAAGACCTCATCAAACAAACAAACAAAATTCCTGAAGTTTTTACTCAAAATATCTTACTTTAGCTTGGATTAAGATTTTTTGATGGTCCCCCCCCCCCCCTCACCCCCCAGTAAAAAAGTCTAGCTATGCCAGTGAGAGAGAGGGCCAATTTTCTTTACCCACATGTGTAAACCAGGTCTTGGCTGAACTCAATAATGCATTGAAGGTTTTGGGAGTTTACATAAATCTAAGTAGGAATTTGACCATTTTTTGATGGCATAATAACGTCCCTGGTTGGGAATACAAAAGCAATATCAAAGTTTAGTGATCAAAATTTTACATTTTATGTATTAAGCCATAATTTGAATACTTCCGCTTTCTGCTAACTCTATGTGTTTGTTCATCACCATTTGTTGCCATCTGATTTTCAGAATCTTCCTCAAACATTTGAACCAGAAGGTGCCTTGTCGTCTCCCTTTGTCAACTTCCCATGTTTCACTTCGTCCGTTTAACAGCACGGGTAGTACTAACGTCCTGTACAACTCGGTTTTTATATGTCATTCTGTATTGGGTTATCTTCTGCTCTCCATTACAATCAGCTAAGATTTTACAAAATGATTTACCGTATTCAACGTAATAAGCGCCCATGTGAGTTTTTCTTTATGGACAGACGATCGTATTCAACTTAATAAGCACCCATGTGAGTTTTTCTTTATGGACAGACGATCGTATTCAACTTAATAAGCGCCCATGTGAGTTTTTCTTTATAAACAGACGATCGTATTCAATGTAATAAGCGCCCATGTGAGTTTTTCTTTAGGGACAGACGATAGTATTCAAAGTAATAAGCGCCCATGTGAGTTTTTCTTTAGGGCATGTGAGTTTTTCTTTATGAATGGACGATCGTATTCAACGTAATAAGCACCCATATGGGTTTTTCTTTATGGACAGACGATGGTATTCAAAGTAATAAAGCGCCCATGTGAGTTTTTTTTAGGGACAGACAATCGTATTCAACATAATAAGCGCCCATGTGAGTTTTTCCCGATGTATTCAAGTTAAGCGCCCATGTGAGTTTTTCTTTAGGGACACAGACGTAATAAGTGAGTTTTCTTTAGGGACAGGCGATCGTATTCAACATAAGTGCCCATGAGTGAGTATTTATGAGTTTTTATGGACAGACGATCGTATTCAACGTAATAAGCACCCATGTGAGTTTTTCTTTATGGACAGACGATCGTATTCATCGTAATAAGCGCCCATGTGAGTTTTTCTTTATGGACGGACGATCGTATTCAACGTAATAAGCACCCATATGAGTTTTTCTTTATGGACAGACGATGGTATTCAAAGTAATAAGCGCCCATGTGAGTTTTTTTTAGGGACAGACAATCGTATTCAACATAATAAGCGCCCATGTGAGTTTTTCTTTATGGACAGACGATCGTATTCAATGTAATAAGCGCCCATGTGAGTTTTTCTTTAGGGACAGACGTTCGTATTCAACGTAATAAGCCCCCATGTGAGTTTTTCTTTATGGGCAGACGATCGTATTCAACATAATAAGCGCCCATGTGAGTTTTTCTTTATGGACAGACGATTGTATTCAACATAATAAGCCCCCATGTGAGTTTTTCTTTATGGGCAGACGATCGTATTCAACGTAATAAGCACCCATGTGAGTTTTTCTTTATGGACAGACGATCGTATTCAACGTAATAAGCACCTCATGTGAGTTTTTCTTTATGGACAGACGATCGTATTCATCGTAATAATCACCCATGTGAATTTTTCTTTATGGACGGACAATCGTATTCATCGTAATAAGCGCCCATGTGAGTTTTTCTTTATGGACAGACTATCGTATTCAACGTAATAAGCGCCCATGTGAGTTTTTCTTTATGGACAGACAATCGTATTCATCGTAATAAGCGCCCATGTGAGTTTTTCTTTAGGTACAGACTATCGTATTCAATGCAATAAGCACCCATGTGAGTTTTTCTTTATAAACAGACGATCGTATTCAATGTAATAAGCGCCCATGTGAGTTTTTCTTTAGGTACAGACTATCGTATTCAACGTAATAAGCGCCCATGTGAGTTTTTCTTTATGGGCAGATGATCGTAATGTTTGTTTGTTTGGTGAGGCCCAATGTCACCAAGACAACAAAGGTCAAATCAGGAGGTTAGATTATATCAGAGGTAGGAAAAAAGATCAGAGGAATAGAAAAGAAGCAATGGGTAAGAAAGAAAGGAAGCAAGGAGAGATGGGAATAGCAAGCCGAATATAGTTAAAGACGAAGGTATGAGGAAGAAATGAGATCATTTTATCTAGGAAGTTTGTGGGAAGAGCTCAGCAATGGAGGCTCTGGGTAGGTTGTACGTTGGACAGTCGATGAGGACATGATAGACAGTGAGGGGTTCCTACACCTATGGCTTCAGGGAAGTGGCCCACATACTGAAAATAGTGGATCGTGCGAGTGATGATGTCTATCTCTAACACTCGTTATTCCTTTGCTTCTTTTTTGCAGGAAATTTTTACGAGATTCAGATAGACTCCCCTTAGCAAGGACGGCCTACCAGACATGTCAGCGAGTCTTCTCCTCCATGTCTGAAAACCTTTCCTGCAATGCTCCCAGACCGGAAGCTCAAACTCCTGCTTGGAATCCATTACACCACCAGTATGGGCCAGCAGCTTCATCTGCAGAATGAGGGCGACATTACTGATAGTTTGCTGATCAAATTGTATACCTCCCTCAAGGGGGAGCAGGTAAGAATGCCAGCCGTTTAATCTTTCTTGAGTCGTTGATTTCAAGGTACAGAAATAAAGGCTGTCATGATATATTAATTATTGCATTATTGTGTTTTCCATGATCGTATCAATATATTCTCTCTGCGAATTCCCATTTTTTTTCCCGCGGTTGTAACTGCCGGATCTGAACAATTTGTCCAGGTCTGATACCATGTGAGGTAAGCTTCCTTCTCTGATAATCCATTGATGGCATGTGCGTATGTGGTTTATTCAGCTTTCGGTGCCAGGGGGGAGAGGCCAAACGGTAATTATGGGGAAAAGGTTGTACCAAGAGGCGCATGGAGAGCGGGGCAAAATTATAGGAAATTCACTTCCTGAAAATGAATAAAATTCCCAAAAAGAAAGAAACTTTCCGAAAATGGAAGAAAAGTTCTCGAAAATTAAACAAATCTCCCACAAAATTGAAACTGAATCGCCTCACTAATCTCCCACAATGACCCCCTACTGAATACGCCTCTGGTGTGCTTATAACATCTGTCATGCTGTTATTTTTTGTTTCTGTTTTTTCACCTGTAGACTGGAGATGAAGCGACTATTTTGGACCGTGTGAATCGATATTGCCATGCTATGAGCTCCATCTACAAATACCCACAGGTAATGATTCATGATACTACCCCTCCCTGCCCCCGTCCCCCTTCTTCCTCCCCCTCACCACCACACAAAATGTGTCTTCTGCCTCCTCAACTTCAAAACAAAACATTTCTTCTTGAAACACTTGATTTAGGATGTGGTTCTTGGTGTAGTGGTGTTGATTTGGAATTTATTCACTAAATGTTTAATTGCCAAAATTTGCAAGCATTTAGCGATTAATTGCAACACATATCTTCACCCCAAAATTGGTGTAAAGGAACAATCTTTTTAAGCGTTCAATGAAGTTTTTGAGGAATTGCTACAGCTCCAAAAAGACTGCATTTTTTGAACACAAATTGGCCAAAATTCTCACCAAAATGCAAATATCATGGTCAAATTTGAGCAAATAAGATGAAAATTGATTGAAACTGGAAGTTAATGATCACCTTTCTATAATAGTCTCCTTCCTTCAGCATGCATCCCTCTACAACCATATTTAATCCTCCTCTTCCACCCCCTCTCTACTCTGTTTTTAGTTTTACCCATGCACCTCCTCTCTCGATCACAGCTTTCTGGCTTTTGTTGTTGAATTTCTCTCATTCTTCCCCTGGTCTCTTTCCTTACTACCTCTAAAATGATCTGACCTCTCAGGCACAATTTGACCTTCATTGTCGTGGTGCCGTTAAGACCTCATCAAACAAACAAACAAACTATAATTTTAATTCTGACTTGTGGCTTTTGTCTCTCCTTTCTGCGATAGCAAATGCCAACCCAAGTGGATACTGTAAAAGGAAGCAAGACCAGTAGTGCCTTTGGTCCAACAAACTTTGACATGTCCAAGAGTGGCAAGTTCAATATCCTGCAAAGCCCACCTCACGCGGAATCCTCCAGGTCGTGCAAGTCCGACATCCTGTACAGTCCAGACCGATCATTTGGATCTCCCGGTAGGACTGGATGGATGTTAGAACGAGCGACGATGATTTCACCCGAAAGGTTCTTCTCGAAGACCATTGAAGGTGTGGTTACCCGTAAACCACCAGAGTCGCCCGCTAGGAATGCATCACAAGGATTAGCTTCGGGGGAATCAAGCAAAGAAATATCACGACTCGGTCAAATCCAGTCCAGACCATTGCAAAAACAACCTCTGTCGATTCAGAGACAGTCCGCATCTATGCAAGAACCACCCAGGTCCTTTCAGCAACTGGCTAGGAGTCTTCAACAACCGGCTAGACCCCTTCATCAACCGAGTAGACCCCTTAACCAACTGGCTAGACCACTTCACCAACCGGCTAAACCCCTTCCACAACTGACCAGACCCCTTCCACAACTGACTAGACCCCTTCACCAACCTGCTAGACCCCTTCCACAACCAACTAAAACCGAAATAAAAGGGAAGGAAATTGAACTTACAGCTATGCTTCACAAAATCATTGAGTCAAACTTAGCATCTGTATCTCCTCCATTATCACCGCCAGTTCTATCACCGCCACCGTCTTTATCACTTAGTGAAATGCCGCCCTCTAATACACGTGATTTGAAAATTGTCCTTTCTCCAACATCATCTGGAAGTTCCAAATCTTTATCACCAACATTCACTGTTGGAGGGCCCTTTGACCCTGCGCAGAATCCAGATTTGGGGGCACATTTGTCGTCATTACTCCAGCAGGTTCGGACTGGATTCACAATTGGATCTAAATTGTCCAAGTCCAGAGTAAGAAAGCATTTGTCAGGTTCCTTGGATGAAACCGATAGCGTAATTAAAAGACAGAGACTTTATTCAAATGAAGGTTTGGATAGTAGGGATAAAATTGCCCCATTAGAGTTGGCGGCCTCCTTAGAGGCAAGTCATCAGAGGTCAGATAGAGGTGAAGGTTGTCACTAGGGGCTTTACCATTTTCGTCAGGTTTGCAGCTGTACAAAGAAAAGTAGATGATGAAGAAAAAGAGGGGGTGCTTCGCAGAGATATCGGACATTTAAAATCTGGATTCATGCAACAGAATCAGAGTAGTAACAACTCTGACCAAGGCTCAGTTTTGAAATCGAAATTTGGCCCGAAATTCTCGGATATGAAAATTGGTGCTTCTCCTAACCAGTCACTAAGTCATGCAGCGATTTTAAGACAAACAGCCCATAAAGGTCAAGAGGTCAGTCACAATCGTGAACCAATCAGGAAAGGTTTTCCCAGCAAAGTGGGACAGGTGCATACGGTGATGAAAGCAAAGGTGAAAACCTCAGACTCAAATTCAGCAGTTTCTTTCAGTCAAACAGTAGAAAGTGGACCTAAGACTGTGAGCACATACAACAAGCCAAGTAACCCAGCGTTGAGGCCAAGTAAATCGGCCGTATTCAAGCTTTTACGATCGGCACAGAGTGACGGAAGAGAAGTGGGTGGCTGTAATTTGTCTCCAGACCAAGGGAGCCAATTAAAGAAGAGTCAATTGACTGAAAGAGCGGTGACGGGAGGGTTCATCAATCCTTCCACTAAGTCCCAAAGGACAGCACCAATTGTAGGTGGGTCACCATTTCTTGGTGGTGCATCCCATTCCAAGCTTGGAAATTTTCCCAATACTCCAAAACGTGACTTGGTTGGCCCGGCTAAGAAGCTGGGCCATCAATCCAAAAGTTTTTCGGAATTGTTGGAAAGTTTGAGGAGGAATTCAAAGCATAAGTTGACCAGCGGAGAGCGGCAAAAGTTGCAGCAGCAATCCAGCGAGAAAAAACAAACAGCTTTTTCTCAATTTTTAAAATCATTTCCACAAGGACCGGATCCCAGCTCTTCAAACGATGAAAAAGAGGGGGTGTGAAGTGAGGTTCATCTCACGGGTCAACAACCCCTCTGTCAAGGACGGCTTATGTCATGAGTAGGAACTTGGAGAAGGGGCTACAACCGGCTGTTGGGAACCCCTTTTTTATGGAAAAGAAACACAGCTTTTTCTTAATTTTTAAAATCATTTCCACAAGGACCGTATCCCAGCTCCTTAAACGATAAAAAAGGAGGGCGGGGGGAGGGGGGGGTGAAGTTAGGTCCATCTCACGGGTCAACAACCCCTCTGTCAAGGACCGCCTATGTCATGAGTAGGAACTTGGGAAAGGGGCTACAAGCGGCTGCTGGGGGCCCCTTCTTTAGAAAAAGAAATGAACAAGTTTCTCTCAAGTTATGCAATCATTTTAAAAATACCTGGATTATTGGATTCCAGTTTTTGTTCATTTATTGTAGAAATCAGGCTAGTTATGACATCACATCCCTTCAATCACTTTGTATTCTATTATATTTTTCCTGAGATTTTGTGGTTTAAAAGCCATTGGATATGCCAGGAAAGAAGAAAATTTTAATCTGGTAAAGTTACTATGATTTACAACCTGAAGAAATAATCATTTAAAAAAATTGTGTTTAAAGGATTTAAAATGTAATACAATTATTATTTCATATGATAGAGGATACAAATTTTAACCAAGTACCAAAAACAGCAAGTCAAAATGTTATTCCTATCTCAAGTTATTCTTGTTTGAAAGCAACACATGGAGGCTGCCATTTTGTTCAATTCTGTATTGAAATATTATTGGATGAATGTAAGGCAGGATGCGATTCATATGGGACATAGGTGGTATGCAATGTGGGACATAATATGGTGGAATGCCGTGTGGGACATATGGTGGAATGCCATGTGGGACATAATATGGTGAAATGCCATGTGGGACATAATATGGTGAAATGCCATGTGGGACAAGGGATGGGATGGGATGTCTTGTGGGACATAGGGTGGGATGCCATGTGGGACATGGATGCCATGTGGGACATGGGATGCCATGTGGGACATGGGATGCCATGTGGGACATGGGATGCCATGTGGGACATGGGATGCCATGTGGGACATGGGATGCCACGTGGGACATGGGATGCCACATGGGACATGGGGTGCCACGTGGGACATGGGATGCCACGTGGGACATGGGATGCCACGTGGGACATGGGATGCCACGTGGGACATGGGATGCCGCGTGGAACATGGGATGCCGCGTGGGACATGGGATGCCGCGTGGGACATGGGATGCCACGTGGGACATGGGATGCCACGTGGGACATGGGATGCCACGTGGGACATGGGATGCCACGTGGGACGCCAAGTGGGACATGGGATGCCAAGTGGGACTTCGTGTGATATGCCATTTTTATAATTGGCCGGGTCATATGATATGGGTGTCAATTTGCATGGGCATGCGAGCTATGACGGTATTTACCGTTCTAGTTGATTATATCATATGAACTAAGGATTATGTCTGTCAGACTTGATGTCTCCTTTAAAGAAGGATTTGGCAGAAATATGCAGTTGCATTACTATGGAGTCTCTTACCAACACTGTATGTGCTTTGATCTGAATGTTCATATTAAAGGATTAGTTCAGTGGTTGAGCACTGAAAACTGTTCTTTCAATTAAGTTCCAAAACTGAATAAAATATTAACAAGGTTAAAAACATACAATTCAGGGTCTGTCAACATCCGAGGCCGGAGGAAATGCCCCGAGGCGGAGAAAATGCCCCTTTTATAATCTGCTTCTGCCCGAGGCCGGAGGAAATGCCCCTTTTATAATCTGCTACTGCCCGCATCCTATGTTTTTCTAATGAATACTAAAGTAGTTTCCAACAACCCAAGTAGGAAAAAAATTCTTTCAGGTTTTTTGAGCTTGTTTCATTTGTTGAGAAAGTGAGGATGAGTTGGCCAAGCTGTTTACATTGGTCATCGGAAAAATGTCATTTCTGCTAAGTTTAATCAATGTCATTTTTGCAATGTAGGATCATGTTATGTATATTGATATGCTGTAAAACGTATGCATAGTGATATGCTGTAAAACGTATGCATATTGATTGATATGCTGTAAAACGTATGCATATTAATATGCTGTAAAACGTATGCATATTGAAATGCTGTAAAGCAACAGAATTTGTATATAAGCTGCCAAAATAATTCCATTATGAAAAAGTTACATACGTGTATTGCTTGTTTTTAATAGGCACACTCAATTAACCTCTCTAAGTTAGATGATTGACAGCTTTTTCAACCAATCACGGCATGAATTTGCTTCGCAACAAAATCTGCATAACTAAGTGGGGCAAAAATCCTACCCAGTACTGGTACAGTACAGCTAGCTAGTGGCATGCACACATGCAGTCAATGCAATTTACTGCACAAAACAAATTTCTACACACACAGACCGAATGATGGCAAGATGGTGAACAACAATTGCACTTACGTGCCCGCTACGGGCTTTATAAATCTGATTCCCGTTACTCACAAAGGGCAGCAAATGGAATTTTGTATAATTCTTTTCCTAAAATCTTGAAAGATCCGGAGAAGTGTCATAAATGGATCAAAACTTGCAGCAGGCCACATGAACATCTAAATGTTAATGCATTGGTCGCGGATGTTTGCTTTGTTTTCCCCACCTAGGTACTGCGTTGCTATGGTGGATGTGGCTTGTTGCTATGGTGGGTGTGGCTTGTTGCTATGGTGGGTGTGGCTTGTTGCTATGGTGGGTGTGGCTTGTTTCCTAACATAAAGACGTCACTTGAAACGAAATTGTCACCATCAGAGTGTCATTCTCACACAAGAGGCAAATTTTCCCCAAAATGTACCAAACTGTCAAAATTCAACTGAAAGTGGTGGACATGTCCCCATTTTCTTCCACATTCCCCCCCCCCTCCCCCTACCCTCAGGAATTAAACTCCTGTCCACCATATACTTTCAATACATTGAATTGTTTGTTTGTTTTGCCAAGGTTTATAACAGACCTCGATTGGAGTATTTACGTCAAAATGCCCACGTCCATTTTATTGACCAGTCGTGTAGCACTGGTTAAAGACCCACCAGGAATCGAACCCGGGACGCTAGATTATAATTTTCTATATGGATGAATATTCATGTTAATGGTATTTCATTACTAAATGTATAGACACATTTCATATCTGAATTGGAAATTTCGGGAAAACTAATTTAAATAATGACACATGGCCAAAGTTCATGTATCCATAATGGACTAATCGCATCAATACTGGCGGGTTCTTGGCCCTCTGCACAATTCAGGCACAGTTTGGGACCAAGCGTAAGAACAACGTGCTTTAAACTGCTAATCCTATGTGTGTTGTACATGAAAGTGAAACACATTGTTGGTTAAAATTTTCCTCCAGGAATTGGTTAGATAGCATTACATAGGCAAGGGGCACTTCGTAAGCATACAAAGGGGGATGGGGGCACGGGCACTTCGTAAACATACAAAGGGGGAGGGGCACTACACAGGCGTTTTCAGAGAAAAAGTGAGAGGGCCAAGTTTGAAACATCAACCAATCAGATTGGTTGACGTATTGAGGTTATATCACCTTTGTTAAAATCAATTTGAATTGGTCTAGTTATTGTTGAACAATGCAGATGCTCCATATCGAATAAAGGAAATGTTGGGGAGAAAGTTTCAAACTTGGCCCTCTTACTTTTTTCTCTGAAAATGCCTATGCAGTGCCCCACCCCCTTTGTATGCTTACGAAGTGCCCCTTGCCTATGTAGTGCCTTTTGCCTATTTAGTGCCCCTCTCCTTATGTCTATGTAGTTCCCCTCCCCTTTTACACACTTATGTAGTGCCTCTTTCCACTTTCTAAGCCTATAGTGGTCTTTTACACACCTATGTAGTGCCCCCATTTTCTATGCCTATGGTGATCTTTTACACGCCTATGCACTGCAACTCCCCTTTGGAGTTCTCCTTCCCATTTTAGTGCCCCTTCCAAGCCTATGTAGTTCCCCTCTCCTTAAGTCTATGTAGTTCCCCTCTCCTTATGTTTATGTAGGTCCCCTCTCCCTTTTTACGCCTATGTACTACCCCTTTCTATGCCTATAGTGCCCTTTTACATTCCTATGTAGTGCCCCTTCCCTTTTCTACGCCTATAGTGCCCTTTCACACGCCTATGCACTGCCCCTCCTTCTATGGAGTGCCTCTTCCCTTCCTATGCCTATCTAGTTCCCCTTCCATGCCTATCTAGTTCCCCTTCCATGCCTATCTAGTGCCCCTTCCATGCCTATCTAGTGCCACTTCCACGCCTGTGTGCCTCTCCCTCTTTCTACGCCTATGTAGTTCCCCTTCCCACGCCTATAGTGCCCTTTTACATGCCTATGTAGTGCCCCTGCTACACCTATGTAGTGCCCCTTCTCTTTCTATGCCTATGTAATACCCCTTCACAAGACTATAATGCCCTTGTACATGCATATAGAGTGCCCACCCTCTTTCTACACCTTTGTAGTGCCCCACCCCTTTCTACACCTATGTAGTGCCCTTCCCCTTCCCCTTTCTATGCCTATTTAGTTCCCCTTTGAACGCCTCTGAAATAATCAGCACCAACTTTTGAAAATCCAGGGATTTATCTTATTTCTAAATGAAGAATTTTGAAAATTTTAGCACCCCCATTTTTGGGTGGAATAATCCTTCGAGTAAAACACAGATGACTATTTTAATCTATATATATATAATATATATATATATATATATATATATATATATAGATATATATATATATATATATATATATATATATATATATATATATATATATATATATATATACATATACATATATATATATATATATATATATATATATATATATATATATATATATATATATATATATTATAACAGTCACGTGCCCTAATATCTGCTTTCCTTCTGTTCTTTCAATTAAGTTTCAAAAGTTATTCAGATATTAACAAGGTTGAAAACATAAAATTCAGGGTCGGTCAACATCTGAGGCGGAAGGAAATGCCCCTTTTATAAACTGTTACTGCCCCATTATATTATTGCATGGCTTTGTCGGGCAACCTCATTCTGCCCAAAGTTTATCCCCCAGCCTCCCATCTCCGCCGTGCCGTTTATGTTAATAATTAGGAAGAAAGCATGCAACCGGGAAGGTGAAATCCTCTCGGGAGGGGGGGGGGGGGAATCTAGCATTCTTGAACATTACAGTGTTCGGGAGATATAGCTGATGCATCAGAATTTGGCTCCTCCCATTCATATTTCAAAGAATCTGTTTAAGGTTTATGTACAGAGGCGGCGCTATGAACGGGGGCGGGGGGATTTTCGCACGATATCTTTTTCCCCACTATATTGCTTTTCCCCATGATATCGCTCTTCCCCCAGCCTATTTTGATAAGTAACATAATTATTTTGTGCGACTTATAGGCTTCCCCCTCCCCCTTCCTATTAAACAAAACTGTCCAACCCCGCATCAAAATCCTGGCGCCCCATTATGTAAGGCAGAGATGCAATTTTTAATTTGACACAATTTTCAGGTGTCAAATATGTCAATTGTATGCTAATTTGTCAATATGTAAATTTTATGCTAATTTGTGATGTACATCATGGACGACTTTGGTGTTTTCTTATACAGATCAATTCTGAGTTCCATCACTAACATTGCTGCTAATCGGGAAAATTCGTTCATTTTCGGGAACTTTCCTCACAATTTTGGTAAATTGTTTGACAATTTTCAGAAATTTTTAAGGCAATTTTCTGGAAATTTCGTTCATTTTTCACCAATTTTCTGGAAATTTTGTTCATTGAATTCGGGTAGTTTTCATACAATTTCGGTGTATTGTTTGACAATTTACGGTAAATTTTATTCATTTTTCGGCACTTTCCTTACAAATATGATAAACTGTTTAACAATTTTATGGAAGTTTTCTTATTTGTAGGGAATTTTCTGCATTTTGATAAAAATTGGTCAATTATTGAGAAATTTGACTAGAATTTCAAATAATTTTACCAGCTTTTCCTTTAATTTTTCAGGGTTTTTTTTTTTTTTCATTTTAAGGAATTTTTCTTCATTGGCAATTTCCTTTAATTTTCGGGAAATTTTCTTCATTTTTAGGCGGTTTTAAGAAAATTTATGTCAATTTTCGGGAAATATGTTGACAATATTTCACCAAAATTTCAAATAATTTGACCAAATGTTCTTTCAATTTGACCAATTGTTTCACTTATATGTCTATAATTTACCGTGAAAACTGGGTAGGTAAATTCTTCTCAGGCCATACTATTCTTCTTTTTGCACAGCAAATTTTTCGCAAAATGAATGAAAAATCCTGAAAACTAAAGTAAACTTCCCAAAAAGTTTTAAGAATTTCTAGAAAATGAAGAAAATTTTCCGAAATTTAAAGCAAATAGCTCATGAACTTTACTGAAAATTGAGAAAACAATGCTCCTTAAAAATGGAAGAAAATTTTACAAAATTTAAAGCAAATTCCAAGATTTTCTGAAAATTGAACAAAATTTTCAAAGAAAAAAACTGAAAGATGGTAAACATGGTGAAGGGAATCTGACTCGTCAAAATCAATTCATTACAACTACATTATTGGGGGAAGGAGGGGAGGGGGAGGGGGGAGGCTTAATGGTTCTTGGACGGGTGAGGAGACCCTTGGTTTCACGGTTCATATGCCACTGTAAACATGTACCAGAGATTGCAAAATAGCTTGAAGATGTTCAACACCATTTTACTTGGGTGTAAAATGGTCCATTTTAATCAAGTTTTGATGTCATTTACGTTTCTACATTGATAATTAATACCAGAGTTTAAAACAATTTAGCTAATGTTGACTCCGCATGGCCATCAGCCAAGTCTATTCAAATAGCAGTGTTCAGGTTACCCACACCTTCTGACCATGTCTACTCAAATAGCACAGGGTTCAGGGTACCCACATCTTCTGACCATGTTACTCAAATAGCAGTGATTAGGGTACCCACACCTGACGACCATGTCTACTCAAATAGCAGTGCTCAGGTACCCACACCTGACGACCATGTCTACTCAAATAGCACAGGGTTCAGGGTACCCACACCCGACAACCATGTCTACTCAAATAGCAGTGTTCAGGGTACCCACACCCGACGACCATGTCTACTCAAATAGCAGTTTTCAGGGTACCTACATCTTTTGACCATGTATACTCAAATAGCAGTTCAGGGTACCCACACCCGACAACCATGTCTACTCAAATAGCAGTGATTAGGGTACCCACGCCTGACGACCATGTTTACTCAAATAGCAGTGCTCAGGTACCCACACCTTCTGACCATATCTACTCAAATAGCACAGTGTTTAGGGTAGGCACACCCGACGACCATGTCTACTCAAATAACAGTGATCAGGGTACCCACACCTTTTGACCATGTATACTCAAATAGCAGTGTTCAGGGTACCCACACCATCTGACCATGTCTACTCAAATAGCAGTGATTAGGGTACCCACACCTGACGACCATGTTTACTCAAATAGCAGTGCTCAGGTACCCACACCTTCTGACCATATCTACTCAAATAGCAGTGTTCAGGGTACGCACACCCGACGACCATGTCTACTCAAATAGCAGTGTTCAGGGTACCCACACCTGACGACCATGTCTACTCAAATAGCAGTGTTCAGGGTACCCACACCTGACGACCATGTCTATTCAAATAGCAGTGATTAGGGTACCCACACCTGATGACCATGTCTACTCAAATAGCAGTGTTTAGGGTACCCACACCTGACGACCATGTCTACTCAAATAGCAGTGTTCAGGGTACCCACACCCGACAACCATGTCTACTCAAATAGCAGTGTTCAGGGTACCCACACCTCACGACCATGTCTACTCAAATAGCAGTGATTAGGGTACCCACACCTTTTGACCATGTCTACTCAAATAGCAGTGTTCAGGGTACCCACACCTTTTGACCATGTCTACTCAAATAGCAGTGATTAGGGTACCCACACCTGATGACCATGTCTACTCAAATAGCAGTGTTCAGGGTACCCACACCTGACGACCATGTCTACTCAAATAGCACAGTGTTCAGGGTACGCACACCTGACGACCATGTCTACTCAAATAGTAGTGTTCAGGGTACGCACACCTGATGACCATGTCTACTCAAATAGCAGTGTACAGGGTACCCACACCCGACGACCATGTCTACTCAAATAGCAGTGTTCAGGGTACCCACACCTGACGACCATGTCTACTCAAATAGTAGTGTTCAGGGTACGCACACCTGATGACCATGTCTACTCAAATAGCAGTGTTCAGGGTACCCACACCCGACGACCATGTCTACTCAAATAGTAGTGTTCAGGGTACGCACACCTGATGACCATGTCTACTCAAATAGCAGTTCAGGGTACCCACACCTGACGACCATGTCTACTCAAATAGCAGTGATCAGGGTACCCACACCTGACGACCATGTCTACTCAAATAGCAGTGTTCAGGGTACCCACACCCGACGACCATGTCTACTCAAATAGCAGTGTTCAGGGTACCCACACCTGACGACCATGTCTACTCAAATAGCACAGTGTTCAGCGTACCCACACCTTCTGACTTCTTACTGCCCATATACAGTGGTGGTGATTTCTTTTCAACATTGGAGGGGGGCGAACCCACAGAGTGGTGTATCCATATAGGCTTTATTATATAAGGCTTCATTTTTGGGAGACATGATGATATTTGTACCCTCAACAAAATTATTGGGGGATGTCCCCGTCCCCCCAGGATCGCCACAAATGACCATATACATATACCACAGAAAACAAAAAAGACTGAAGATGTTTAACACTACAAAATGTATTTAGAACAAAGAAAACAACGCCATGCAAACTATGATGTAGAATAATGTAGAATGGATTAACTTTGAAACACTTCTATGGTTTCACTATCATTTTCCAAATTCGTTAGAAATAATTGATGAAAGTTTTTGAAACACCTTAAGAATTCATTGAATTTAACAACAATTATTCATCTTTACATTTGTTTTGATATAACAGACCATTTGTCAATATAGTCTCAATATCAGTCAAATTTCTAATCATTTGAAAATGACAATATTTTTTCATAAAGCTTAAAAGCAAATCTTCTACTTAAAAATGGTATGTTGAAAACAAATCCAAAGGTAAGTTTTTGAAAACCAAACGAGCAAAAATTGATTTGAAGAACAAAAATCAACAATACAAAATTCATTCAAGGTTCTCTGCTCCCACTGTTGTTAATCTAAGTGTCACCATGAGTTAGTCAGTCCAGTTCGTACTCCCGATCAGGAGAACGGTTTTGGTCTCTCGATCAGGAAGATACTTTATGGAAGTATCCCACAATGCATCTATCCAAATCCAAATTTTGCATAGGAATAATATCAGAATCAGACAAATTTCTAGTACTGGGGAACTCAACCAATGCAAAGGGTTTAAATGTTTCTTCACAATATGAAAAAATGGCATGAATTATCTTTTCACCGTACACTTTTAAAATTTACTGTGAAATTTTTGAGAAACTTAGAGAAAAGTGGTGACTTCTTATTATGTGTTACCGTTAGGCAGTCCAGCTTTTACAAGATTTTCTGAAGAAAAACCCATTAAGCTTTGTTCGGGAACAGTTGCAATAAATAGTACACAAGTCAAATCAAACCTTTGTATCATTTTATTGGAATAAAAACAAGTGTTAAGCAATAATACACACAGAAAGCGCCAAAGACTATGGCAAAGCTTTATCATCAAATAAACTCATAGTACGCATACATGTCCTAATCTCCAGTACTCTTAAGATCTCCCGCTCAGGAGTACGAACCGGACTGACCATGGAGATAGAAGAGAATACCCATGGTGTCACTTAGAATATATTTTCTGATCTAAGCTATTGTGAAAAGATGAACACTCACAAGTTCAGAATTTCATTTTTGTTAAATAATTATATTAGTTTTCTGAAGAGTATGGCCAGATACAGAGACTTAGATTAGAGGGTTGGGGCAGGGGGCCTTGACTGCATTGTATTTCACTTTTAGGCATATGCCAGGAAAACACACGTAAGTCACAATGACTTGTTTTCCGTGTGTACCCGTGAAACAGACAGGATGGAAAGTGGATGAACACCGGGTTAATACCCTGCTCTTTTCGAGAAGTGTTCAGAGAACCAGCCAGGAGGTGGAACTCCTACCATCGGGATCAACGACTTTGTTCCCACAGAAGGACGGTGAGCGCCACCCAACCATTGGCCACTTTTCACAAAGGTCGGGTGGGGGAGAAGGTGTGATGTAAAAGACAAACCTCTGCACTTGACGTCAGCGTATATTGTTCTGCATATCTGTGGAAAAATCGCTAATTAAATTACCGTTGGACTCAAAACCAGGGACCTCCAGCATCCCAGTCATACGCTCAACCAACTGAGCTACAAACCTCCCTTAGATTTGAATGAAAATTGTTCACTTATCTTGAAAATGGGAATAAAGTTGTATAACAAGAAACACATTTTGCTAAAGCTGTTACCGCTATGCTTGTGATTTTACCACATGGGCATACTTAAAATTCTTCAAATATTCTCTGTAAGTTGTAAACTATAAAACAATTTTCAAAAAATTTAACTTTTCTAAATAAAATAAAAATTGTATTAGGTATTACACCCTTAACCCTTTCTAAGAAAAGTTTTAAAAAGAGCTTTTAGTTTTCAGAGCACTTTGATTGAAGATCAAACATCAATTTTTAATTTATGATACATTTGTGACATATTGGGCAGACAGCTCAAAATATTGATACCCCCTCCCCCTTCCCTACACGTAGTGTTTGGATATAAGAGGCTCCTATACATATAGGTTTATTGGGACAAAACTCAAATATGTCCCCCAGTGTAAAATATCTTCCTATGCTGCTGAAATGTATAAACAAGTTTGGCTTGGTATAGGCAAAGCTTCTTTCAATGGGCTAGTGCCTAGGAGCTTCGTGGCAAGTGTTCCACCCATAATAAAAGTGTTACCGAGGATGCACCTAGAAGGATGCAATTTTTGTAGGAATATGATTTCTCCCGATTTGTATTACAGTATGGAGGGGAGGGGTTGGTGGGGGAGAGGAGAATCATAAAAAATGAATTAGGAACGTTATGTTGTTACACCTCTACAAAAGCCAACAATTGTTGAGTTTCAGGCCTCATAAACCATTGCCAATTAATTTGAAAGGTTTTAAAGGAATCATCAGCTTTCGCTGTCACCCCTTTGCGGGATAATTGGGGTCGCTTAGTGGATGGGGATAAAAGAATCTGCTTCACATTCTTGATAGATCTCTGTGGTATAGTGGTAAGTGCTTTGTCCTCTCACTCGCATGTCCCGGGTTCGATTCCCGGTGGGTCTGCAACCAGTGAGTTCACAACTGGTTATCAATGGCCGTGGCCATCTTGATATAATGTCCAGCACTGGATGCTTTCGGGTCGTTAAAGCTTGCTATGCTATGCTATGCTATCAAAGGCCGTGGCCGTCTTGATATAATGTCTAGCATTGGGTGCTTTCGGGTCGTTAAACCTTGCTATGCTATGCTATCAAAGGCAGTGGCCGTCTTGATATAATGTCCAGCACTGGATGCTTTCGGGGCGTTAAACCTTGCTTTACTATGCTATGCTATGCTATATTTGAAGGGGAAAAGAAATCAAGGAAATATTTTATACAAAATAATATAAGTGACTATTAGTGATATGCACAGCAAGAGCATACAATCCTGAACAGAACACAGTGGCGCCGGCAAGGAGGGGGGGGAAGCCCCTATCCTAAGAAGGACACGTGCCCCACTCCCCTCCTCTCTTCGTAAAATTTTCAAAAATTCCAAATGGTTTTGGTGTATATTTGACATTATTTTTAAGCAATTTCCTGCCACTTCAACCACGAAAAAATGTAGGGCTTCCACGGCTCTGCCCCTGGCCCTCACCAGGCCTCTGGACCCCACACCGTTGTGGCGCATGTTTCTCATGTGCAGTGCCAACATAGGTGGTACACACTTATACATACAATTTTCTTTATGCCACCCCCTCCCCTCCCCCAATAAATTTTTCTGGTGGCACCACTTACAGAACAATGTTTTAATGGTCACAATAGCTCTTATGGTTTTGAGATATACAAAACGATTATACAAATTTTCAGCGTGCACAAAAGTGATAATGTATGAACAGTGATACAATTCTTTAATTAAATTCTTTTCCCCCAAATCTCAAATATAAAAGCTAATTCTGGGTCAATGTTATAATAATAACCAATTTACTGTTTACTGCCATTTAAAATATTTGAGGGAAGAATTGAAAAACAATTAGTTATCATAAGCAACTATCTTGTTGTCCTGTTCTGTTCTAAAATCACAAAATATTGTGCACTTTATAGTAATTATGTATCTAATTTCTAAAATGTATGATGGTAAACAAATTTATGGGATTTTTGCTGTTTTCCTGGCTTTTAGTATATTTTCAACCTTTCAGCTGATTTTGTTGCTAAAACAAGCTAAATCTATCCGAGCCATTAGGCTCATTGAGCCCGTGCTTATCCCCGGTTTACATAAAATTACAAATACTTTCCTGGATAAGATTACAAATACTTTCCTGGATGGGACGCCAGTCCATCTTGAACATGAGCTTGATTAACTGAGCCCCAGCAGTGCTGGTACTCATTTACAGCTGAGTGAACTGGCAAAAGGAAGCAAGTAGAGTAGTGTCTTACTCAAGGACACAATGCAGCATAACTTTTTAGGATTACTTCTTATTCACATCTTACTACAGGAATCCTTGAATACGTTCATAAATCTATAATATAAGTGACAGCTTGACAAAAGGACCTTAACCACTGAGCCACAGCATTTTTTGTTGCTACCTTTTCACAAATATAAGTGATGGAGTGACTTAACCTGGCAAAAGGATCATAACTTTTTATGATTACTTCTTATTCACATCAAGATATGTTTGCTACCTGTTCATAAATCTATAATATAAGTGAGGGAGTTACTTAACCTGGCAAAAGGATCATAACTTTTTATGATTACTTCTTTTCACATCAAGATATGTTTGCTACCGTGTTTGATAGTATAGAATCTGCAATTTCTGCAAAACTAATGTCACATGGTCTAGATTCACGTGTCCATAATGGACCAATCGTATACTGTGGAAATCTTATCGACCAATCAAATACTGGAGGAATCTTGACTGTCTGCACAATTCACGCACGGTATGGGACCTAGTGTATGAAGAAAACAAATATTTTGCACATATTCCTGGCTACAAATTTTTCCTCAAACCTGCACCTGATTGGTTGTAAAACGGGAAAGATTCCCCAACATTTGATTGGTCGAAGTACTGAAGAAATCATATTTGGCTAAACTTGGTTTGAAAAGGTTTATACATGTACAATGCAAATCATAGTGTGTCCCTCTCGCCCAATCATATTGCAGGAAACAAACAATGCAAATCAGTGTCCCTCTCGCCCAATCACATTGCAGGAAACAAACTTTGATGTACATGCATGACGATAACTTAGCTTATGCATTGAAACATTACTCTTTACTTCAGCAGTGTGCAGAGGCAGCGGAAGATGTTTGAAAGTGGGGACAGGATCTAAGGGCACTTTCCAACTATCGTAATTTTAAAGCATATGTAGCACAGCAATATAGCTTTATATGGTTAACCCTCCACCTCCACCCCCACCCCCTACACCTCCCATGAAAAATTTCTAAATTTGTATAGGTTCGAACATCACTGGTGACCAATTTTCCTTATATTTTTCAATTTACAGCTTCAAAAATTCAAGATATTGTGGTCCAAAATTTGGTAAAATATAACAATTTTATTGAAATCTACAACAAGTGCTGAATTGAAATATGTATAGATCATAAGCCTTGAAAATCGGAATTATGTGAAAAGCAAAAGGGTCCTTATAAAGGTCATTTTTTGCTGAACTATTTTGCGTACAAATTAAGCCCAGATGGCTTAAATTACACCCAGTTTCAGCAAACCAGTGGCAAGTGTCCCATTGTATGTTTTTCCTATACTCAAAGGCGCTCCACAGTGAAATTTGGGGTATCTTGCTTGATGTTTGTGTTACTTTATTCAATCTGTCAATAAAAAGATCAATTATAATAAGGGGACTTTAATATATTCTAATATTTTAAAGAACACTGTCAGTCTGTAAAGAGGCACCTGTTAAACTTTACAAAGAAGATGGGGAGAGGGCACGCCAGTTTATGTCATTACAATGGCCCGGGTGCAAGTAAAATAAAATGCCCTGCATGGCCCATTTCAAAGATGCCTCACTAATGAAATTTGGGGTCGCTCACATACTCTAAAAAGCCCAATTTTAAAGAGTTTGTACAAATTATAAGCTGGGAAAACAAAGAGGTGAAGGCTTTATGAATATGAAAAAGTCCAATATGTAAAAGGCTGTTGGGCCTCAACTTTGTTCTAGGAAAAATTCAGAATAGTGCATGTGCGTGAAGCGCGTGAAGTTTTACATTTGTATTACTTGCAGGGCAATGTGTTACTTTCTTTAATTTAAAATCATACATGGGGGAAAGTGGGAAACGTGCCCCCCCCCCCTTCCCCCACCAGTGTGCACAAATGCTAGTCAAGAAATTGTTATCAATAAGATTAATATCGAGGCTGAGTGTTTATATGGCATTGCGTATTTAATGCACGGAGCAAAGGACTTTGAAACGAGTGGGCCAATTTAAGGAGGGTCATTCACGAATATAAATTCTTTTCAATTGTGCATTAAATACATATATAAGCATGATGCCAAAGCAATCATCTTTTTATAAAAAAAAATCCTTGTTATACAATGTTTAAAATGCATTAAAAAAATGTTTTAATGTAAAACGAGAAACGTTTACACACATATAAGAAATTCACCTATTGTAAAAAATAGATTAAACCAAATACTCAAGATCGTGCATGAGGGGATTTAATGCACGGGTCATAACAATGCAAATAATCCATAGAAATTTATTAAAGTAATTGCAAAATTCCAGAAACCATACACTAACCTGCAAGCTATGTACTTGTAATGCTTTCCTTCGTTGCAGTTGTACAACAAAGTTAAAGATATGCTATCCCTATTTTCACTATAAAATTCCTTGCTCTGCAAACAGGAAGTTCTACATTGATTCTATTGTAAGAAATTATTTTCAAATTCCTTTGTTTGTGATGACACAATAGACCATGCACCCACATGTATGCATAATGCACACAGACGGTAGGTTACCATGCTGTAAATTCCAGTTGAACCCGTTTTGAAGTTTTCAACAAGGTTTGAACTAGGTTGAACTGGGTTTGAACTAGGTTGAACTGGGTTTGAACTAAGTTGAACTAGGTTTAACTAGGTTGAACTGGGTTTGAACTAGGTTGAACTGGGTTTGAACTAGGTTGAACTATGTTTGAACTAGGTTGAGCTGGGTTTGAACTAGGTTGAACTGGGTTTGAACTAGGTTGAACTGGGTTTGAACTAGGTTGAGCTGGGTTTGAACTAGGTTGAACTGGGCTTGAACTAGGTTGAATTGGGTTTGAACTAGGTTGAACTGGGTTTGAACTAGGTTGAACTAGGTTTAACTAGGTTTGAACTAGGTTGAACTGGGTTTGAACTAGGTTGAACTAGGTTGAACTAGGTTGAACTAGGTTTGAACTAGGTTGAGCTGGGTTTGAACTAGGTTGAACTGGGTTTGAACTAGGTTGAACTGGGTTTGAACTAGGTTGAACTGGGTTTGAACTAGGTTGAACTGGGCTTGAACTAGGTTGAACTGGGTTTGAACTAGGTTGAACTGGGTTTGAACTAGGTTGAACTGAGTTTGAACTAGGTTGAACTGGGTTTGAACTAGGTTGAAGTGGGTTTGAACTAGGTTGAAGTGGGTTTGAACTAGGTTGAACTGGGTTTGAACTAGGTTGAAGTGGGGATTGAACTAGATTGAACTGGGTTTAAACTAGGTTCAAATAGGGCAAAGTAGATAACCTAGTTCAACCCAGTTCAAGCTACTAGTTCAACCCAGTTGTTTCAATTTCCATATTAACCTAGTTGGGGAAAAACCCACTTCACCCCAGTTGAACTGGAATTTCCAGCAGGTTATGTGCAGATTTGATATCCACTGGGATTGTGTGGAGGAAAAACTGACTGTTCCTGTCAGGTGTAAACTGTGACTTAATTGACTTTGAAAATCAAATCAAAATCAACTAACTTGATATTGTGGACATACTTCACACAGATAGATGATTAAACCAGAAATAATTTCCGTTGGCTTTTTACTCAAGCTTTGTATGTGTGGTGAGGAATATGGAATTCCCCAAAATCATCAAAAGGCAGTGCAAGAATTGCATGGCTTTGCAAACAAAAACAAGCTTAAAGGAGCACTAGACCATAAAGTGAGGGCGATCGTTTTTTGCGAATTTCACAAATATATTATTCACAACAGATTGATAAACTTCATGCCTCTATAGCTTACAGACGACGGGAGGGCAAAGGTCACTTGAATATTCATATCAACCAGAAAATAGCTATACCGTTGCATGCTAGAGAAGCATTTGGTATTTTGGGGGACCCCTTAAAATATGCCCTCACTTTTGGGTCTAGTGCTCCTTTAAGGAATATCAATGTCACAAAGTACAGCACTTAGCCAAGTATTCATCTGTTGCAGAAGTAGCTAGCAGTGCAATTACACTACAACATCACTATTCTTCAAGTATTCATCTATTGCAGCAGTAGCTAGCAGTGCAATTACACTACAACATCACTATTATTCAAGTATTCATCTATTGCAGCAGTAGCTAGCAGTGCAATTACACTACAACATCGCTATTCTTCAAGTATTCATCTATTGCAGCAGTAGCTAGCAGTGCAATTACACTACAACATCGCTATTCTTCAAGTATTCATCTATTGCAGCAGTAGCTAGCAGTGCAATTACACTACAACATCGCTATTCTTCAAGTATTCATCTATTGCAGCAGTAGCTAGCAGTGCAATTACACTACAACATCACTATTCTTCAAGTATTCATCTATTGCAGCAGTAGCTAGCAGTGCAATTACACTACAACATCGCTATTCTTCAAGTATTCATCTATTGCAGCAGTAGCTAGCAGTGCAATTACACTACAACATCACTATTCTTCAAGTATTCATCTATTGCAGCAGTAGCTAGCAGTGCAATTACACTACAACATCGCTATTCTTCAAGTATTCATCTATTGCAGCAGTAGCTAGCAGTGCAATTACACTACAACATCGCTATTCTTCAAGTATTCATCTGTTGCAGAAGTAGCTAGCAGTGCAATTACACTACAACATCGCTATTCTTCAAGTATTCATCTATTGCAGCAGTAGCTAGCAGTGCAATTACACTACAACATCGCTATTCTTCAAGTATTCATCTATTGCAGCAGTAGCTAGCAGTGCAATTACACTACAACATCGCTATTCTTCAAGTATTCATCTATTGCAGCAGTAGCTAGCAGTGCAATTACACTACAACATCGCTATTCTTCAAGTATTCATCTATTGCAGCAGTAGCTAGCAGTGCAATTACACTACAACATCGCTATTCTTCAAGTATTCATCTATTGCAGAAGTAGCTAGCAGTGCAATTACACTACAACATCGCTATTCTTCAAGTATTCATCTATTGCAGAAGTAGCTAGCAGTGCAATTACACTGCAACATCGCTATTATTCAAGTCTGTGACTGCTTTCATGCGTTCTGAGATTACTAGCTTGATTGAAACTCTTTTCACAGTACTTGCAGTGGTATGGCTTCTCACCTGTGTGTGTTCTTTCATGTCTTCTGAGATGACCAGACACATTGAAACTCTTTTCACAGTACTTGCATTGGTATGGCTTCTCACCTGTGTGTGTTCTTTCATGTGTTCTAAGATTACCAGCGTCATTGAAACTCTTTTCACAGTACTTGCAGTGGTATGGCTTCTCACCTGTGTGTGTTCTTTCATGTGTTCTGAGAGCACTAGCACCACTAAAACTCTTTTCACAGTACTTGCAGTGGTATGGCTTCTCACCTGTGTGTGTTCTTTCATGTGTTCTGAGAGCACTAGCACCACTAAAACTCTTTTCACAGTACTTGCAGTGGTATGGCTTCTCACCTGTGTGTGTTCTTTCATGTGTTCTAAGATTACCAGCATCATTGAAACTCTTTTCACAGTACTTGCAGTGGTATGGCTTCTCACCTGTGTGTGTTCTTTCATGTATTCTGAGAGCACTAGCCACATTGAAACTCTTTTCACAGTACTTGCAGTGGTATGGCTTCTCACCTGTGTGTGTTCTTTCATGTATTCTGAGAGCACTAGCCACATTGAAACTCTTTTCACAGTACTTGCAGTGGTATGGCTTCTCACCTGTGTGTGTTCTTTCATGTATTCTGAGAGCACTAGCCACATTGAAACTCTTTTCACAGTACTTGCATTGGTATGGCTTCTCTTCTGTGTGTGTTCTTTCATGTGTTCTGAGATTACTAGCCTGCTTGAAAGTCTTTTCACAGTACTTGCAGTGGTATGGCGTCTCACCTGTGTGTGTTCTTTCATGTGCTGTGATAGCACTAGCCACATTGAAACTCTTTTTACAGTACTTGCAGTGGTATGGCTTCTCACCTGTGTGTGTTCTTTCATGTTTCTTGAGATCACCAGCATGATTGAACCTCTTTTCACAGTACTTGCAGTGGTATGGCTTCTCACCTGTGTGTGTTCTTTCATGTCTTCTGATATCACCAGCATGATTGGAACTCTTTTCACAGTACTTGCATTGGTATGGCTTCTCACCTGTGTGTGTTCTTTCATGTCTTCTGATATCACAAGCCTGATTGAAACTCTTTTCACAGTACTTGCAGTGATATGGCTTCTCATCTGGGCATGCTTGAAAAAAAGTTACACCCTCACATCTTTTCAAATCATTTTTCTGGTCAACATGTGTATTTTTAAAAAACAATTCATTTTGAACCCTGTCAATTGATTCACTATTTTTGCATGGGTCTTGACTAAGCAACTGAAAATCTAAAAGGTGATCCTTATTACTTAATGTTCTGCACTCTGCTTTCTTCAAACTTTGAGAAATTGCTTTGCTGCAATTTTCAATGGAAGTAGATGTCGAAGCATCTATGTTGCTCTTTTCTTTGACATTGGAACCATGGGCAGGATGATTTTCCCCTGTGAAGAAAAAATGAAACAAAATTCAAAAAATATTTACTAAAACAAAGAGGAATGAAGACTTCTTTACTTGATGTGTTGCAAGAAAATGTCTAAGAATTATTTTGAAAATAATATGGTCAGTGAAAGCCACTCATGAAGAATCATATGACAGAACAGGCACTATGCAGATAAGCAGGGAGATATTTATGAGAAGATGTTTATGATTGGGTCACATATTATGAAGGGATGGAGAAAATAATGCCAGAATAGCCATCACTTGGACACCAGAAGGAAGTAGGAAAAGAGGAAGAATAAAACAACATAAAGAAGAGTAGTACAGGAGAGAGACAGTTTTGGATGGAACAGCTGGGGAGAAGCTGCAGCAGTAGCAAAAAACAGGAGATGAAAGATTTTGGTCAGAGAAGCCTCTATCTCCACACCCAGGATTTGGTAAGAGAAACCTCAATCTTCAGCCAGGATTTGGTCAGAGAAGCCTCAATCTCCACACCCAGGATTTGGTCAGAGAAGCTTATATCTCCACAGCCAGGATTTGGTCAGAGAAGCCTCAATCTCCACACCCAGGATTTGGTCAGAGAAGCCTCAATCTCCACACCCAGAATTTGGTCAGAGAAGCCTCAATCTACACAGCCAGGATTTGGTCAGAGAAGCCTCAATCTCCACAGCCAGGATTTGGTCAGAGAAGCCTCAATCTCCACACCCAGGATTTGGTCAGAGAAGCCTCAATCTCCACACCCAGGATTTGGTCAGAGAAGCCTCATTCTCCACACCCAGGATTTGGTCAGAGAAGCCTCAATCTCCACAGCCAGGATTTGGTCAGAGAAGCCTCAATCTGCACACCCAGGATTTGGTCAGAGAAACCTCAATCTACACAGCCAGGATTTGGTCAGAGAAGCTTCTATCTCCACACCCAGGATTTGTTTAGAGAAACCTCAATCTCCACACTCAGGATGTGGTCAGAGAAGCCTCTTTCTGCACACCCAGGATTCTCATCAGTACGTTTCTTTAGTAGTCCTCAATCATACATTAAACAAGAAAATTCATGGGAATACTCCAAAAGGCCAACACGGCCAAAGGGCATCTAGAAAGATTATTAGCTTCACTGAATGCTTATAATTTATCATTAGTAAAAGCACTGCTTAAAAATTTGGCCTGCAACTTTCAAGCAACAAATTAGTCACATCATTCCACAAGATTAACTTTGCACCATAACATTGAGGTATAAATAGTTCTGTGATCATAGTTCATTTCACCTTTCCCCAGCAGCAAAGACAAACGATGCCAGCATTGATTATGCTTACTACTTATATTACAAAGGAATGCCATTACATTCAGATGTGTGTCACTAAAATACCATGTAACACCAGTAGGAGTAGTTGTTATCTTGAAGAAGGAGCCTTGGAGAGGTGAAACTGTATACAGTTTTGTGTTTTGGGAAACAAAGAAATATATAACTTTTTCTTTAACCAGCCCTGCTCCATTCGAGGGCAGGTTGAGATCTTCCTGGTTTTAAGCAGAGCCATCTCTAATGTTGATATCCATCCAAACATGCCAATATTGTGCCCCGACGATGCTACTCGCAGCGCCCTGACTCAATATTTCTTAAATAATGTACACGCTCTGTCCACTTGAACCATTCCCAAAATAAACTTCCTACGTAAAGTGCATGTATAATTGTACACTGTATGTATGGAGTGCGAGGGCAGTGATGCATAAATTTCGGTGGCCTTGAGATCTTCAATTTTGTGGAAAAACCGAACATCGCTGATGTAAGGGCGCGAATTTTTCATGATAGCTCAGTCTCCTAAAAATCAATTTTAGAATGACGCCAGTTTCAAAAATTATTGAACACCTCAATGCCCTTTACAGAATTGTACATTTCTAACAGACATCCAACAAAAAACTCATTTGGTGCTATTATAGGGCTTATTAGGGTCTTTAGCATGTTCATGCATTGTTATTCTATCAGACCATATTCATTATAGCAGAATTTTTTTAATAATAATTCTGATTTTGATAAAGAAACACCATCAGATACATGAAAATGACATGATTACCTTTGAGAGTGGAATTCTCTAAAGCTTTTGGTATTCTTGGGATCATGACAGGTCGCTGAACCTGGCTTCCTAAATATATGGATCTCCCATGCTTCCACTTAAGGTGTTTGAGCAGGTAGATGTCAATAGTGTATAGATTGCCACATACATCACAGGCAAAGCAATCACCTGATGAAAGAAAACATAAAATTCATTAGACATTTTTGATTAAATTGTTAGTCATTGATAATTTCCTGAAAGAAAATACAGCAGTAGCAAAATCAAAGTGGCAAGGGTGGGAATGGCGGTGGTGGTAGCGGCAGTGGAGGTGGCGGGAGTGGCGCTGGCAGGAGTGGCGCTGTCGGGAGTTGCGCTGGCGGGAGTGGCGCTGGCGGGAGTGGCGCTGGCGGGAGTGGCGCTGGGGGGAGGCGCTGGCGGGAGTGGCGCTGGCGGGAGTGGCGCTGGCGGGAGTGGCGCTGGCGGGAGTGGCGCTGGTGGCGCTGGCGGGAGTGGCGCTGGTGGCGCTGACGGGAGTGGCGCTGGCGGGAGTGGCGCTGGCAGGAGTGGCGCTGGCGGGAGTAGCGGTGGCAGGAGTAGCGGTGGTGGCGGTGGCAAGATGGGAGTGGTGGGGTGCGAGTAACAGGGGTGTCCTGCTCAAAGCCTGCTTCTTACTGTATAATTATTAGTAATAATTTTAGTCAAGGACAGAAGAAGTGTAACTTTGGAAAACCATTCATGAATTAATTATCCACTCCAAAGATAAAAAACTACTCGTAATTGGCAAGCTGTCCAGGGTTGTTGAGCAATTGATGAAAGTTAGTTCATCAAAATGATAAAAATATTTAATTTATCAAGTAAGAAAGAAATTCTCACATGTCCCCAAATACATTATAACCTTTAACATGCTCAAAACAGAAATTGATTACTTGCCCATCATACAATGAGATTTAACCCTCACTCTTACACGTAAGAATAGGCTTCAAACCCCCGTGTATGTTAGGCAATGTATCATTTTCTGTCTAAAATTGCCAAGAAAAGGATAGGGCCATAGGGCCATGTCAATTTCCCACCTTTTTGGATTTTGTAGCAAAGTTTGGTTATTTCCAGCTTTCATTACAATGTTGAAATTTTAATTTCCAACAATCTTTCAATTTCTGTTCTCTGCACACTTTTTGAGAAGAGAACGCAGTCATTCACTTCCCTTTCAAGTACTAAATTCATGTTTGCCCATAAGCAGCTGGAGAACTATTCTGTTAGTTGTAGAGCGCATTTGAATAATTCTTTAAAATAGAATACTATCTATCTATCTATCTATCTATACATATATATATATATACATATATATATATATATATACATATATATATATATATATATATATACATACATATATACACATATATATATATACATATATACATATATATACATACATATATACATATATAAACATAGATACATAGATACATACATACATATATATATACATACATACATACATACATACATACATACATACATACATACATACATACATACATACATACATACATACATACATACATACATACATACATACATACATACATACATACATACATACATACATACATACATACATACATACATACATACATACATACATACATACATACATACATACATACATACATACATACATACATACATACATACATACATACATACATACATACATACATACATACATACATACATACATACATACATACATACATACATACATACATACATACATACATACATACATACATACATACATACATACATACATACATACATACATACATACATACATACATACATACATACATACATACATACATACATACATACATACATACATACATACATACATACATACATATATTACAAACCAGCAGGGCTCGCAATAGGAAATTTTATCTTTTATCACCCTGCTATTATTTCAGTCACAGGTCAATTTTTTTTTTTACCAGCTTTATTTTAATTTCATCTGATATTTTTGTTACTTTTCATTTGTGGCAAATATATGTATGTTTGATTAAACAATTTCACCAGAAAATAAAGAAATTCATAGAGAACCTCACTAAGTCCAGGTCATTTTATCCATTACAATCAAGCCACAATTGTGTCCTAAACACCTAATCATCAATATGAAACTGGTCGGTTGATCAAGTTACATACCGCCCCCTCTTTCCCTTCTCCCGCTTCCAATTTGTATTGCTTGCTTACTTGTTCATGATACAGTATCCAAGCTCCGCAACAACATTCATGCATGAGTGAATCAACCCAACTGGAATGTTTTTATGCATGCAATCGTGACTAAAAATTATCCAGCTATGCTTAAAATGTGATATTACTTTTGTGGTTTTTTCTAATTAGTGGAGGTGGAATGCTGCATGCATCATTAGACAGGTATACCCCCAGTTTGGACAACTTTTCAATGTGGCGGCTAGATCATCATGCTGATTTTTGGTCTACTTTTGACCTACTATTATATTTCTTCTAAATAACAGCCAATGATAATTATCACCTGCAAGTAGAAAATAATTTAAAAATTTTAATTTAGAAGCATAAAAATGTGCCATTACCTCTCTGTGGTATAAAACAAGGTCTCTTTGAGAGGTCAGATCTTTCAATGCCAAGTTCCGTAGCGTAATCTTTGCCGTAATATACCAAGAGTTCAGCCCCTGGTGGGATTGGTTTGAAGCTGCGGTAGTAAATCTGGCCGTGATACTGAAATGCTACCAGATTCTGCTCGATCTCATTTCTTGCACAATTCACAAAGCGCATCCAATTTGCTAATTTTTCATCGTTGGCATCGATGAAAAATGCTGGCTTCCCTCCAGCACAAATCTGTAGGAAATACAATCAAATATGTTTAATTAGATAGTAGGGTGATTTAATTTTCCAACATAATCTTCTTTATTCAATGGTATGACCACTAAAAGGATTGTAATACTAAAATTTGTAAAAAGAGAGTCAAACAAATTGAATATGAAACACAATTTTGCTACTTTCAGCAAAAACATGGACCTTTCTTCAACTTGCACACTGAATTGATTCAAATGTAGTCTAAAGACAATTATCTAAATTGCTTTAAAAGCCTTTAAACAAGCAAAATTTCAAATATTTTATGCAAATATTATAACATCAGTATATTATTATGGGGATTACTTCTCTTTTCTTATCTAAATCTTTTTTTTTCAAATTTCTACCATAATTCTATAAAATGGGGCAGAAAATTCTGACCAACAGCTTTTGGAGTTTTTGCCAAACCCTTAATAAATTCCTAGTAGAAATTTAGACTCACTATTTCTAGTAACTATAAGATTTAGGAAAGAAATGTATACAATTATACATACTGATTTTGTAATCTCTATGATTTTTGCTCAGTCTATATGATATAATGAACTTGGATAATATTTTCTGGCTATAAAGCCAACGATACATTTCATGCATAAGTGTAGGCCAACAGACCAGGGGAAAGATGGTGACCCCCCCCCATTTCCCCCTCCAAATATATTGATTTATTCTACTAACAACAAACTAGAAGTTTATAAGTAGAAAAAATTGTATATTAAGTTTTCACTATATAATTTAGCCTTAACCCATGCCATCCCCACCACATACCCAACATTCCCAGTAGGCCTACTACATCCTGGTTTGTAATCTAGCTTCTAATTGAAAAGAAAAAAAACTATGTGTCAAACAGTTGTTTATATTTCCTCTCTCTCAAGCACTTTATTGTGTACATTTTAACATACCCAAAACACTTAATTTCAAATTCTTTTAAAGTGAGGAGATCCACTAGAAACTTTGGCCAAACATAGAAACTCCTCCATGAAACTTCAATTTTTAATTCTTTTGAGGCGGGCTCTTTTGTTAGAATTTTCTCTCATGCAGGTAAAATGTTTTAATTACTATTCATGTCAGGAATGCCATCATCCTAAGTCCAAACTAAATTGTCCAAAAACTCTCAAACAAGCACACTGACTAAACACAGAAATTTCTCTGATAACTTTAACCGGACAATTGATGCCAACGCCAGGGGTAGCAGAATGCAGAGAAGTGACAAAACAAATTACCAAGGCAACCCTTACAGAAAAACTAGTTTACTGCAAGCTTGCAATAAGCTAACAATTTTTAGCTTGCGCTAGCTAGTATTTGGAACAAATGCAAGCTTGGTAGCTTGTACAAGCCAGCAGAAACCTTTACACAAGCTTGCAAAAACTTTCTGCAAGCTAATGAATATTTTTTGCTAGCTTGCAGTAAGTTATTGTTAGTTTGAGCAAGCTAGCGAGCTTGCATTTCTTCTAAATACTAGCTTGCTGCAAGCTTGTCGCAAGGTTGCAGCAAGCTAACACAAGCTAATAATGTTAGCTTGTCACAAGCTAGTTTTGTTCTGTAAAGGAATTTGCAGTTTGGTTGCCAATTTTCATATAAAATTAGATAACAAAGAGAACAAAAAAATATTTTAAGAATAATAAAGCATTATTCAGGTAGAACATTCTCACCTACTAATAAGTGTTGTACCTATATTTCTATGAGCACATGCCACTTTTCATCACTTAACAATTACTGAATGAAGGATGTAGGAACAGAAGGGCTAGGAAGAATCCCCCCACCCTTGCAAAAATGACAAAAGTGCCCCTGTCAAAATGACGCACCCTTAATTACTGACCCAATAAGAGAAAACTGGCGACTTTTGTCAGTCCCTTATAAGAGAGGATCATGAAAAAGTGCCCTTTCTAAAAATGAAGTGCCCTGTTTACTTTACTTTGTTTTGGATTCACTATGGGGCTCACTTATTCTATCTACAGACTGGGGGACATATGATACTGGGAGGACATAATTATGTATATAATTTGGGAAGTGCTCACTAAGCTTCCAAAACCTCTGTAAGTGAACCTACCTCCCAAGCATACCCGCTTTCATACGCAGTGCACTGGTCCACCATATCACCCAGGTAAGGCCCAAACCTCACTCCCTTTGCAAAGGCCTCTGTTGCAAAGACACCCTCACCAGCACCAGGAATGCATGTTTCTTTGATGACTAGTCCATCAGGTAAACTGTCTCTTGCTTTACTCTTTGCTCTCTTGGATGTTGGTTTATCTGCTATGACCGTCAGGGGATGTTTAGGGCAGTCAGCACCAAAGAAGTCCATGCAGTCTTCACAATCTTGTTAGATAAATGACAATAAGTCATCAGCCTTTTTTTTTTTTTTGGATGAATTATCATTTATTATTCAAGAATTGTGTAGAATTTAATTTATAAGTGAGTTTATTAATGCAATACATACAACCTTCAGACTAGTTCAAAAACACAAGGACTTGTTGCAAGAATTTGAACTCGATTGTAAGAAAATATGCTATAAACCATGAAATAGCCACAAAAACAGTGTCACAGCATTATGCAAATTTTAGTTAAATTTTGTGAATTCTTAGTAGAATTTTGATGTTGAATTGTTTTCGATCCTTCACCACTGTTATTTAAATGGGAGCAGTTGAATATGACCCAAACTCTCAAAGGTTTTCAAACTTAATCATACCCTCCATCATACCTTCCACCATACCCTCCATCATACCCTCCACCATACCCTGCATCATACCCTCCACCATACCCTCCACCATACCCTCCATCATACCCTCCATCATACCCTCCACCATACCCTCCACCATACCCTCCATCACACCCTCCACCATACCCTCCACCATACCCTCCATCACACCCTCCACCATACCCTCCACCACACCTTGCATCATACCCTCCATCACACTCTCCACCATACCCTCCACCATACCCTCCATCATACCCTCCACCATACCCTGCATCATACCCTCCACCATACCCTCCATCATACCTCCATCATACCCTGCATCATACCTCCACCATACCTCCATCATACCTCCATCATACCCTCCACCATACCCTCCATCACACCTCCACCATACCCTCCATCATACCCTCCATCATACCCTGCATCACACCCTCCACCATACCCTCCATCATACCCTCCACCATACCCTCCATCATACCCTGCATCATACCCTCCATCATACCCTCCATCATACCCTCCACCATACCCTCCATCATACCCTCCACCATACCCTCCATCATACCCTCCACCATACCCTCCACCATACCCTCCATCATACCCTCCATCATACCCTCCATCATACCCTCCACCATACCCTCCATCATACCCTCCACCATACCCTCCACCATACCCTCCACCATACCCTCCATCATACCCTCCACCATACCCTACATCATACCCTCCACCATACCCTCCATCATACCCTCCATCATACCCTCCACCATACCCTCCACCATACCCTTCATCATACCCTCCACCATACCCTCCATCATACCCTCCATCATACCTCCATCATACCCTCCACCATACCCTCCATCATACCCTCCACCATACCCTCCATCATACCCTCCACCATACCCTCCACCATACCCTCCATCATACCCTCCACCATACCCTCCATCATACGCTCCACCATACCCTCCACCATACCCTTCATCATACCCTCCACCATACCTCCATCATACCCTCCATCATACCTCCATCATACCCTCCACCATACCCTTCATCATACCCTCCACCATACCCTCCATCATACCCTCCATCATACCTCCACCATACTCTCCATCATACCCTCCACCATACCCTCCATCATACATACCTCCACCATACCCTCCATCATACCCTCCATCATACCTCCATCATACCCTCCATCATACATACCCTCCATCATACCCTCCATCATACCCTCCCTACCCTCCCATCATACTCCTCCACCATACCCTCCATCATCATACCCCATCATACCCTCCACCATACCCTTATACCATTAATATACCCTCCATCATAGTCTGACCCTCCATTTCCATCATACCTCCAGTCACTGAAACCATACCCTCCACCATACCCTCCACCATACCCTCCACCATACCCTGATTCCACCATACCCTCCATCAAAAGACTCCATTACCTCCACCATACCCTCCCATTACATCCAGTTATGTTCCATCATTTTCCATCAACCCTCCATCTCCATCATACCCTGCATCACCCTCCACCATACCCTCCATCATACCCTCCACCATACCCTCCATCATACCCTCCACCATAAAATGTACCCTCCACCATACCCTCCACCACCCTTACCCTCCACCATACCCTCCACCATACCCTCCATCAGTCCATCATACCTCCATCAATTATTTACTCCATCATACCCTCCACAGAGTTTATTTTGAATGGTTTGATTTTCAGTCACTGTTGACACGAAAAAGACTTGCACCATTACATCAGTTATGTTCCTCACTAATTCAAGAAATTTTGAGTTTATTTTGGAAGGGTGCTAATTCAAGAAATTTTGAGTAGTAATAACATAGATGATGGGGCATAATATTGGCATGCCGCTTTTCATACATCACAAATTTTGCATACATTAATGATTCTTCAAAATTCAAACTATTGTCAGCCAAACTCAGGTGGCTGGGTAATGATGTAACTTCTCCTGCACACTTTGGTGCACCCGAAAGCAGTAACAGCGTTACAGGGGACATTTTCCCCCACAAGATCGCCTTTCCCCACCCCCACCTGCTCCCCAAGAAATGTTTTGTAAAGTGACATATTTTCAGGTGGTCGGGTCATGATGGTTTTACATAAAGTTCTTCTCCCGCACCCTTTGGTGCACCCAGAAGCAGTGGTGCTACTATGGGGAAGAGGGGGAATTGGCCTCCTCCATGAGATCACTTTACCCCACCACTTTCCCCACTTTATAAAGTAATATATTTTGTCCGATTTACAGATTTGTGCCCACCTCCCATGAGACAAAATTGCCCCTCTTGCCCCCATATCCAAAAATCCTCGCACCACCACTGCCCAGGTGTATCCCTAAAATCATGGCATACATTTTTAAAATTCTCCTCAGGATACAGGATATTACAAAGTCTTTGTCTCAATTAATGTCATGCACAGTGTTGTCTATATCAAATCAATGGTGGTACTAGCAGGCACGGTTTGACAAATCAAACTATAGTTCATTGTCCACTAACTGTGAACTAATTGTTGTCCAAAAAAATTCAGGCTACTCTGGAAATATTATGCCCCCTAGACCCCTCAATATGAAGTCTGTCATCTAAATTCCAGATCTGACTATGCCACTGAAAGCTTCAGCAAACTTACAGATATAGTGATCATCATCTGGGACCTCCTCTTCTTTGTAACATTTCCGTGGAATCTGTCGCTTTAGATGGTGTCTTGTTGGTACTTTTACACACTTACTTAATTCTGTTAAAGAAAAAAATGATAACAATTGTTAGTATTAAACTTTCTGGAATTCAAATGCACACTTAATGTCTGAAAAAGTGCTATAAACCATAAAATAGCAAAAAATTACTTCTGGTAATCTTGACCATTTTACAGCATTTTAAATAAATTTAAAAAATTCTTTAAAGCTGCAGGTGCATTTGTCATAATTTAAAGGCTAATCTGTTTAGCACTGTGCATGTTCATATATCTTTAATACATAGGCAATGACTATACTGTTTTCTTGAAAAGCAGTTTCAGATTTACCTTTTTTCTTCTTCCTACTCTTTATCTTCCCCTGAGGTTCAGGGGTTGATGATGTAGATGGCTCTTTAGCGATGGCTTCTCCTGCTGTCTTTGTTTGCAGTTCGTCTTCGCTTGAAAAATTAAGATCCTCATCAAGGTTGATTTCAAGGTCATCAAATACAGGAACAATCTGTCAAATGATGAAAAAAGTACCAAACATAATTTAAACTCTAGTTAGACACCAGTGATATAGACCTTTTCAAACAGACTTCAGCCGAAGCGTGATTAGCACGATGATTACTAGTATCTTGAAGAAAAGAAAAATAATGTGATTATTTAATTTATCTAGAAAGTTATAAAACTAACTTTATTCTTGTATTTGATTGGTCTTAAGTTTTAAGGTCAAGATTATCTATGTTTAATAAGATGTTGGGCAAAGTTACCCCACGCCATCCAAGCAATAAAGAGGTGAACCTTAAGAGGCGTATATTTGTTTTCTTATAAGTGGTAGCAGCGGTGTCTGTGGGCCAATAGGTCCAGGAAAAACAGATGAAGGCATGAAGAAATTAATTGCAATTTAAGTTGTTCTTGCTTACAAACAATATTGAATTGCGTGGGACTGTTTGAACTTCAAAATGTCATGTTCTGATTTTGATATAGTGTTGAGCAATTTAATAAACGAATCAATCGAGTAACTGTTTGCTGCCAATCGAAACAACTTCATGCCAAATATTTACCGCCTGCCCGCTCTTTAATATGTTTGAGAAATATGTCTCAGCAAAAGGTTTTCTGTGATGATATCGCATATTTGAATTTAACATTCACATTTTATCCGGTTCCGTCATATATATATATTATATATTATATGGTTCCATGAGTTGATAGGATGTATTTGACAATCGTTATCCGTTATAGACGCCATTTTGGAGTATTGTAATGTACTTGATGTTCTCGTATGAATGACATCTTTATGTTCCAGAATGATTGCATTAACTTATTTGTCCAATTAATATAAAAGTAAACTTCAATGTTGAGCTGTTGAGTAAAATTGAAAATAACATGGACGGAGTATCTAAAATTGGAAAATAACGTAGGAGTATTCCAAAAATCGGATATTGGACGGTGTGTCGACAATTGGAAAATAAATGTTGACAGCATATCGAAAATTGGAGAAAGAATAAATCATCGAGATTGGAAATACCGAAAACCGAGAAGCTGCAACGATTATACTATTATTAAAAAGGAAGACGATAAAGAATTCAGCTTATTCGCTATAGGAGTGATTCTGAGGAATTTATTGGAAGTTTTTTACGTGATTTAAGACAAATTTGCAGACTAAGCTCCTAATTTTGAAGTTGAAATTATTTCAATATAATTGGTTATGTGAAAATCTTGATATCGATTCTGGTTAATCAATTGAAAATATATTCGGATATCAAAGTTACAGAATTTAAGTGACGGACTTCATGATATTTCAAGTTTGTGATTTATTCTGCAATGCTGATATGTTCAAGAAGTGATTATGCAATTTTATTGCTTAATCAAATTATATTCATATATTTATTTGTGATACTCAACACTAACACTAAGGTTGAGACAAAGACTTTAGAAATAAATACTTAATTATTTTGAAAATCCATGCATGTTGTATTATATTGATATGTATCATTTTGGATATACTATTTAATAACTTGAGATAGTAAGTGAAATTTTCATTTATTTTATAATTCACGTTTGAGTATTTGATTATCTGATATCTATTTTGCTATTTTTTGTATTTTGACGGAATAGTTTCGCGGTTAGCCTTACAAAGCCTAGTATATATTAAAAAAACGATTTCAAAAATTCAATTAAAATTTTCAACAGTTTTTACTGTAGAAATTAAATCATTTGCAATTTATCAATATGCCAGATACTACACAAAAAGTTCAAACCTAAGGGTAGAGTTACCATCCTGCTTTTCGGGAGATGGAAGTGAGGATTTTAGTCAATGGTGTAGAAGGTTAGAGGTAGCAGTTGAAGCCCTGGGCCTGAATACACCAAAGATAATTTACATACACTTTTTACCTGCTCGTTAACTGGAGCAGCATTTAGTTTCTGGGACAGTTTACCAAATTCAGTCAAAGAAAAGTATAGTGACGTAAAAGACAAATTGAAGACTGTTTTCGATCGAAGACAATTTCTTTCTTCTTTTCAAAGTTTTGTAAACGCAGCGTCCGAGGTTTCAAGGAGAACCATTAGAAGTTTATGGCGGAAATAGCTCGCTTAGTTGTGGAAGCGCTTCCTTCATATGACGAAAATGCCAAGAAAGGCGGTAACGTTTTCGAGATTTGTTGCCGGTTTAAATCCGAATTTACAACGAAATACATGACTCTTTCGAGGACGCTCTCCGCATTGCTTGTCAAATCGAGCAGCACGCAAACGAGTAGTAAGATTTTTTCATGCTAACCAAACTTCATTTGCACCAAATTTGATCCATAACACTAACTTCACCACAACACCTCAAAGTAATGTGTATACCAGTGCCATTTCTGGCACATTTTCAGATATTCCAGGTGGTAAACCTTTTACTTTATGCCTACATTCAATTTGCCAAATATTGGTCATAGTTATGCAGAATATCATCCTTTGTCTTCGAATTTACCCACTACAGAGACACAATATTCTTCTACCCATAATTCTTTCTTCAGGCGCTATTATAGGTGCAGTGGAGAAAAACTGGAGGTTTCCTCCAGAAGTCCAGCCGTGAACGATATTCACGTTCAGAAGAGCCCCTTTATCTTTCATACCCATAGTCTTGGAGGACGCCACTCTTGACGCCTTTGTAGATACGGATCCGACATAAGCATGATATCAGAAGAACTTTCAGAAGATATCAACTTTAAAGGAGACCTATCAGAAGTCATACCTTTTTGAGAAAGTGTTGATTCACTTGGCTCGACATCAACAAATATTCGAATTGGTACACAGACTGTGACCACCGAATTTTATGTTGCCCGCAATATCAACCGACCTCGCTTTGGGCTGGGACTTCATAATTGCAAATGGTGGATGCATTGACACCGTTAAAAGAAACTGTAACCATCTGTGGAGAAGTTATACCTTTTAAAACATCAGAAATGCTCAGATCTCGTATGCAATGTTTCAGTTGCTGCGAACGTAACCATTCCTGCATGTTGCCAACAAAACGCGACAGTGAAACTTGAGTATCCTGCACATCACGCCACACCAGATAATTACACTGGAGTTTTTAACCTCACACTGACGCAGATATTCAACTCATTTTTTGCCAAATCGGTATCTCCTGTTCAGAAAGGACTTATTCTAGCCAGGTTCTTAACCCTAACCGCACACTGTTGACTCAAAGCCAACAAATTTGTTGGGAAATTCTTTTCACTCGCGCATGATAATGCTGAGTATCGATCGTCGAAATGATGTCTAAAATGATTTAAACACAGAAATAGTTGTTGCAGGGGTAAAATCTGATGAAAAATCAGATAGCCAATAAATTGCGCCTCTATAAACATTTCGACAAAGACAACTTAAGTCCTGATCAAGTTGTCGAAGTGGAGGCTTATTGAAAGATTACGCTGACGTATTTACAGATCAGCAGGTCGTATTTCATCTAACATGTCACAAGATTCGCACTGAAGATGTACTCCGATCAAGTTGTGCTTACCGCACAACGCCCCTATGAAGATAGAGATACAAAAGCAAGTCAATAAGCTTCTTAGTCAGGACATCATCGAAGAAAGCTTCAGCCCTTGGCTGCACCGTAGTTATGGTGAAGAAAAGGACAAATCTTACAGATTTTGTGTCGATTCTCGAAAGCTTAATGCTGTCACCATAACTGACTCTCACCCCATACCACGCAGACGATATACCTTTGATGCTTTATCAGGGTCAGCATTATTCAGTACTTCGGACTTATCTTCAGGGTATTGGCAATTGAGATGGATCCGATCGATAAAGAAAAGACAGCTTTCGACAGGATTTGGGCTATTTCACAATTTAAGGTAATGCCCATGGGGCTTACTTAACGCCTCCCAGACCTTTCAAAGGTTAATGGAATTGGTTTTGAAAGGCTTACACTGGACAACATGTCTTGTATACTTAGACGATATCATAATTATTGGTTCAAGCTTTTCAGAGCATATGCGCAATCTGAAAGAAGTTCTCAACAGATTAAGATCTGCAGGACTTACCTCAAACCAAGCAAGTGCAACTTATTTAAGAAAGAAGCATCGTTATTTTGGGCATGTAGTTACCTTTCAAACAGACTTCAGATCCATGAAAGATTTGTGCACACGCTTGGGTGTGTGATTTCTTCAGTACTTTGATTAATCAAATACTGGGGAAACTTTTTGTTTGTTTCCCAAACCAATCAGGCACAAGTTTGAGGAAAAAATGTAAGCAGCAATACCCCATGCCAACTAATCGTCGGATGAAACTAGAACCAAAAATGGAAAGGACCATTCAAAGTCATCAAACCGATATTTCCTTCATGTATAATGCACGTATGAGTTGCTTCTTCAACCACGATCACACCATCCTTCACAGCGCTTTGAAGAAAAAAAATATATACGATATCTCTCAAAAAATGATCAATTACGCCATTTTTGAATCATACCCAATAATTGTCGTGAATTGTGCAGACAGCCGAGATTCCTCTAGTATTTTAATGGTCAATAAGATTCCTCCAGTATACGATTGGTCCATCATTAACACGTAAATCTCAGCAATGTGACATTATTTAAATTAGTTATCCAGAAATCACCGATTCAGATTTGACAAGGTCTATAGACAAGTCCACAAAGCATTTAAGTCAATACCAAAACACCCATGATTCAGAGTCACTTATGGTGTTGCAGGTTACTTTGCTATTTATATTCACTTGGTTGGTGCCACGTCACATCCGGGAGATGACGTCATTTTTTGGAGTGAAAACAAACTTTTGCGCGACACACGCGGGCAAGTCCGTATGCATTTACTGTGTTTGGTACGTATGGCGTGTAAACAAACACAGCTGATTGCTTTGTTTTCACTCCAATGCGGGGTGAATGCGCACGGTTGCTATGCGGTCTGATGACCTCAGGTCACATTTCCAACCAAGTGAATATGAAACTTTTCTATTCTATCTGAAGTCAGTCACTGCCATGACACCAGATCAAACCTGTACTTTAAAGACCAGATATTGTGTTATCACATGGATACCAAGGAGATTAATACAATCCAACGTTTCCGGTTGGTCAAAATGTTTAAACAATTACTAACCATACATAAACAAGCCAATTAATAACTGATGCTGAAGTAACGGTACTAGTATGATCAGATAAAACGATGAAGGTCAAGCAATTTTTTGAGATGAGATTTCCTTTTTGTATGAAGCCCTTGAATGGGGGACATCGTACAAACTCCCCACTTACAATCCACACATGCAATATAACAACCTTTAGGATGTCCACAATGTGAAAACCTCTCACTAGCTGCTGCCACACTCAAAGAATGAATGAAGGAAAAAAGAAAAATTGAAGTAAGAGAAGACCATAGACACCTACAGCAAGGGGAGGCAGGGGTGATAGCCCACCCATTTTTTTTAAAGAAAAAATTGGTATTTGGGACCCCCAATTTTCAGCCGAAATTACACTGGACATAGGGTTGCCTTTTGGCCGCCAACTTTGAAAACATTTCAGTGCCCCTGAGAAGAAGGGGCATTAGTGACTTGTCAGACCAGGACCAGAAGGGGTTTGCACTTCCCTCCAAAATCATCAGTACAACGTTGTAGGTGGGGGTACTATACTGGGAATAGAAGGGGCATGAATTTAATTGCAATACAGTCAGAGAAGGGTTAGAAATATTATCATAAGCTAGTACATTAGTTATGCCAAGTGGGAGGACGATAAAAAGATGTTTTGACAATTAAGAAATCAAGATTGACATATGAAAATAACTACATCACAAATTTACATTATTGATGCCTGAAACCCAATAAGTGGAAAATAGTCACATTTAAATAGATTGTGAAGATATTTTATCTTTATGGTTTTTGATATATTTTAAAGTGATTTACTGATTTTTTTATACACATCCATGGACATGAAAGCCCAGAACCAACTAGATGAGAATAACACAATGAAAGCAAACTGTATGGCACACCTTTATAACAAATTGCAATAGGAATTGGTGCTGTCACGACATAGCTCTACAACATATTAATCATTGTGGAGAAAAATATTGTGATATATTGGTATATCACGATATATTGGTATAGCACGATATATTGGTATATCGCGATATATTAGTATATCACGATATATTGGTATATCGCGATATGTTTGAAGAAAACTGATTCACGACACTAACATGACTTCTTTTATGATGAACGCAAGAAAAATTATTTGCAAATCTAGCAGACGACATGCATGATTGTGTGACTATTAAGGTCATTGCACATCACACACGTGTTTGGTAATTCAGCCAACGTGACCATGAATCATGAAAGTGAAAGGCATGTTCTGGGCCAAATTTTCATTCTTTTTGCCATCTTACTTTGGAGCATGCACAGTGTGGGGTGACAGAGCACAATTTTTTTTTTTTTTTTTGGTTTTACAATATTTGTGCATGTTTTTAATGGCCTAAACTTGACTTTTAGATTTAATACCGTAAAGTTGGAATTGTAATATACAAAGTAGTCTATCCTAGTTGCGCGAAAATTTCTTAGTTGAGTATTAGTTTTTGGTATTACGATATGTCGCGAGAGGCATATTGCATGTCGTGGGAAAAGTGATATCATGTCATGACAGCACTAATAGGAATAAAAGATTGCAGTTATGACCTACCTGGTCCCGCATGTCTGTTTTGGCAGTTTTCATGTTTGACTTTAGTGGCACTGAAAATGATCTTGTTTCTGAAAAAGAAAAAAAATCTTGCATGAGATTTAGCACACACACTCTATACACACTCATTGACATTTGGACATGTACTTGTTAAAATGATCATCAGAATGAAATGAGCTTTAAACATGCAATTCAAAATTTTATTATAAAAATGATCATCAAGTGAGATTGGCTTTGGATGTGTAATTGTCAAAACGATCTTCAAAATGGGATGAGCTTAGGAAATATAATGGTTAAATTTATCATAAAAATGAAACATGGTTTTGGATATGTAATTGTTAGTGATTATCAAAATGAGATGAGTATTGGATATGCAATTTTTTTTAATGATCATCAAATGAGATGTGCTTTGGGATATGCAATTGTTAGAATGATCACCAAAATGAGATAAGCTTTGGATATGCAATTGTTGAAATGATCATCAAAATGAGATAAACTTTGGACATGCAATTGTTTAAATGATCACCAAATGAAATAACCTTTGGATATGCAATTGTTGAAATGATCATCAAAATGAGATTAGCTTTGGATATGCAATTGTTTAAATGATCACCAAATGAGATGTGCTTTTGATATGCAATTGTTAAAATGATCATCAAAATGAGATGAGTTCTGAATGTAAGATTTTTAAAATGATCAACAAAATGAAATAAGTTTTGAATGTAAAGTCTATGATCATTAAAATGAATTGAATTTTATATATGAATTTGTTAAAGTGATCATCACAATTAGATGAGCTTTGTATATGCAATTGTTGAAGTGATCATCAAAATGAGATAAGCTTTGGATATGCAATTGTTGATATGACCATCAAAATGAGATAAGCTTTGGATGTGCAACTGTTAAAATAATCATGAAAATGAGATGATCTTTGGATATGCAATTGTTGATAGGATCATGAAAATGAGATAAGCTATGGACATTTAATTATTAAAATGATCTTCAAAATGGGTTGAGCTTCAAATATATGGTCCATTCCACAGAAATAGGGGCATAAATCATGACAATTGTAAATTATTTGATGGAGTATGTTCTATACAGTATTCTCTAATAAGTGAATTTCCATGATCAAAGTTAATGTTTAATTTTATTTTAGTGTTTATGTAATATAAATGCTCTATAAAGTACCATGCAATACAAATTATGGTCAAATTTTGAGCCCGTTTTTGCCAGTTTCACCAATATTGCTTTTATAGTGTGGGCTTACATTTTAGAATATGTGTTTTAGTGGTTAAGGTATGTGTATTAGCTTTACTGATACATGCATATAATATAACATATTATGCAGTAATATTCTTAATGACTGGATTTTTTTCATGCAATACTTGAGAAATTGTGTGACGGCTGTTACATGCATTGCAAAACAATGCAGTATGTAATACCAGGCACGTGAATCATGATTAAAAATGTAAAGGAGTGCTAGATCGAAAAGTGAGGGCACTTGTTTTTGCGAATCTTACAGATATATCATCCACAAAAGATTGATAAACTTTATGCCTCCATAGCCCACAGACGAGTTGAGGACAAAGGTTATTTGAATATTCATATTAACTAGAAATTTGCTATACCGTTGTGCTAGATAAGCATTTGTTTTTTAAAAAACGCACCCTCACATTTTGGTCTAGTGCTTCTATAAGGAGATTTACAAAGTTAAGGAGATTTACAAAGTTAAGGAGATTTACAAAGTTAAGGAGATTTACAAAGTTATGGAGATTTACAAAGTTATGGACATTGATTTATAAAACATATAGCCTTTGAAACCTTGTGTTAAATGCTTAAAGTATTGCTACTTATGCTGAATATATGGTTTGGGGAATTGCCACTGTAACACCCATCACACGTTAAAAAGAAAAATTAGTATAACACTCTACGGAGATGGTGCATACACCTATACTTCAAATGCACCTTGTTGATATTGATATGTTGATATCAATTTCATCTTGTCAATTAATTTACCTACATTTGCAAACCTCTAGTACAAAACAAAATGTATAACACCCGCCACCAAATTATGTGACGAGTGTTACGTTCAAAGTAAAAGATGCATTATGTAATACAAAGAAGGTTAATGACATCCTTAATTTTAGGAATGATTTAAGTCAAGATACAATGTTTATCAGAATAGGCATTTAAACCTTGTTTTAGGTACTAAAATCATTGAAAGTGCAGTTCAGTGCAGTATGTGAACCTCATAGCATAGTGTGACAACACCCTCTGGAACATGTTCGTTATCATCAGTGATATAATTCCTCAAAAGGCATGTACATAGTGATCCTTTGCATTTTCACACTGTTGTACTTGTATGAAATGATTATTTTATGCAATAGAGATAAAATACATTCAAAATGGATTATTCTAATTGCTTGAAGGGCAAAAATCAAAACTGATCGATAGAAATTTCAAACACTTAACACCCGCCACATGTAATGCAACACCCGTCACAACAATTGTTTTAGTGCCAAAACTCTTACAGATTGTTTAATTCCTTAGCTTTTGTAATGTTTTATTGGAATGAAGCTTCAACTTATAGTTGAAGATTAAAAGTTGCTAAATACTCATTTACCTTCACTGAGTTTTACATGTATTCATCAAATTTTAAAAACCTTGGTCTTTTTCATGTACTTGCTTACTTCTTGGTGCTTAAATAGCACAGAATCCCAAGTTTCTCAGCACTTTACAGAACAAAACAAAGCTCCATACACAAATAAACCAACAATAAGGTAAAAACATGAAAATAATATAAATGAACACAAAACAGTTACTATACATCCTGGAAGTGTTTCCCGAAGAGACAAGTCTTCAGATGATTTTTAAACACATCTTTGAACAGTCCTGTAGCATGCCTATTAATGGGAACATAAATGTTCCTATCAATGGCAACATTTTGTTACATGGAAGCCGCCATTTTGTGATATTTCTCATGATCCTTTGCTATCCTAACGTTAAAGCCATATGCAATGCTACATATTTCAAATTTGAAATACGTCTGGGAAAAATATCTTTGCTAGGGGAAAAACTTCAAATTCATAAAAATACCTTCATTACTGTCATGGTACAACTTTTCTACTCCCATTTGATATGTTCACCACGCCATTTTCGATATAATCGAAAATGATAGACAATAAAGCCAGGCTTTGAGACGCAAAACAGCCTTTTTGAAAATTCAAATGTTTTTAACACAATGATTTTTAATATTTTAAGTACAATAATTAGAAACTATGACATTTTATTGCAACATCCGAACAATGTGGCTGCATGACTTCAAGTATTCTTGTGTGTTATAAATGTTTCTGTTAATAGGAATGCTTCCGGACTGATGGAGGAAGTGTGTCTGATTTAAAGGGTAATGCATTTCACAGCGGTGAGTCGGCATGATATAAACCTTGGTTCCCTACTTTATTCTTTTTTTTTAAGGGAAAGTAATTAGTGTGAGTTTGTCACTTAAGAATCTCAAAGGTCTGTTGGGATGATAAATTGTGAATATGTCCTGAAGATAAGATCGTGTAAGCTTGTGAAGACATATGATGATATACATATGTAACCACTGCCACACGTGTTTGCTCACTTCAGTCTCATTTGATGTATAATTTGTCTGACTTTTTCCTTCTGAGTGAAGTAAAAGCTTATATGGTATACCTAGAGATGGTACTGCATTGGGATAATAAGAGTTACTATTTGAAGTTCAGAAAGTGTCTCTTAATCATAACACCCGTTACATGGAATTTAGTCAATTGACCATAAAATTATTCAAATGATCATCAAAATAAGATGAGATTTAACTGTGAAATTTTAAAGACTTAAAGTGATCATCAAATGGGTGGGATGAGCTTTGGATATGCAATTGTTAAGATGATCATCAAAATGTTATAAGCCTTGGAAATGTAATTGGTAAAATGATCACCAAAATAAGATGATCTTTGGATAAGTAATACGAATTGTTAAAATGATCATCATAATGATATTAGCTTGGAACATGTATTTGTTAAAATGATCATCATAATAAGATTAGCTTGGAACATGTAATTGTTAAAATGATCATCATAATAAGATTAGCTTGGAACATGTAATTGTTAAATTGATTATCATAATGAAATTAGCTTGAAACATGTAATTGTTAAAATGATCATCATATTGAGATTAGCTTGGAACATGTTGTTGTTAAAATGATCATCATAATGAGATTACATGTAAATGTTAAAATGATCATCCTAATGAGATTACATGTAATTGTTAAAATGATCATCATTATAAGATAAGCTTAGTACATGTAATTGTTAAAATGATTATCAAGATGAGATGAATTTTACAATATCTAATTGGGCATTCACTCACTTTTCTTTGTTTTGGTAGGGCGCCAGTCCTCATCTTCATCTTTGCTGCTGTCCATGGGTGACTTGCGTTTTCTTCCTTTCTTGGGCCTCATAAACTCAGGTTTGGAAACTTGCAGTCCTACAAATTTTGAAACAATGCAGAGTAAATAAAACAGATTTAATCTATTTAATGCATGGAAAGGAAAATCAAGACAGCACTTACTGGAGCTGTGCAGGTATTACAAATATACCAGTACCCACAGGTATTATATAATTGCTGGTATATTACAAATACACCAGTACCCACAGGTATCATATAATTGCAGGTATATTACAAATACACCAGTGCCCACAGGTATTATATAATTGCTGGTATATTACAAATACACCAGTACCCACAGGTATCATATAATTGCAGGTATATTACAAATACACCAGTACCCACAGGTATTATATAATTGCAGGTATATTACAAATACACCAGTACCCACGGGTATTATATAATTGCAGGTATATTACAAATACACCAGTACCCACGGGTATTATATAATTGCAGTACCACCCACGGGTGTTATATCATTGCAGGTGGTACAAATACACCAGTACCCACGGGTATTATATAATTGCAGGTACACCAGTACCGCAGGTATCATATAATTGCAGGTATTACAAATACACCAGTACCCACAGGTATTATATAATTGCAGGTATTACAAACACCAGTACCCACAGGTATCATATAATTGCAGGTATTACAAATACAGGTATCATATAATTGCAGGTATTACAAATACACCAGTACCCACGGGTATTATATAATTGCAGGTATTACAAATACACCAGTACCCACGGGTGTTATATAATTGCAGGTATTACAAATACACCAGTACCCACAGGTATTATATAATTGCAGGTATTACAAATACACCAGTACCCACAGGTATTATATAATTGCAAGTATTACAAATACACCAGTGGCCACGGGTATTATATAATTGCAGGTATTACAAATACACCAGTACCCACGGGTATCATATAATTGCAGGTATTACAAATACACCAGTACCCACGGGTATTATATGTATTTGTATAAAGCTCACAGGTATCCAGCAAAACAGTTCAAAACATGACAAATTTACTCACTGATACATCATTTCTGCAACCATTACAGATAATGTTAAATATGACCAACGTAAAAACTATACCCCATGCATTATTTTAACAACAGTCGTCGCAGGAAAGTAACATTGTCCTATGTCCAAAAATGCCATATTAAAATAATCACATTTTTAATTATTGATTTTTAATGTATTTCTTTGAAATATTATAACTCATTGTTGCAATATTTAATTTTGTATGTGATATATTAAGTCAATTATCTAGAAAGAACCTTGTTTAGTTTCAGAACATTTTCCAATAAACAACTCAATTTGACCAAAATAAGACAACGTAACTTTTCTGCGATGATATACCCCTCCCCTATGTATATATCACACTACACACATTTTCAACAGAATTTACACATTTCCAAATTCCACAACTAAGGGCCTAGTAATGTTTTGCAACAATGCTTCAACATTAGCTTTTAAAGTGGACATCTTCTATATTTCTAAATGTTTTCCCTTCTGCCTAATGGTAATTTAAAAACTTATATAACCCAAATTTGTGACATTCTTTTGCCTATTTGGTTCAAGGAAAAGTTAAACAAAATTAGAAAATTAACTAAAAGCTTTTTTTTTATACAGAGATGGGTTTTAAGCACTTTTTTAAGATGGTGAAGGATGGCACTGTTTTGATTGACACTGGGAGTTCATTCCAGTCTTATCCCGATATTAATTACTATTATAAGCACAACCACCAAATGTTTTAGTGTAAGTTTGGGTTACATACTCTATAGACTTATAGTCAAAGGTGCAAAATTTGCCCATTTCTAAGGTAGGCCCTATGCTTAAATGTTCACACACTATTTTTATAATGAAGTCTACACCACTGAACAAAGAAGCAACCAGCGAATCATATCTTACCAATTTTGATCATCATCTCGTAGTTCTCCTTGATGTTTGAGAGTCTCAGCTTCTCATAGTCCGACACCTTCACCCACTCTTCAGGACTGAAGAATTCTTCAAGATGGGAAAATTCCTGCTTACTTTTCGAAAAAGACATGTTGAGCCTCCCTTTATAGAAGAAACAGAAATAGAGAAAACTTAATGTAGGTACACTTTTATTTCTTTTTATGTGTGAATTTTACAAAAGACAGTTGATAAAATCTTTGTTTGTTTGATGAGAAAACAAAATAGAGAGAGAGGATTTGGAGAAAAGGACTAAATATGGCTGTAGAGGGAAGCTTGATAAAGGAAGGAGACTATTTCATCCGGAAGGTTTTTCTGGAAGAACTCAGCAATTGACCCCATGCAGTTGCTGCCAACAGGTTCGATCTTCATCATCATCATAGGCCTATATCGAAACCTCCGACAGTCCGATGCATGATATGTATCCTCTCTTAACTGAGTCTAACTTGATTGTAATTTATTAGGCCTAGGCCTACATTGTTAAAAATTATGAGAAAAAAAGTTTGTCACAAAAATCAAATTAGTACTAGGCCTATGGCCCTACTACTACAGGGCGGTGTTAGGCCTAGTATGGCTGCCGTATGGTGTTAGTGGTGGCTGGCCTTCCTCGAGTCATACGGCAATCCCAATGTGAACCCGTAGCCTGGCTAGGCCTATATTAGTCTATAGTTAGGCCAACAGTAGGTGTACCAATTCAGCGTATGTACCAATTCCGCGTATTTTCGCATTTGTTTATTCGTTTACTTCTAGTAATTTATTGCTAAAATCTTACCAATTGTTCTTACTCTTAAAACATACAAAATCACAATTGCTGCTGAATTATAACTTCAAAATATATTTCCATTCACGAGTAAAACTAAAGAAACATTTTTACCTTTTGATTTCGGGCCTACATCACTCGAGACACTTGATTCTGTAAAAAAATCATACTCCTTTTTTTCCGTTTTGATCAGAAACGTACAAATAAAAAGATCCTCAAAAATATGGTCAAGCTTCGCAGAAAAAAATAATGTAGGCCTAAGGAAATTATTGTAAAGTTGCAAAATAAACAAAGTTTGCATGATAAATATTGTTTTTCCATGTTTTTGACCTTTATCGCTATGTAAATTCGTACCAGTTTAGCGTATTGTCTTTTCATAACTACTTGACTGCGCTTGCGCCGTATAAATACGCAATTTGTTATTTTTCTATTGCAACAGGTACATACCAAAACGATAGAAAAATGTTCAATCTTAAAACGGATTTTATTTAATGGCCAACGGGTATCAACTATCATTGTATCTAATCTAAGCCTAACAAAGAGTTTATGATGTTTTTGTTCAATATATTTGTGAAAAGCTGAAAAGTATATGTATAAAAATGAGATGAATTGCATAAAATCGTGTGTGAAAAAACACTCAACTGGTACACATTTCGTGGTAGGCCTAGGCTACATGTACACCTTGTCAAAATTTCAAAATAAAAATATAAAAAAATAATTAAAATGTTAGAGTTCAAATACTTTTTAACTAGAATATTTATATCTTAAACTTTCTATCAATGATATTTTTTAGAAGTAGAAAACTACATATAACGAACGGAAGTAAAAACAATTCCCAATGTGTTGGTACGACTCTACGTTAAAATTGATGCCAACGTTAGGGACCTAGGCTAGGCCTAACGTATAACTTAGGGACCTAGGCTAGGCCTAACGTATAAGCTATAACTTAGGCTTTGAATTGTTTGGTCAGACACTCACATAATTCTGCAGTTGGTCACACTTATTCCAATGACAAAATGCAGTAATGGTTAGGCCTGGGCCTAACTTGTTACATTAAGACATTACACTACTAACGTTAACGAGCAGCGTTAGGTCCAGCCTAAAACGATAAACAGAAGGCCCTAGGCCTAGGCCGCTTAGGCGCGCTGTCCTAACGTTAGGTTAGGCCTAAATAAAAAGCTGAAGCAACGAAACTGTGTTTAACATTTCAAACCTTCTTGTGCAGTCTTTACAAGAAGAAATCAGCTGGAAATTATTGGCCAGCCACTTTAATAATTCGCAGCGACCCAATTTTGCAACGGTAGGCCTATCCCAATCCGGTAGCAAAATAAGTTAGTGATTTGTCAGAGCCGGACGATCAAACAGCAGTGAACAGGCAATCGTATACGCTAGGCATAGGCTAGTGGCGCGGCCACAATCATGGAATTGGAAAAATGGGCAAACCGCAAAACGTCTATCTTCAATAAATTTGTTTCTCAAAAAAAAAAAGTAAGAATTTAAGAAACCTAACCTTAGGGCCTAACATTAATTTCAAATAACTTCGTTGCCGCAGTAAATCTTACGTCCAGTTGTTTTGAAATTCAAAAAGTGAACTTCACATGCAAATCAGTCAAACCTCAAAGTAAACTTATTTGCGGATGCGCATTTTTTTCTTCATTTCACCAAAACCGTACCGTCCCATAGCAAATTTGCAGTTGCTGTATAGTAATTTAGTGTGCATGTAGCGCAGACGACAAATTAAGTTAAGTTGCCGCGCCAAAAATCAAATCGATTATTCCATTTGATATACATGTGTTACGAAAAGAAAGATTATTTTATCGCAATAAGGACCACAGTATAGCCACCTGGCATTCATTTCCAATATATGATATTAATATGATTCAGTGATAAAAATATCTATATGAAGGCCTATTTATGAAATTATGAATGAAAAAAGTTCTTTATATCAGCGTAGAAAAACTTTACCCAAAGTGAAAATGGACAAGTTATCTCAAGTTTCTGAACCTGCCACGCCCACTGGCTTTCAAAGCTCTAAGTGCTTTACAAGAGCACATGAAAAAATGAAAAAAAGAAAAGTTGATTACTTATCAATACATAAAAAAAAACAAAATAAAAATGATTCAACACCTAAAACCCCCATAATAGGTAAAAGCTAAAATATTAGCAGTATACGAATAAAAGAAATAATTAAGTTTTAAACGTTCAGTTCAGATACATGAATAAGATAAAACAGTTAATAAAAAAGCGGTAAAAACTACCAATCTTAAACACAAAACAATAAGAGAAATAAAAAAGTTATCAAACAATTAAAATGCATTAAAAGGTGAAACCTGGGAAAAAATATGTAAAAATTGATAATAATATTTAAAAAGTTAAAATAAGTCACTGAAATACTGTTTAAAAAATGCGTTTTCAAATCACGTTTAAAAGAACTAAGTGATGGAGCATTTCTTATACATAAAGGGAGGGTATTCCATTTCTTGGGGCAAAACTTCAAAGGAGCAATCGCCAGTTTTACTGATAGTTTTGGGAAACTTGGATCTAAGAAGATTTTGATTGAATGGTTCAATCTAAGAGAGCGGTGTACTGCACAACAATTTTGTATGGTTGAATGAGTTCAATTAAATACTTTCGAGCGTATTAAGTGTTTTGTATAGCATTGTTACTATCATAACCTTGCAAACAATTAAAACAAAAACTAAAACTTTAAAACGCACACGGCATTCTATGGGCAACCAGTGAAGTGTAAAAAGAATAGGTTTAATATGGTCTCTTAAGCTGGTTCTCATGATTAATCTGGCAGCAGCATTCTGAACAACCTGTAGACGATGAATTAACGACTTATTTACACCAATTAAAAGACTATTAGCGTAATCAATCCTAGAAATTACAAGAGCCTGTATAAGAGTCTTAGTTGTATCAATATCTAAGAAGTGGCGGATTTGAGCAATAGAACGCAAATTATACATAGCACTTTGACATTTTGCAGTAATGAAATTATGCATGGACATTTCTGAATCAAAAACAGTGCCAAGGTTTTTCACTTTCGATGAGTTTTTTACTGTTACTCCATTAACATTTAACGATAAAGATGGCAGTTGTGTCAGGGAAAGTTTACTGCCAGTCAAAATGAATTCGGTTTTATCATCATTGAGTTTTAGAAAGTTAGTAAGCATCCACTTCTTGATGTCTTTTAAACAGTTTTCCAGACAATTAACTTGATCAGCAATATCTGAATTATCAAAAGAAATGTAAAGTCGAGTGTCATCAGCATAGAAATGATATCCAATGGAATATCGCTTTATGATGTCAGCAAGGGGTGCAGTGTACAAGGTAAACAACAGAGGACCTAATACGGACCCTTGTGGAACACCGATGTCCAAAATAAATGCTTCCGAGTCGAGACCATTAACTGTGACACGTTGAGATCTGTTCTTAAGTAGGATTTTAGCCAGAGAAATGCACTGTTCTTGATCCCAAAACGAGTCGACAGGCGGTTCTAAAAGAATACTATGATCCAAAGTATCGAATGCAGCGCTGAGGTCTAATAAGACGAGGGCCGTCATTTTCTTCTTGTGCATAGCCACTAAGATGTCATTATGCACCCTAAGAAGAGCAGTTTCTGTAGAATGGAAGCGACAGTAAGCTGATTGAAACCCTTCAGCTAGATTATGGTCTGAAATGTATTTGTTAAGTTGTGAAGCCACCACTTTTTCGCAGAGTTTAGATATGAAGCTTAAATTGGACACTGGGCGATAATTTTTGTACATCTTGATTTAAACCTGATTTTTTAAGCAATGGTTTAACAATGGCTTCCTTCATTGCAGCAGGCACAGTATCGCTCTGTAGAGATAAGTTGACTATTTTAGTAATAGCTGGAACTAACTCAGAACTGCATAACTTGACCATTTTAGTAGGAAGTGGATCACTCTTGCAATATGCTGTAGATGAATTGGTAACAAGTTTCTGTATCTCTTCTTCCGACGCAGTTGCAAACGCGTGGAATCTAGAGGTATCACTGCAAGCTGGTTCAACTTGAAAATCCTTATGGTTTCTTTCGCTCAATCCTTCTTAATACTGACATGTATTTTCGTGATTTTGTCCTTGAAGAATTCAGCAAAATTGGTAGGTAGAGTTTCAGGTTTAGTGTCGGATGGATAGATAGGTTCCGCTTTTCCAACAAGAAGAGATTTTGCTGTATTGAACAATTTCTTCTTGTCCGATTTTGACTCGATATTGCTTCTCTTACAGCTGTACAGTTTTCGCGTTTTAGCATTGTTACAGAGACTGTTCACATTCTTTGTCTGATTTTTGACCGCTTGACGATCGGTAACAGTACCGGATTTATTCGCTTTGCTTTCCAGTCTTCTTCGTAGAACTTTGACTTTCCGTTTTTTTGGACTATACCAGGCAGTATCAGGGCGTACAGTTACCACTTTTGTAGCCAGTGGGGCATGTTCTCCAGAACAGAAGATAAGACAGAATTGTATTTGTCAAGTGCACCCACAACAGTCTCTGTTACATTTCCACCTAATGCAAAAATGTCTTGCTTAAACGAATCAATGTCAATTGTTCGTTAAATACGGGAAGTTACTGTCAAATTAATCCTTTCAGGCTTGTTAATATTAATCGACATTTTGATGCAATGATGATCGGAGATATATGAAGGGGTAACTATCGTTGCCACATTCATTCCTGTTAAGCCAGTTCTAGTGATGGCAGTGTCCAGGTAATGACCAGAATCATGAGTAGGCTCAGATATAAGAGATTGTAAATTTAGAGACATGATAAGGTTTTCAAATTTCATAGTGTCTGAAGAAAGTTTATCATCGAGGTGCAGATTAAAGTCCCCATAATAAGAAGATCTTTTGAAGACGCTGACATATTTGCAAGAGAAACAGATAACTTGTCAATGAATTGATTGTTCGTATTTCCTGCACAGGCAGGGGGCGGTAAATTATCAACAACATGACAGATTTATCTCCGTGAGACATAGTGCAATGAATGTTTTCAAACGTTACCGCTTTAAAGTCATGAAATTTCAAACGAATATTAGCTTTATGAAGTAGTCCAACACCTCCACCTCTTGCGCCCGACTGGCGGGCACGCTGTGAAACTTATATCCGTTGGATGTTATCTGATTAACAATGGGTAAATCTTGATCAGGATAGACCCAGGTTTCCGTGATCGCTAGTAGGTCTAAGTCATTTTCAACAACTTTATCATAAATAGCAGTTATTTTATTTCTTACCGATCTCGCATTCAGAAGTTGCATTGATATTTCGGGAAATGTAGGTGGATTGTAACATCTCGGATAAATGAGATTGGAAATTCAACACCTCTATTTGACGAGCGAGAACAAATGTTTAAGAAACTTTTCCCCACGTTTTCCTCGAAAAAAAAACGAAAAAATTTTTACTTTCAAACATTCTAGCGTAGTATCACTCAACCATTTTCTAGAACGCGAACAACTTGGACGATAGTGCAAAAGCTGAGTCTTGCTGTATCTAAGCATAGTTGATCGGATTAAGTACTTCAGAGAGCAGCCAGTATAATAGGAAATTTATTCAAAGTAACTAAAGTGTAGCCGTTCAAGCAAAAATGTTTGATGAAGTTGACTCTTCACTAAGCGTTGTTCATTTCCAAGGACATAAAATCGCGGAAAGGATATAATGTATAGTTTACTGACCAAAACATGTCACAACAAAACACGATAAAATTGCTAAAACAACGAAACTATTAGTTAAAAACAGCTCAACATAGTTGTCCATAATGAAGAGGCAATCTGTAACACACACGCGGAAGTTTAAAACTGGACCAGAAATATCAAATTTTTGACAGGAAAGAAACACAGAAGCGGCAGCTATCAACAGCGCCAGATATAATGGCCAACCCATATTCTGTCCACATAGACTTGTCCAGGTATTTCCCATATGATACCCGTATGGGTAGACCCATATGTTGCTTGCATGGGCAGGTCCATGTTTTCCCCATGTGTTACGCACATGAGTCAGCCCATATGCAGCACATGAGCTTGCCCAGGTTTTCCCCATGTGTTACCCACATGGGTCATCCCTCATGTAGCCCACATGAGCTTGCCCAGTTTCCCCATGTGTTACCCACATGGATCATCTCTCATGCAGCCCACATGAGCTTGCCCAGATTTTCCCCATATGTTGCCAACATGGGTCATCCTTCATATAGCCCACATGAGTTTTCCCAGGTTTTCCTCATATGTTGCCCACATGGGTCATCTCTTATGCAGCCCACATGAGCTTGCCCAGTTTCCCCATGTGTTACCCACATGGATCATCTCTCATGCAGCCCACATGAGCTTGCCCAGATTTTCCCCATATGTTGCCAACATGGGTCATCCTTCATATAGCCCACATGAGCTTGCCCAGGTTTTCCCCATATGTTGCCCACGGTCATCCCTCATGCAGCTTAGTCTTACCCAGGTTTTTCCATTACAGTACACATATGGGGAAGCCCAAGTAGATCCCATATGGGTTAACCAATATGGGCCATGTATGGACTCAATATAGGTTGGCCCATGCCCAGATGGCCCAGTTCTTTCCCATATAGGCCCACGTAGACCCATATGTGATATCCCATGTGGGGCTCATAATGGGAAACCCATGTATAATCCACTGATTTAGTCCTTCACCACATGGGACCTATGTGGTCATCCCATGCCCATATTATCCCATGCTTCCCACTGGAGCCAACATAGGACTCCCCCTCCCCCCCCTTCCCTTTTCATACGCACACGCACACTTATTTATTTATTTTTGCTTAAAAAAACAAGACGTTGACTAAATTTGAACATTTCATCATGGCGGGGTCCTTCCCAGACCTCTTCACTTTTTGTAATGCTGACTACGCCACTGGCGGCGCGAAAGGTATTCAAGATAACTGAACAAGTGGAGTTTTTTTTTATTTTCTATTTTTCACCTTAGTTGAGAATAAGAATACTTGAGAATAGGGCTTATAACTGTATAATGTGTACGCTGTACAAAATAGTTGGCGCTCGTGCATTTTTACTCTCGAGGTAATCATATTCAGCATCTTTTACATTATAGTTGCACCAGGCTGCCAGGGCGTTTTCTACTCCCTTGTTGCACCAAGGACTTCCCACGGGTCACCTCTAGCTCTAAGGGGAAGGGGGGAATCATCCACATGTGAACAAATTGCAGTCAGGCAGTGGTAAATTAATTTCCAACATTAACATTGCTGCTAATCGGAAAATCTCCTTAACCTTTTGGGAAATTTCCTTCATTTTCGTGTACTTTTCTTAACATTTTTAATATTTTTGTGAAATTTTTTTGTTCATTTTGGTGCAATTTTCTTAAATTTTCACTGACATATTTTGGCCATTTTCTCAATTATATTGGGAAATTTCTTCATTTTCAGTGGGCCATTTTCTTCAGTTTTAGACAATTTTGGTGGGAATTTTGATCAAATATTTGTCAATTTTTGGGAAATTTCTCAAAAAAATTGGGACCAAAATTTCATAAATTTTTACTAAATTATTCTTCCGTACTTTAATTGTCAGAACATTTTTTTTTTATTTTAGGGAAATTTCGTTCATTTTCTGACAAATTTCTTTAAAATTTTGATGAAATATTTGTCAATTTAAGGAAAATTTTCTTCATTTTTAGCAAATGTTTTGGAAAAATTTGTTCATTTGTAGGCAATTTATTCTATTTGGGGAAAATTTTTAGGGAAATTTTGTTCATCTTCTGACAAATTCCTTAAAATTTCGATGAAATATTTGTCGAGCAAAATGTTTGGCAAAATTTGTTCATTTGTAGGCAATTTATTCTTTTTGGGGGAAAATAGTGTCAATTTTCGGAAAATGTATTGACAAATTTGACCAAAATTATATATAATTATTGTACCATTGTAAAAGAAATTTTGGGAACTTCTCTTAAAATTCACCGACATTTTTTGGCCAGTTTCTCAATCATATTGGGAAATTTCCTTCAATTTCAGTGGGCCATTTTCCTAAATTAATTGTACCAAATGCATTAATTGTACCACATTTTTTTAAAATTTACCAATTGTTTCAATTTTATGTTAATAATATCCCCAATTCTACCTTTACCAGAAAAACCAGGAAGTTGTAATCCTCCCAGGCCATATTTTTCATTTTTTTTTTGGCCTAGCAAAAAGCTGCCCCCCCCCCTTCCCCACCAGCCCCCATCTCTGCGGTCCCTGCACACAGGTCCTTAGTTGCACTATGCTACCGCTAGTTTTGCAGAAATGCTTACCTACCTGCCTACAGGCATAACGGGAGCTAAGCGGTTTTGTTTTTTTCTCTCGATGCTTTAACCTGATTCCGTATAGTACTGATCAGTGTGAGGCTAAAGTTATATAACAGAGAGCAGCCCAGCCCATAGGTGTAGGAACTGGGGTACGTGCCCCCACTTCTTCAAAAAATGAAAAAATGAGTGCCCCTTTTGAAAACGAAAAGTACCCTCAATTACTGTCCCAATTGTCAGATTGTAGGAACCTGGCGACTTTTGTCAGTCCCATGTACGGGAAGAATGTGTCCCCATAAGAAAAGTGCCCCTTTCTAAAATTGAAGTGCCCTTTTTACTTTACGTTGTTGTTTTGGGCTCACTTTGGGGCTCACTTTGGGGCTCACTTTGGGGCTCACTTTGGGGCTCACTTTGGGGCTCACTTTGGGGCTCACTTTGGGGCTCACTTTGGGGCTCACTTTGGGGCTCACTTTGGGGCTCACTTTGGGGCTCACTTTGGGGCTCACTTTGGGGCTCACTTTGGGGCTCACTTTGGGGCTCACTTTGGGGCTATTGGGGCTCACTTTGGGGCTCACTTTGGGGCTCACTTTGGGGCTCACTTTGGGGCTCACTTTGGGGCTCACTTTGGGGCTCACTTTGGGCTCACTTATTCTATCTACAGATCAGGATGGGGAACATGCATATGACTTGAAAAGTTCCCCTAGAAGAGGTCGTTCTCCTACTTTTTGAAAGCTTCCTACATCCCTGGTGTGTAGCCAGCCTTTCGGATTTAGGTAGGGCGTCGTCGAGAGAAATATTTGGACCTTAAAGTATGCTGAACCTGTTTACCATTCTACCATTACCATATTACTTTTTTTTTTTTTTTTAAAGGGGGAGGGGAGGGATTCGACCCCCTGGCTACAGCCATGTTTATAAGGGAAAATAGGATTTTAAATTTTAGAAAACATATACTTACCAAATCGACTTGAAAAGAATTACTTATTAGCCCTATAGATACAGATCGTATAGAACCTAAACCAGAAGGTTTTTTTTTAATACATTATTATTAAAGAATGACAGACAAATTTCAAAAAGACATATAGATTTAACTTTTGTGAAACAAGGCCTAGAAACTAATGCTCTTTACAGGCGCAGATCCAGGAATTTTCGGAAAAGGAGGGGGGGGGGGCATGCATCAGTTCTGGCTACTTTTGTTCTGTTGTACATGCGGTTTGATACTCTTCATGCAAAACTTGCAAAGACGTTATTCTTCTCACTCTCCAGCTCTACACTTCTGTAGATACCAACTTCCATGCATTATTTCAATTAGAATTATAACTTTTCACAAAAAGGGATTAGGTTTGGAGGGCCCCGCGCATCCCTATATCCGTGCCTGCTTAAACAACAGGACTATTTTGAAAATGACAAATATACCTCTCAATAAATTGCTCTCAAAGGTTCAAGAAGTGGTGGAATATGCGCACACTTTTAAAATAAATATTACAAAAATGTCCGTTTCATGATAGTGTCCCATTTACTATGTTGTTTTGGGCTCACAACTTCTATCCACAGAATGGGGGACATCTTACTTGGGAACAGTGCCGTGGTAGGAGCAGCCAGGGGGCAACTGGTCCCAAAGAAAATTTATGAGAGGGCGACAAATGCACAGAAGCGCAAAAATTGTCGTAATATATTTTTTGTATGTAATTTTTCTCAACTTCTGCAATTTGTATCATTTACAAAGCAAACGTCGCAAATGGTTTTTCTCGAAGCTTTCTTCTTACATCAAAAAATGAAAATCATCCCAATGAGAAATACAGAGCTTTCGGGAGCTTCGCCCCTAGATTTAACATAATTAAAGATTTGTTCTGCTATCAAAACCACGAGAACCGTATAGCGCTACGCCCCTAGCCCCTATCAGGACTCCGCAACACAGATTTGACACATTCTAATGCAATTTTCTGCTATCAAAATCACGACAAACTCAGGGCTTCTGAGGGCTTTGCCCTCTGGACTTGTAACTGGGATTGGACCCGTAATTGGGATTGGGCCCGTAACTGGGATTGGGCCCATAGATTTGACACAATTTTAAGCAATTTTTGCTATCAAATACGAAGAGCTTCTGATGAGTTTAGCAATTTTCTGTTTTTAAAATCACGAGAAACGCAGAACTTCTGGGTGCTTCGCCTCTTACTGTCTTAAGCATCTAACATGACTTCAGCCTTGGAGTTGTTGTAATGATGCTGACAACATCATTCTTGGGCATTAAGTCGGGCAGAGATGTAAAATGCCAGATGTTGTTTAAATCGGAGATACATCTCAATCTACCCGAATCGTTACCAGGTTACGCTATATCAGAATCATGTCCTCCTGACTTGGCATCATGCTGACAACATCATACTGCGGCACTTAGTATGTTAGTCGGGCAGATATTTAATATGTTGGATGTCTGGATGTTCTGTTTAAATTAGAGATACATCTCAAACATGCCTGATACGCCATATCAGAGTTATCTCCACTCGACTCAGTATGATGCTGATTGGGGAGACGTGATAATATAGAAAAGATGCCCGCCTACACACGTTTAAAGTCAAGAGCCATTTTGGCAGTTTGGGGAATCAAAAACTATAAATCTTCCATCGATTCGCCCCTTGGACCCTATCAGAGATGCATCCATGAACCCAACAATATTGTGGATGAAATTTCTCTTCTGCTTAACAGTGTTCATGGTAACCCAAGTGCTATCTGAGTAGATTTTAACATTAGAATTTGATTTTTTCTTCTATTCATCAAAGCGTCTTCTTCTTTACATTTCAGTGTTTGTTGATTTGAGGCCACTTTGGGGCAAAAAAAAAAAAAAAAAAAACTAAAGACCAAGACTTCACCCTCCTGCCATCTGACCCTTGAGTGCCACAATTTTTCCCCAAGTTTCTCAATTTTCAGAGGAAATTTCGAAATATATCACTTTGCGTTGATTATCCGACATTTTGGAGCATCAAAGGCAATAGATATTCAGAGCTTCCGGGGGCTTCGCCCAGGCGCGTAGCCAGGGAGCGATGGGGGAAGTCACCCCCCCCCAAAAAGGACCGACGTTTCCAAATAAGTAGTCGTTGACAGTGGTGGTCAATACAATATTATACGTTTTTAGACGTTTTTAGGCACCATAGTCTACCAAAACGGATAGCTTCGAGGGGCTTCGCTCCTAGATCCCACGCCAAATACGCAAAGCATATACAGCTAGCAGATCCGCCCCTCCCAAAATAAAAACCTGATGTCTACGCCCTTGGCTTCGCCCTGGACCCCTTCCAATGGGCCCTTAAGCGGGACTTCCTCTTCTGGATCCCTAATTGCTCCCCCCACCACTCCCCTGACCCCACGATTTACATTCGGGAACTTTGCGTTGATTTTTATCCATTTTGAGGCACCGATTTTGGGGCAAGAAATCTTCAGATCAGGGCCTTATGTTTGAACCCCATAATTTTGCTCGAGCTTTCTTAATTTCAGGGAAAAATTTTCCTACTGCCTGTTTAGAAATGGTACCCAAATACTTATCCACTTCTGTGAGTAGATTTTGATATTTGATTTTAAAATTTTCCTTTTTTCATCACTTACATTTTGGAACTTTGTCTTGATTTTAAATCATTTTTTGGATATCAAAAACAAGAAATCTTCAGAGCTTCCGGAGCTTCGCTCCTGGCGGCTTGGACCCCTTCCAAGTCTTCGCTTATGAGTCCACAATTTTGACCGAATTTTCTCTATTTTCAGGGGAAATTTCTCATCTGCCTGTTTTGAAATGGTAATTTTCATCCGAGTAGATATTAACTATAGATTCTTAGAGAGGCGCTACCGTCTCATAACAAATCGCAATGACGTCAGTAAGTACATGTCATGTACTTATACACGTCATCAACGTTATCATCAACGTTTTACAATTAGTCACTCACTGATAGAGAAACGCATAGGCCTAGCACTATACAGTGTGTGTAGGAAGACTAGGTAGGTACATACACATTTAGTACAGTATGTATGTGTGGTAACATGACACGGCCAAGTTGAACATAGCTGAATAAATACGTTGTTAGTTTAATAATAGGGATATTAACTGGAATTATCCCTGTTAAAAGCTCTATATTTCAGAGCTATATTTGATCATAGTTCTAGCAGCAATCCCGCTGATTTTGATCAAGCAACAGACATGACAGATAGTGATATTGATATAGATCTATTCAATGATGTTATTAATGTAGATGAAATAAAACATTGTATACACGACTTGAAGAACTCTAAAGCACCTGGTATGGATGGGATACCCAATGAGTTCTTCCAAGCTCTGCCAGGGTGGATCATTAAAATAATCGTTAAACTCTTTAATGGCATTTTTGAAAATGGCATTTACCCAGATTTCTGAGATATAGGTTTGATCTGTCCCATTTTAAAGAAGGGTAATATCAAAGATCCCGCAAATTACAGGCCGGTTACTATATTGTCTTCTTTAAGCAAAGTATTTGCTTCAGTTTTTTCTAATCGACTGAAAGAATTGTGTGATAACAATGATATAATCTCAAGAGCACAAGCAGGTTTTCGTAAAAGTTACTCGGCTATTGATAATGCTATTGTATTACCATTAATGACAAACTCCTTAAGTTAACCGAGAGGTAAGTTGTATGCTATTTTTGTAGACTTTAAAGGAGCATTCGATAGTATTAACCATGAGTTACTTTTTCATAAGTTGAAGAATAGATACAAGATTGATGGCAAGTTTCTTAACATACTACGTAACATATACAGGAACGTAAAAGCCTGCATAAAATTGGGCAACTCATTTACAGATTCTTCCGCTTGTCATAAAGGTGTTCGACAGGGCTGTGTTTTATTTCCCATACTTTTCTCACTTTTTGTCAATGATATTGAAGACCATTTACGAGGTGAATATTACAATGGGGTAAAAGTAGGAAGTAAAGAATTGTTTTTCATATTGTATGTTAATGGCCTAGTCATTTTTTCCTGAGAATTCCTACGTGCTGCAAAAACCCATTGATAGCCTTTGTTCTTATTGTAAAAAAAAAATCAATTAGTGATTAATAATAACAAAATAATACAAAAATAATGGTCTTCAGAAAAGTTGGTAGACTTGCCAAGGCTGATAGAATCTCTCTGAATGGCGCAAAACTTGACGTGGTAAAAAGTTATAAGTTCTTGGGTGTTTCCTTTTCTTGCCTGGGTGGATGGACTGCTGCTCAAAAGGATGTTGCTGATAAGGCCCGTAAGGCTACTTTCTCTGTTAAAACCAATATCACAAAAGCCGGCTATCAATGTATGCTACTTTTTTATAAAAATTTTTTACCGATTCTGATGCATGACTCTGAATTATGGGGACCACAAACCAGCTCTGAGATTGAAAGTGTTCATGACCATTTTTGTAAATTCACCCTAAGATTACCAAGTAATTGTTGTAGCAAGAGGGGAATTAGGAAGAGT
>JAIGNY010000403.1:512500-597500 GCA_020152595.1 Chiridota heheva
ATTTAGTCATTCTGTAGAATATTCAAACTTAAAATTCTCAAGGTTGTATGATTGTGAATCTGAATGATACTATAGGCCTAACGTTGCCCTTTGGCTGGGCCAATAACAAAAAATGTTAGTTACATGTAGTCCCCCTTCCCCCCCCCCTCCCCTCCCCCTCCTCCCACACACACTTTATTATTAATCATCCTCTCGCACAGAAGTTTTCAGGAGAATCCCAGATAATTCTTTTTCTTTTCTTCAAGTATCTTCTATTGGATCAGTCATTCAGCATCTGTACTTCCGTTTCTTTTTACATTCTACCGAAATATGGACGACCGCTTCAGATACATACGCCTAGGCAATGAGCATACACCTGTACATAGTTTTCAGTTTTGATTAGGGCCTAATGTTAAGCCTAGGCCTACACCTTGGTGATGTGGTTGACCTGATTCGCAATCATTGAAATTAATGGGCTTGAGAGAAAAATATAAATCGTGTGCCTGAATCACTTATGGGTTTAGGTGTTAAGTACATTTTTTTATTTTCCTATTTTTTATGGAGTCTTTATGGTATCGATATGGAAGAATAGCAAAATCTACAATCCACAGTGTACATGTAAAATTTGTTTTCTCCACGTTGAAGATTTACGGTATAATTTTTTGAAAATATAGCTGATTACACCTAGTTTTGGCACAATTGCAGAATGCCCTGTAACTGGTTGAAGCACCTTGAAGTTATGACTCATGCTGACTGCCAGTGTGCATAGTTTGCATTTCGAGGGGAAGAAATTCCGCGCACATTTTGTGCAATTGGCGCACAAATTAAAAGGTTTATATTGAAAAGTATTGTATTTTATGTGCACATTTTCTAATGTTGGGTGCACAATTTTGTCTTGGAAATCTATCTTCTGCACATTGTGCAAACTATGTGAAGTGTACACAGTACTCTTCGCAAATTGCAAAGAGGCTAAAAAGCCTTCCTATAGTAGACTGTAGTTATTTAGATCTCTGTGAACCTTGAAAGTACATGTATCGGTCACACTTGAAATGGCAAAAATAATTGCATTGGAAAAACCCCACATTTTGATTCTTATTTAAAGACTGCATCCCTGGTCATAAAACTTTAAAAAGTTTCAAGATAAATACCTTAATCCATTCCCTGCAAAAGGTATTCAAAAACTTTCTTCCTTATGTACTTGTCAGTTGCATTACTCACCTCTACTACCCCTGGCATTTTCAGTCAAAGGTGAGTCATTCAGATTTGAAATAGTGACTCACATGTGCGTCATTGTACACAATTGTCAGTCACCAGAGTGACTATGGGATGGGTCAATTTACTTCAGACCCATTGACTTTGTACAGAAGTGATTGATTTGGGGTAAGTCATTTCACAGAAAATGTTAGTCACCTGAGTGACTGAGGGGTGCATCAATGTACATGTTTTGTCCACCCACTTTGGTGCAATGACTCACCTTGTCTGGGGGTGTAGGGGTGAGTCACAGAATTGACAAGTGCATTAAGTTCAAAATCAGGGAATTTGAGGCTGTATACAGTATTGCTTTATAATAAAAACAGCTGTTTGTTTGTAGCCACTATCAAATTCATTGAATAATTGAGTAATAATTGAATAAATAATAGTCAACACACTTTTGAGGAGTATTTTCACCCTAAATTTCAGATTTGCTCGTGGTTAAATGTTTTTTATGTTATTTGATTTAATGTAAAAATTGCTATTATGAAAATGACTGGAATTTCATTTTTAAGGCCTCAAAAAGTGTCAAAAATTTGTTTAGTCTACCAACTGTGGTGTAGCGGTTATTAGTTATTATACATGTCTACAGACCGCGAGGCCCTGGGTTCAAGCCTGGATTGGGTAGACAGGCCAGTGCACCACAACTGGTTATCAAAGGCCGTGGACATTGACTTGGTTGTCGATGTTATGTCTGTCCGTACGTCGTACATCTGTGTTCCCGTCTGGGTCGTATTAAGCGTTTCGTGATAGCATTGTTACTATCATAACCAATATGCAGGCGACAACCCCGTCATTGTAAATGTGTGTTCACTCGTCGTCGTCTAAAATTTCCTCCGATTTTGCCCCAAGGAGGAAAGTTTTGGAAATATTGTTTTGCAGAAAATGATTTTTTTGCAGAAAATAGATTGTTTAGGAATTCATGTCCAAGGATGCGAGAGATTTGAAAAGATTAGTTCAGGGGTCAAGCATGTCGATCTTATATAAAAGAGGACTTCAAAAGAACAAAAATGGTGAAAAAAGCATTGCAAAATCTTATTCCGTTAAAGGATTAGGTCAGGGGTCAAGCATGTCCATCTTATATGAAAGAGGACTTCAAAAGAAACAAAATGGTGAAGAAAGCGTTAAAAAATCTCATTTCGTTAAAGGATTAGTTCAGTTATCAAGCATGTCCATCTTATATGAAAGAGGACGTCAAAAGAAATAAAATGGTGAAGAAAGCATTGCAAAATTTTGTTCCGTTATGGAGATATTTGAGCTTAAAAGTTTGGTATCATTTCTGTAGAAACGACTGAAATCAGACTAGTTGTGATGTCACAGTCTCAGATTCCTCAAAATCCTTATGTATTTTAAAGCAAGTTTATTTAATTTTTTCACTATTTAAATTATTTTTCCTCAAATTTTCTTTAGGTGGTATATTATAAATACCCTTCCTAGATTAAGTTTTATTACATTTTTTGACATATTCCATGGTTTTTAAGCCACAAAATTACAGGGCAAAATATAATAGAATACATAAAGACTTTGAGGAATCTGAGGCTATGACATCACAACTAGTCTTGATTTTAGTCGTTTCTTCCCAATTGATACAAACTTTTATATCTCCTTTATAGAATAAGATTGTTGAATGCTTTCTTCACCATTTTGTTTCTTTTGAAGTCTTCTTTCATATAAGATAAACATGCTTGACCACTAAACTAATCCTTTAATATCTCCCTTACAGAATAAGATTTTTGAATGCATCACCATATTGTTGCTTTTGAAGTTCTCTTTCATATAAGATAAACATGCTTGACCACTGAGCTAATCCTTTAAATAAGAAAACAAAATCAAGCCTACACTGTATGCATGTAGCTAAACTTTCTCATCTCAGTAAGTTTGCAAAGTTGTGATGTTCTAAACTGGCAGACCTCTTTAATTTATTGTTGTATCGCTTTTGAGATGAGAAGTTTACATTTTGTAATCAACCAAAAAATCTTACTTTGCTCAGAATGTCAAAGAAAAAACTCCCCTTTAGTCACAAACAATGGGATGGAGGAATGTGAAATGTACAGTACAGGCGAGGAAACACATTCATTTTAAGTGTTAATCTACTGTACGCATGGCCAGTCCATGAAATGACAAACCATACATTTGGTATCCCCAAGAAACCCACAAGTCAATATTGGACAGCCCCTCATAAAATCAAGTCATAAAGAAGGATGGGGCTGTTTGGGAGGGGGGGGGGGGACCTATCTGAGCTATAAATCCCTTAGTCCTTTTTGCCTTTATGTGAAAATACAAGTATTTTTAGCTCTTTAATTTTCTTTGTATTGTGTTACCAACCATATGTTATATTTGCAGCATAGATTGTTGTCAAAAGTAAACAATAATTGTTTATTCACCTCCCAGGTTTCCACTCAGCATGTACACTGCACACAGTTCACTGGAAGTGTTTGTGATCACACTGGGTAACTACAGTACAGTGTACATAACCTACACGTTGAAAGTGAGGAGAAATTACAGCCATTTTCAAAGTTTTGCTATAGTATTTGAGGGGTGTTGGAATTAGGGTTGGTGTGTGTGTGTGTGTGAAGGAAAGGGGGATAAACCCTTACCTGTTCAGAGTGGAATAGAATTAGAGATCCCCTTAGTGAACACACATGGATAAGTGGGGACCATTTTCTCAGTTGTATTTTTGAGGGGTGTTGGAACGTTGTGTGTGTGTGTGTGGGGGGGGGGGTGATCTGATCCCTTACCACTGTCAGGGTGGAATACAGATACCAATTTCTATATTGCTCATTGAGCACAAAACACTTGGGAACTGCTCCACATGTAACCTACACACATTGAGTACCGTATGCAGACCTTAAGCTTGATTAAAGGGGCATGGTGCTACAGGTAAACTTATTGATGGGCACATTGATGCGTGCACAAAACGCTGCATCTTTTCGGCACCAAGTCCAGGGGCCCCCTCAAGGCTCAAGCCTCCGGTAAAGAAGCTCTAGAATTTTAGCTATTCTGATTGCCCTTATAGAAAAACTAGGTTGCCATAAGCTTGCAATAACGTAACAATTTTAGCTAAGCGCATAAATGCTGTAACCTTGTGGCAAGCTTGCAGCAAGCTAGTATTTGGTACAAATGTAAACTTGTTAGCTTGCGCAAGCTTGCAAAAACCTTTCCGCAAGTTAGCAAAAACCTTCTGAAAGCTTGCAAAAACTTTCTGCAAGCTTGCAAAAACTTTCTGCAAGCTTGCAAAAACTTTCTGCAAGCTTGCACAAGCTAACAATATTTTTTGCTAGCTTGTGCAAGCTACAGTAATGTTAGTTTGTGAAGGCTTGCATTTGTCCCAAATACTAGCTTGCTGCAAGCTTACTGCAAGGTTGCAGCAAGTTTGTGCAAGCTGAAAATTGTTACCTTATCGCAAGCTAGCTGCAAGCTAGCTGCAAGCTAGTTTTTTTGTAAGGGTGATAAGGACCAGTCATTAGCCAAACAGGACGATTGTGTACTATGCTATCAATCTGTGTTCTGTAAGGTATTTCATTTATGACGTTAACCCTTACTCTACCAGCACTTTTTTGTAAATGCACGCGGAGGCGGAGTTGAAGGTGGGAACCCAAAACGGCGATGATATCACCACATGGTAGAGTAAGGGTTAATCAGGGGCTTTTTATTGAAGGGTCTTTTTTCTTCCAAGCAGCAGAGTCAGGCTCGTTCCGCTTTAGTGACCCGCTGGTCCGCCTACTGGGATCATGCTGCATATATTTTTGAGTTGGCATACTTGTTGCGGGTTCCTTAATCCTTACTCTACCAGCACTTATTAAAAATGCGCGGAGTCAAAGATAGTATTGCCGCCTGGTAGAGTAAGGGTTAATTAAGATCAAGTAAGACTAAGTAATAATTCTCTTACAAAAATTATCTTATATAACAACATGCAAGCGTTTGTAAGTCTAAATAAGTGTACAGCAGACGATCGTTCTCGCCTGACAAAATGGCAATGTAAACAAAGTCACGTGACCTCATGACGTCAGCTGAAACACCCTAATAGGACTAAATTTAATGAGCTCCGCTAAAATTATGAAGATAATATCCAAAGTAACTGTATTAAGTGTACTTTCCTTGAAAAGGTGGGAACAAATATTAGCAAAGTGATGACAAATAAAGGAAATCTCTTGGCTTAAGAAATTCATAACAACAACTAAACAAAATCCGACCATGCTTTGGTTGATGTCACAATCAGCTGCTTCCTTTAGTGAAGCTTCAACTTCTCATAACGGGTGAAATTTTAATTCGACGACGAGTGAACTACACAATTACAATGACGGGGTCGTCGCCTGCGTATTTGGTTATGATAGTAACAATGCTATCACGAAACGCTTAGTACGACCTGGACGAGAACACAGGTACGATGTACGGACAGACATAACATCGACAACCAAGTCAATGTCCACGGCCTTTGATAACCAGTTGTGGTACACTGGCGTGTCTACCCAACCCAGGCTTGAACCCAAGGACTCGTGGTCTGTTGACAGGTATGATAACCGCTACACCACAGTAGGTAGATATTTTAATTAAATCGACACTGTATTGTATGTATGTGTGCGTGATTAGTGATTAGTCAATAGAAGACCAATAACAAAATTTAGTCTTTGAATTTGAATTGATTTTCTTAAGGTGAGCGATTCTCTTTAAATGTGATACATTTGAAAGACAGATGTACTGTACTGTGCAAAGGAAAAACACTTTCTCAGTCTTAAAGGGGCACTAGACTAAAGAGTGATAAGACAATTTTCCCGAGACTCACAAATATTCATTCAGCACAGTTTGTTGACCCGTGTGGAGAGCTACAAAAGATCTCTAACGCCAATATTCATTACCAAGCAGAGGTTGGGTTAGAATATTTTGTCTGGCATATTTGCTTACGACAAGCCCTTGATTTTTGGCGTATTTTGTCAATTTGCTGTTGTATGTACAGTGCACTACGTAATGTACAGGGCACTGCACACTGCATAATGTACAGGGCACTGCGCACTAGCGAAGCTTGCAAGTATTGTTAACACACACACACTTGTGTAGGCTGGCCTCGCTAAAATGAATGAAATATTAAGAAAAAGCTCTCACCTAATCCTTGTATAATGCCAAAATGAAATAGAAAAATACTTTTGTTTATTGCATCCAAACTTCCATGAGGTTTGAGTGAACTTTGACCAAATGTCAACGATAATATACTATTGAGATCTCGAACGCGCCTACTTCTTTACAGTATAGTAACTTGACTTGCAGATTGTGATCAATTCACAGATACATGATCTTACACATACAACACAATACAGGAGGAAAGTAGAATCCTAGCTAATGATATCGTTGACAATTGACAGCCTGCATTCAAAACAACATCAAAACTTTTACGCACAGTGTACGTACATCAAGCATAGGGCCTATGTACTAGCCTATATGTAATGTACAGTACTTGTATGGACATGTTGAATCATTCGGCTGTTAGTCTTGTAGTTGTGTCAATTTTCTTTTATTTCTGAGTAAATGAAAATTATTTTGTGTGAAATAAAACTTTCAATTGCATCAGAGAGGTCAGATTTTCATTAAAGTTAGTGAAAAACTCTGGCATAAAATTTCACATGCTACAGTATATCTAAATATTATGACAACGCAGGTACAGCACAACATGTGTCATAAGAAATTTCAACCATAAGCGTAATATTCAACAAATTTGTCATTAACAGGAACCCTGATACCAAGTATACACTGTACATTAGTTATCTGAGATTCATAAACAATATACATTTTATCACTTTTGAAAGACAAAACAAGTAAATTAATTTGTGAAAAATTCACTAAAAGATGTCTAGGTTTATGTCTAATCCACCTTTAAGGTTGTAGGTATGTGTGAAATTGGAACTTTTTCATGGACATCTTTTTAATTGAATTCTGCTCTTGCATGAAATTGCCATATGCTGACTGTGACTCTTCAAAGTTATCTATTAGATAGAGGCTTCCGTTATTTCTATACCGTAGTCATAGTAGCAGATCTCAATACTGTTACAATTTCTTTATTACAGCATAGGGATTGTTTTTTGATAACAAATGATAACAATAAGTACTGGAAGTTACCTAGAGCTTTTGTCGGATTTTAAACAACATTAGCTGAAGCACAGTGTATTGGGTTGAATGGGTTGTTTATAATTAGCAGTGAATTCACTAAATGATGAATGAAACTTTTTCTCATTCAGTTACAATACCATTTGAAAGTCACTCTGATTTCTAAATTCATTGGCCGTGTCCTCACTCACTGTATTTGCGGGTCAAGATCCCACAACGATGACCTTTCTTCACTATTGTAGAAAAAGCAATATCATCACGTGTTCTCACAAGTTTGAATGCGAGTCTGTGATTCTGTCAGGTAGCATCAGGATCTGTCAGGTAGCATCAGGATCATGTGACCTCGATTACACCCATAGAGCATTCTCTAATAACAGTAAATAATTTGTAGATATGATCACATGCTGTAGGTCTCATCTCGAGCTCAAGTGACAACGCGGCCATGTAAAACCTGCAGCTTGTCATTCCAGACCTTAATTTTTTTATATATGATACAGAAAATTTGTAGAAACAAACTGGTGAAAAAGCTATGTTAATATCTTATTCCATTTAGAAGTTACAACAATTTAAAGAGTAGAAAAATGTTCTTAAAAACACCTGGTACAGTATGTCCTTCAGCTTGGTGGTGTCACCAAGGCAATTTTAGCACAGTTCTTAAGTATTTCTTATAAATTTAATCACTTTTTTTACATCATAGAGCAGCATTTTTGGTTCATTATAGAGATATAGGGTGGAGTATATCATTTACAAGTAAACATTTGTTTATTTTTCTCAGTATACATCACATTTGCAATAAGAAAAAAAAATGCTAATCATTTTTAAAGAAATATAAAAGACGTTTTGTTGAAATTGTCTCTATGACATCACAGATGTTGCCAATCAGTCACTTTTGTCCAAATTCAAAAATACTTTAAAATTTTGTAACTTCTAAACAGATTAAGATGTTAACATGGCTTTTTCACCAGTTTGTTTCTAATTAATTTCTCCAATCATATATGGAAAAAATGAAAATCCATGGGAATATTCCTTTAAAGTCACCCATCCCAGCCTTTACAAATAAACTTGCATACTTACAGTATGATGTGGACTCTGGTTTATTGCAGGCCTGTGCTGTATCAATCCTTCATAACCTTGCCATAAACCACCATAAATATCAGTCACATAATCATGATACAGTGCTCCATTGATGATGCACTGTTTGTGGTTCTTTCAGGAATTTGAAGATTCAGCAAGTACTGTAACCTCAGTATGCAAAGAACAGTGTACCAATTGTGTCATTGAAGCCAGGGATTCCATCTCCCTGCTGAAGCCAAGGATTAATATGTATGTGATCAAATGGAAATATTTGGTCAAAGGGATACTGTGATAGATCAGGGATAATAACAGTATCCCTGGGTAGATGTAGAAGCCTCTTTGGGCATATTACAATTAAAATTTGCATATTACAATAGAAATTTGCATATTACAATAGATATTTGCATATTACAATAGAAATTTGCATATTACAATAGAAATTTACTGTATATTTTGGTTAAAATTCCTATATTGGTTAAAATTCCTATATGGTTAAAATTGAAATCTGAAGAGATATGATTTAAAAAAAAAAAGGTACTTTAAAAAAATAGTTTTTGAGATTTCTCAAATTATTGATGTAATTCATAACATTTCTTTCCTTAATTTCCGTCACTGAAAATGATGTGAAAGTCTGTCCCTGCTAGAATTGGATAAATAGGGTATGGTAAAGACTGTGCCAGGGCATGTCTAGCTTTTTTTTTTTTTGGGGTGGATGCAGGAGGGGAGGGGGGGGGGCACTGAAGCTCCTCCCCATCTACGCATACAGGGTTTGATTCCTGCTGTGAGCGCTGCATTGTGTCCTTGTGCAAGACACTTTACTCTGTTTGCTTCAGTCCACTCAGCTGTAAAATAAGTACCAGTTAACCTGCGATGGATGGACTGGCGTCTTGTCCAGGGGGAGTCATGTACCCTCACCCGCTTCGCCACGGAAACCAGTGATAACCACCGGCCCCATGAGCCTAATAGCTTGGATGGATTTAGCTTGAGAAAGCCACCTGAAACACATCTTATTGAACGAAAATTATCGTCCCACACATGTATTCAGAAGTGTGTTCCAGTTTTCAATTTCCTTATTGATTGCGAGAAATCTGTGATGTTATCGATACTAATGGTAGGCCCATAGATTCGGTCCTGGGGATGCGCGATCGATAACATTTCATACTTTTCGCGATCAGTTGGGAAAATTGGAAAACCGGAAGTGACATTATCAGCATTTCGTGAATGCCTTTGACATTCACCTCCTTTTGGTCAACAATTGAAGGTTTTTATTCCTCAGTTTGTTCAAACCTGAAATTGTTGGCCCTAAATTGTGAATCTTGTTTCAAAATTGAGCATTTTTGGTCCACAATTATAAGTTTTTGGTCGAAAATTGAAGAAGTTTGTTGCAAACTGGAAGATTTTTGGTCCAAATGATTTATTTGATACTTCCTTTTATAATTATATTGACAAAATTGTAGTTTTTTGCGGAAGCTTAGCACCCAATAGCCCACCTCCCCCCCTTAGACATGACACTACCATCATGCAATGTGTAGTACCTCATACCTAGTACACATTGTCATACATTTTGTATTCCCACTGTCAGGTCTGGTGTAGTAGCCATGGTTTGTCTGTGGTAGATTGTTTGCCAATTGTGAGTTTCTACACGTAAGGTATATATGCATAATATGGGAACAGAAGGCATTTTGTCCCCCCCCCTTCCCCGATCCACCATGCCCATGTTTCTCATATTTTGCCTCCCTAGAAATTTTGTGCTAGCTACAGCCCTGCACCAAATACAGTATGTATTCTCACTGACTAACACATACAGTTCTTTGTACAGTGGTAATTTATAGATGAATCTGTAAAATTCTTTTTTTTTTTTCATTCTTGATACATGGTATTGGTACATGTAGCTGTTAAACAAGGGTGTTGCTAAAAGGGCTACTCCCTGACTACCACTGGCTACTGGAAGAGATTTTTGTTGGATCGGCAAAACACGATTGGGTTAAAAAAGAACCTATTTTTTTTATATATATGTAGAATTTAATACAGTGTATATATATATGTATGTATATATGTATGTATGTATGTATGTATGTATGTATGTATGTATGTATGTATGTATGTATGTATGTATGTATGTATGTATGTATGTATGTATGTATGCATGTATGTATGTATGTATGTATGTATGTATGTAGGCATGCATGCATGCATGCATGTATATATGTATATATATATATATGTATATATATATATATATATATATATGTATATATATATATATATATATATATATATATATATATATATTGCATGTATATATGTATATATATATATATATATGTATATATATATATATATATATATGTATATATATATATATATATATATATATATATATATATATATATATATATATACACACACATACATACACACATACATACACACATACATACCCATACATATATGGAGTGTTAGGTATAGTACATGAGCAGTCTGGGTGAATCCTGTTTTAACTGCCTCAGTCTGCATTTTACACCTAATCTCAATAATCAAGCACAAAGTGTTTACAATTATTAAACAAAAAGCAATTTTAAAGAATTTATACACCAAAAGTGGCTATGATACGGCTGTAATATTAAATTAAAAATGCTCTATAATCGTAAATTTTAACTGATGAGGTGTTTTTCATGGTTTTATGTATATTTATACCTATCCATTTCTTGGAAGAAACAAATTGGTGTGTTGACATGTAATCTTGCAGTATACAGTGCAGTGTTCACATTAAGGTGCATGATTCCTATACATATTACCAAATTCCTACTTAAAAATGAATCAGGGGTGGGGGAAGGGAGAAAGGAAAAATGAATCAGGGGAAGGGGTAAAGGGGGGGGCATATTCTATAAGAAAAATCAGCATTTTTCTGCCAAATTTAGCCATTTTGGGTATTTTTGGCCTTTTTTGTTTTTGGTATTTAAAAACATACATAATTCCCCCCTCCCCCTCCTCTATTAAAAAATATTTCCCAAAAAATGACACAAGGGGGGAATTCTCCGGCCCCCAAATTTTGAACCTTAGTGTGAATACTGATACAGTGTGATGTCATACCTGACCATAAGATCTTGGGCTAAGCATACCAGGTGGAAATATTTACAAAATTAGGCTTTAAAACATACAAAATAATAAAGGATTTAGAAAATGCTTATGTAGTACAGGAAGTTGAAATAAAAAAGATCAATTGCAAATGAATTTGCAGTTTAAAGTAAATATCACCCAGATGATGCAGAGGTTTCAGTGTGGTTTTGCATTGTTCCCTGTTTATTCACCTATAAATAACTTTGACAAAATGTACATGTATGGGCATGTGACAAGTTGACAACTTTTTAACCAAATTGTTTTAAATTGACCAAAAATGATGAAGTAGTAGAAATTGACCCAAAGAGCACAAAATCAGGCTTTGTTTAAAGTACAGTATGTGTGGAGGCAACATTGGCTGCATTGCTTGAAAATCTATTAAAGTTCAGGGGTCAAGCAAGTCCATCTTATATGAATATACCCCTGCTCTTGTATACTCTTTCAACTAATAATATAAATTGTTAAATGTTTGTAGACCTGTATAAATTGAGGTCTCTTTAAGCTCATGAGCAAAGAAATTATTTCCCTTCCTTTTGGACAAAAATTCCTGTCTCCTGGGAATAGCTGGTTGTTAAAAATAGTAAATCTTTCAGGAATTTCTTTCTTTGGTTCTTGATACTTAATTTTCTGTCTCATAATTTTGGAAATAAAAGCTATTGATTTCTGGTTTCTCAAAGGTTTCTTGTGTTTTCGTTTTAATGATGAATCTGATATATTATGAAAAGGAGTCTCTTGTATTTGTTCTACTACAGTAAGTGCAAATCTTACTGTAGCTCACCTTCCCTTGCATAAACACTAGGTTGCCGCAAGCTTGCGATGAGCTAACATTTTTAGCTTGCGCAAGCTTGCTGCAACCTTGCAGCTAAGCTTGCAGGAACCTTGCAGCAAGCCAGTACAGTATTTGGGACAAATGCAAGCTTGCTAGCCTGCACAAGCTAGAAAATGCCTTTCTGCAAGCTAGCAAAAACTTTCTGCAAGCTTGCACAAACTTAACAAATATTTGTTGCTGGCTTGCGCAAGCTAATGTTAGTTTGTGCAAGCTAGCAAGTTTGCATTTGTCCAAGCTAGCAAGTTTGCATTTGTCCCAAATACTAGCTTGCTGCAAGGTTGCAGCAAGCTTGTGCTATCTAAAAAGTTTGGCTTGTCGCAAGCTCGCTGCAAGCTAGGGGGAGTCTCTTGTTTTTGTTCTACTAAAGTGCAAGTCTCACTGTAGCTCACCTTAGATGGAGTTGAGCTTTCCCTGAATGAGTTGTAATTTGGAAATGAGCTAACATTTAAAACCTTCACAAGCTCAAAGAACAAAAACTAGTTTGTTTTAATAAATCATTCAGACCCCTAGATTGATTTAAAAGGGGGCAGGGTGCTAGACTTGTTTAGGGGCACATTAATGCACGCGAAGTGCTGTGCCTTTTCGTCATGGAGTCCAGGGGCTCAATTCCATGATGAAGAAGCTCTGGGATTTTAGCTATAATCATACCTTAGAATAAAACTATTCTGACTGATAAGGACCATTCATGAGCCAAACAGGACAATTTCTTACTATGCTATCATTATGTGTTCTGTATCCATGTAAGGTATTTCATTTATAAGGTCAATCAAGATTATTAAGTAAAAAATAAATAAAAAATATATATATACATATTTTTCTCATGAGGGGCAGGGTGGACCCTAGGGGCAGGGCGGACTCCCAGGAGGGCAGGGTGGGCCCATGGAGGGGAATGGTGGGCTGCTCCTGTAAGACAGCAAAGCTAGGGGTATGAGGAGTGGGGAAATAGTCACTCAATTTTCTCCTGGGAAAAAGACATTACATGACAAAACTTAAAAAAATATGATAAAAACGAAAAAAGGTTGATTTCAAAATTACCTAAAATAACCCCCGGCCCCCTAGTGAGGACTCCTCATCTGGCGAGCACTCCACCCCCTGTTCCCCAGCACACTCCTCCCCCGGTCTCCCAGCACACTTCCCCTGGTCCCCCAGCGCACTCCTCCCTGGTCCCCTAGCGCATTCCTGATCGCGGTCTTTACTAAAACATTTATCATTTTCAAAAGTGTGCGACCGTCCCCATTACAAACTCACTGCAACAGAATTAGTCAAAGTACTTTGCTTCAACTTACAGTGAGCTTTTACAACGTAACATAAGGTGGAATCAATTATCAAATTTACCACGGTTCTGAACAAAGGTGTCAAAAATATTCCCACGAAAAATCTTGGCAGAAATATATTGATGTAGTGAATACATCTTTACAGTGTATGCTCACACTTCACCAGACAAGTTCCCCCATTTCACAATTGAATGCACTATTCATCACACATTTACATGGGAGGATATTTCGTAGAGCAATGAGCCTGAACCATTTTGAATAACTTTTTACCACATATATACCGTAGCCTACTCAAGAAAACAAAATTTTAATTTGTTGGTGTTTTTATGGAAAAATATTGATTCCATAGAATTTTACCACCGGGACTGTGTAATGACAAGATGGACAGGAAATAACAACCCTAGTCATCTTGTCACAAATGGGTTGGGGGTGGCAAGTGTGTGTTCTCATGCAAAAGGGGCTCAGTTTACAGTAAAGAGCAGTTATCGTGTCGATGTAGAGATCAATGAACAAGTTAAATGATGTTTCTGATTGGTCAAAACTTGCATTGATATTGACATGCCAATCACTAACTTGTGGAAGTGACGTCACTCACATTTACTTTTGACAACATATATGGAGATGACCTCTTTACAAGTTTGCACAACTTGTGAAAGATCATCCAGAGTTTTACGAGATTAAAAAAACAGTTTTGCTTACACTAAGCTTGGCGAATAATACTTGCTTGCTGTGAGCTTCTTTGGGTCTGTGAAAGGAGCTCATTTTTGTTCCGTTGCTCAAAAAAGTTCCAAGCTTGTGTCAAACTTGTGGCTCAAGTTGTAAAGATTCCAACTGCTAGCATGTTTAGCCATCTAAGCCATTAGGCCGATGGCATACGGTCGGTGCTTATCTCTGGTTTTCTTGCATAATTATAAGGCCCCTTATTAAGTTTTGTGACATTCCTTGCTTACAGTGTATTTTTGATTTTTGGGAAGGCCGTCATGATGGTTATGCGATGGTTCAATTTTTATTTTCTTCAACACTTTCATGGTCCAGATTTTTATTTTTTATTTAAATTTTTTTAGGGGGTTAGGGGGGTCCATTTAAACGTTTAAGCGAACGGAAATCTGGCCGTTTAAATATTCTCGCTATTAAACGAAAATGCACAACCCTGTTTAGGATGGGTGCTTATCTCGGGTTTTCTTTGCGTAAGCAGATTAGAGCACATGACTCCTCCTGGATAGGATGCCAGTCCATCACAGGTTAACTCCCCAGCAGTGCTGGTACTCATTTTACAGCTGTGTGGACTGAAACAAATAGAGTGAAGTGTCTTGCTTAAGGACACAATGCAGCGCTCGTGGTGGGAATCGAACCTAGTACCTTTCGCATATGAGCATGACTCCTGAGCTGCAGCACCTCCACAACATACTTCAAGCTCATTGCCAGCTGAAAATGAGTTTGCTATTTCAATGATGGCTTTAACCCTTACTCTACTATGCGGTGATATTATCGCCATTTTGGGTTACCCATCTTTGACTCTGCCTCCTGAGTGCATTTAAAAAAAAGTGCTGGTAGAGTAAGGGTAAATCAACCGCGACAAATGCGCCAACTCGAAAATATATGCAGCATGATCTCGATGGGTGGCCCAGCGGATCACTGAAGCGGAACAAGCCCGACTCTGCGGCTTAAAAGACGATGACCCTTCAATAATCAGCCCTTGATTATCCCTTACTCTACCATGCGGCGATATTAACGCCGTTTTGGGTGCCCCATCTTTGGCTCTGTCTTTCAAGCGCATTTAAAAAAAAAATGCTGGTAGAGTAAGGGTTAATAGCACTTGAAAACAGCACTGTTGTAAGGTTATTATAACTTATGCTAATTACATGTTTGGATTAAACAGCTTGGTCAGGTGTTTTGGAAAAGTTGAGGAATAAACAAGCTTCCGGTTTAATGTATACTTAAAAGCCATCGAATTAAACACTTGAGGTGCTTATTGTGTTGGTGTTAATTCTTGTGTATACTTCACTTGTACTAATTGCTGTAGATGGAATATAGAAGCATAGATGAGGCTATTTACTGTGCATCACAGTTTCTTAATTAATTTTTTCTAAGGGCCACCATTTAACAAAAGCCTCAGGCCGCGGGCCAATCGCGTGGTAAAACCAGCGTCACATGACAAACAAAACCCGTCAAAACAATCCCTGAATACAAACAAGCTGAGAGCACGCACAGGATAAGGATGTCAGTGATTCTTTTATCCGCCTTCCTTTGACATGCTGCGAGTCTGCCCATTTTATAGGGTAACACATTTTATTTGATAAGCTGCGATGTTCTATAGTGTGCTGTTCTACCTTGGAAAACCCCAAAATATAGGAGGATTTTGCTATTTTTACCGACTCTCATTCGAATGGATCGGAATGTACTATATATTTTTTTGCACTATGACTATTGTTCAAGGGGACAAATTTCAGAAAACTCTAAAAATTTGTGCAGATTTCAATTTACACAATAGGAATTCAGTAGGTTGGATTTTATAGGGCGAAATCGATCAATTTAAAAAACGAAAATCTTTAGTATTTTGAGGAGGAGAAAACTTAACATTTCCCAAAACCGAACTTTTAAATTAGGCCTATTTAGAATGAGCAAATTTCCTGCCTTTTTCCATAAAATTTATGGTGGGTGGAGGGGTTGGGTAGAAATAAAAATGTTATATTATATTGTTCTGCAATCAGGGGTCCATTAGTATCAAGATGACTTACACGATAAAAAAAACCTGAATTCAGAAATTTGTTTTCTTTCTCTCCTCCCCCCTTCCCTTCCCCACCCCCTCCCCTCCCCCTCCACCTGCAAAAGTAAAGCTACATCTCTAGCTTGATTGTAGAATTATTTTTCACAACTTTAGATCCTTTAAGAATTATTATCAGAATATGTGTTTACTCTTGACCAATTAACATGTTGAATGGGATTGTACAAGTCATTAGGTACCATGATAATTAGCAGCACTGTTTGTTAACAGGCTATAGTGATCAATGTATGCAGTCTAAGTCTCCCTTTCCTTGGGTTCAAAGGCATGCAGTATGGAAAAGTGAGGTTTCAGTTGCTAAATTATAATAGCCAAAATTCTTTAAAAAATCTGATAAAAATGGACTAATTTACATCATTTTTAATTTTTAGTTGAAAATATGTGTGTGGCATTACCTGACAGCCTGCAGAATATGTTAAAAATCACAGTCGTTTTCTGAACATTTTTGAAGTGGAATATTTTGCATCCCACATATTTTATGGATCTTGTTTACCCTAGCGAACAAAGACTTTAGTCAGAGCAATAAAATACGTGACTTCTTGGACTCGGTGGAAAAAAAAGAAACAAAAAAACATTTGGATGTAGAGTTCTCTTTGCTTGATTACTTTTTGAGGTCAAATGGTGTCAATTGGATCTTGATATCTCTGATCAGAAATGATTAGAAATCAAACCTGGAGCTTATCTTGATATCTCTGATCAGAAATGATTAGAAATCAAACCTGGAGCTTATCTTGATATCTCTGATTAGAAATGATTAGAAATCAAACCTGGAGCTTATCTTGATATCTCTGATCAGAAATGATTAGAAATCAAACCTGGAGCTTATCTTGATATCTCTGATTAGAAATGAATAGAAATCAAACCTGAGCTTATCTTGATATCTCTGATCAGAAATGATTAGAAATCAAACCTGGAGCTTATCTTGATATCTCTGATCAGAAATGATTAGAAATCAAACCTGGAGCTTATCTTGATATCTCTGATTAGAAATGAATAGAAATCAAACCTGGAGTTCATCTTGATTTCTCTGATCAGAAATGATTAGAAATCAAACCTGGAGCTTATCTTGATATCTCTGATCAGAAATGATTAGAAATCAAACCTGGAGCTTATCTTGATATCTCTCATCAGAAATGATTAGAAATCAAACCTGGAGTTCATCTTGATATCTCTGATCAGAAATGATTAGAAATCAAACCTGGAGCTTCTCTTGATATCTCTGATCAGAAATGATTAGAAATCAAACCTGGAGCTTATCTTGATATCTCTGATCAGAAATGATTAGAAATCAAACCTGGAGCTTATCTTGATATCTCTGATCAGAAATGATTAGAAATCAAACCTGGAGCTTATCTTGATATCTCTGATAAGGAATGAATAGAAATCGAACCTGGAGCTTATCTTGATATCTCTGATCAGAAATGATTAGAAATCAAACCTGGAGCTTATCTTGATATCTCTGATAAGGAATGAATAGAAATCGAACCTGGAGCTTATCTTGATATCTCTGATCAGAAATGATTAGAAATCAAACCTGGAGCTTATCTTGATATCTCTGATAAGGAATGAATAGAAATCAAACCTGGAGCTTATCTTGATATCTCTGATCAGAAATGATTAGAAATCAAACCTGTAGCTTATCTTGATATCTCTGATAAGGAATGAATAGAAATCAAACCTGGAGCTTATCTTGATATCTCTGATCAGAAATGATTAGAAATCAAACCTGGAGCTTATCTTGATATCTCTGATCAGAAATGATTAGAAATCAAACCTGGAGCTTATCTTGATATCTCTGATAAGGAATGATTAGAAGACAAACTTGGAGCTTATCTTGATATCTCTGATCAGAAATGATTAGAAATCAAACCTGGAGCTTATCTTGATATCTCTGATAAGGAATGAATAGAAATCAAACCTGGAGCTTATCTTGATATCTCTGATAAGGAATGATTAGAAGACAAACTTGGAGCTTATCTTGATATCTCTGATTAGAAATGATTAGAAATCAAACCTGGAGCTTATCTTGATATCTCTGATTAGAAATCAAACCTGGAGCTTATCTTGATATCTCTGATCAGAAATGATTAGAAATCAAACCTGGAGCTTATCTTGATATCTCTGATCAGAAATGATTAGAAATCAAACCTGGAGCTTATCTTGATATCTCTGATCAGAAATGATTAGAAATCAAACCTGGAGTTCATCTTGATTTCTCTGATCAGAAATGATTAGAAATCAAACCTAGAGCTTATCTTGATATCTCTGATCAGAAATGATTAGAAATCAAACCTGGAGCTTATCTTGATATCTCTGATTAGAAATGATTAGAAATCAAACCTGGAGCTTATCTTGATATCTCTGATCAGAAATGATTAGAAATCAAACCTGGAACTTATCTTGATATCTCTGATCAGAAATGATTAGAAATCAAACCTGGAGCTCATCTTGATTTCTCCATTAGAAATGATTAGAAGACAAACTTGGAGCTTATGTACCTCTCATTTACACATGTGGGTCAATTTTGAAATTGGGTGAAAACAAAGTATGTATAGATTGCAGTTTGGGATCAAAGCTTTAAATATTTCTCATATTTTTTTTGTTTTAAGGACTAGAGATATTGTTGCCATCTTGGTTACCAGTTTAACCAACTGGTAACTGTTTATTGTTAAAGGATTAGTTCAGGGCTTAAGATTAGTTTGGGGGTTAAAGCTAAGGATTAGTTCAGGGTTAAACCTAAGGATTAGTTCAGGGGTTAAACCTAAGGATTAGTTCAGGGGTTAAACCTAAGGATTATTTCAGGGGTTAAACCTACCACGAGGCGATATTATGGCCATGTCATTTTGGGTGCCCCATCTACGACTCTGCCTCCCAAGCGCATTTTCCAAAATGTGCTGGTAGAGCAAGGTTAATCAACTGGCGGCAAGTGTACTAACTCAAAAATATATGCAGCATTATCTCGTGGGTGGCCCACCAGGTCACTGACGGGAACAAGCCCGATTACAAGTATGCTGCTCGGAAAACAAGGACCCTTCAATAATCAGCCTGTACTTAATTTTTGCTCTACCATGTGGCGATATTACTGCCATTTTGGGTGCCCTATCTTTGACTCTGCCTCCCAAGCGCTGTTTTCAAAAGGTGCTGGTAGAGTAAGGCTTAAGCGTTCCTGCTCTAATAAGCAACTTTTGACTAATAACACAATTTATTTGATTATTTTGAAGACTTGAAAATAACTTTTTTTACATTATTTTTCTTATTTTGTGTATATAAGAGATGACTTAAAAGAAACAAAATGTTGAAGGAGCATTTAAAAATCTTATTCTATTAAGGAGACATCTAAGTTAAAATTTGGTATCATTTGTGTAGATATGACTGAAATCAGACTAGTTGTGATGTCATAGCCTCAGATTCTTCAAAGGTTTTATGTATTCTATCATATTTTGTCCTTTAATTTTGTGGTTTCAAAACCATGGGATATGTCTAAAAAGTAGGATGAATTAAATGTAGGAAGGGTATTTAATGTTTCACCTGAAGAAAGTTTGAGGAAAAATAGTGAAAAAATTAAATAAACTTTCTTTAAAATACATTAATAAGAATGTGAGGATGAAGACACCAACTTTCCATTGTAGACTTACTACACCAGCCATTTTAACACAGATATGACAAAGCTTAAAACCTGAATATCTCCTTAACAGAATATAATTTGTAAATGCTTTCATCACCATGTTGTTTATTTTGAAGTCCTATTTCATATAAGATGGACATACTTGACCACTGTACTAAACCTTTAAGGTACTGTTGCTAGCTAGGAAAATTGATAAAATGTTAAAGAAACTCCAGGTCTAAAAATCTATACAATAAAGAGAAGTTGTGGATGTTTTAAGAAGCACTTGGTTGAAATGTGAGGAGATGTTTTATTCTAGAGTCTCTAGAATATTTGATAATTTAAATGAATTAATGTTAAATAATTTACTGGTTAAAGGGGAAGTGAGGGTGCAACTTTCCAAAGACTTACAAATATTCAGCAAAGGTCAATGACCATCATGGAGACCTATAAAACATGTTTATTATCCCAGTAGTTATTTGAGATTCATAAACAATACCATTTTATAAAAATTGTCTGGTCAATGAACATTTAAAAATTTCCTGACCTAAGTGTGAACTCCACATTTAAAATCGGAAAGTATTCCTTATTAAAGATTAAGGACATATTCTCACTTGCTTCTGGATCACGACCCCTGATGATGACCTTGATCGATGATTGTAGGAACAACAATGTTATGTGTTCTCATTTGAGCGTGAGCTCACGATTGGACCCACCGCAGGGGATCTGATGGCGAGGCACAAGCAAGCTGGAAATTATGTACTCTATAATTTCAAGGTTACTGAATTGCCTTTCACTTATTTTTCTGAGAATCTCATTGGTGGATCTGATTGCCTGCTCCGGATCATGATCCTGCTCTCACTTAGGATCATGATCCTACCCCCACTTAGGATCATGATCCTACTCCCACTTAGGATCATGATTCTACTCTCACCTAGGATCATAATTCTACTTTCACTTAGGATCATGATCCTAGTCTGACTTAGGATCATGATCCTACTCTCACTTAGGATCATGATCCTACTCTCACTTAGGATCATGATCCTAGTCTGACTTAGGATCATGATCCTAGTCTGACTTAGGATCATGATCCTACTCTCACTTAGGATCATGATCCTACTCTCACTAAGGATCATGATCCTACTCTCACTTAGGATCATGATTCTACTCTCACTTAGGATCATGATCCTACTCTCACTTAAGATCGTGATCCTACTCTCACTTAGGATCATGATCCTACTCTCACTTAGGATCAAGATCCTACTCTCACTTAGGATCATGATCCTACTCTCACTTAGGATCATGATCCTACTCCCACTTAAGATCATAATCCTACTCTCACTTAGGATCATGATCCTACTCTCACTTAGGATCATGATCCTACTCTCACTTAGGATCGTGATCCTACTCCCACTTGAGACCATGATCCGTACTCCCACTTAGGATCATGATTCTACTCTCACTTAGGATCATGATTCTACTCTCATTTAGGATCATGATCCTAGTCTGACTTAGGATCATGATTCTACTCTCACTTAGGATCAAGATCAAGTGACTGCAATCAGATCTGGTGAGCATCCTCAAGGCGGATCTTATCGCCTGCAGTGGATCTGATCGCTCACTCATTGTGTGAGAACATGCTCTTAGTATATGTTTTCTTATGGTGTAATCTGATTTGTAACCAGGCTTTAATTGCCCATCAAGTTCACAGACTTCTGTGGATTAAATGTTTAACAGTGCTGGTTAAAATCAAAATATTTGTATTTGGAAAGATTGAATATTATCTTCAGTCACCTAGAGGTTTTAGTTGGAAATGCGGGAAAATGCCTTCCTGTCTGGCAGTTAAATGTTTCCTCAATGGTTCCCACAAAGTAAAATTGCTATGTGGATTAGTATGCAGTGTTCCCAGAATGTCTAACCAATCAGGAAAGAAACAAAAAAATGGAAAGACTGATTGCAGTGTTTACCTGTTTATTTGTTTTGTAAAAACATGTCTGACCACCATCCTGTGTGGCTTACATGTACAATACCATCAAAAATAGGATGCGAGGAGAAGCATGGTCAACACCCGGTCATGAATTTGAATTTGTAATAATAGGTGGTGTAATATTCTTTGAGAAAATAATAGAGCTGCGACCGTTTAGCATGTACATGCTAAACGGTCGCAAATGCACTTAATGTTCACGGCTCTATAGTCATTAATATGACCTAAACAAGAATGATGATGTTCATTGAATCAGTTGAATTAACAGTAATTATTTGAACTTCCTGTTTACAAAATGTGTTTCTGCAAGAGAAAGAGGGCTCTCAACCAGAACACGAAATACTTTATATGTAAAGTGGGTGTACTGTAGCATATAATAGGCGGCGATGCACAGAACTTATTATTGTCATTTGTGAAAGTTTATTGAAAATAATAGCTCGTACCCTTTAGCAAAAATTAAGCTCATTTCATGTTTGTTGTTAACTTGTCAAGCTTGCTGTTAAGTAATGTAAGTCCTTAATGAGTTGTATGAATATTTCTACTTAAAATAAATATAAATGTTTTTTTGGGAGGGGAGAGGGAGATAAGGGAGGGGGTGCTGGATATACCAGTAAGTTGAGTGTAGAAGGAAATGGAGAACATGGAGGGAAGGGTTGGTTATGGGGGCAGAAGTTCAGTAGGAGAGTTAAAGATTGAGTGCAAGAGAGTAAATAGATATTAAGCATTGTAACGTTAGAGATTAAGTGCAAGAAAGTAATTAGATATTTAGCATTGTAACGTTAGAGATTTAGTGCAAGAGAGAGTAATTAAAAATTAAGTATTGTAATGTTTTTGTCTTCTGTGGTAGAATATTGGGCTGTGGGTTCGTCCGAAGTTAAAGTCAAAACAAAGTAAACTCAAACAGGGATAACTGGTTAATCTGGGATAACTTGTTAACAGTTGCAGAACACAACGTAGAAAACATATGTTAGAATAAATATACAGCTTGTAGAGAATCATCAGCAAACTAAAATCAAACTTAAAATGGACGTCCTTAAATAAACTAAGAAAACTCACAACTCCTCCAGGCCTTGCGACGACGACGAGTGAACACACAATTACAATGACGGGTCATTGCCTGCGTATTCGGTTATGGTAGTAACAATGCTATCACGAAACGCTTAATACGACCCGGATGAGAACACAGGTACGACGTACGGACAGCCATAATTCCGACAACCAAGTCGATGTTTACGGACTTTGATAACCAGTTGTGGTGCACTGGCGTGTCTACCCAACCCAGGCTTGAACCCAGGGCCTCGTGGTCTGTAGACATGTATGATAACGCTACACCACAGTTGTGTTTTTATACTGGTCATGTGCTCCCAAGTTAAACCCTAATTTTCATAAACAATAGGATGAGCTGAAATAGCTGTGTAATTTCCTGCCTAAATGCATGATTGGTTAGAAAACACATCATGTGCTAAAACACAATAGCCAAGAATTATAGGAATATTCCCATGTTTTTTTCTTGCAACATTTCATAAGAAAGAGAAAAAATTTAAAACAATTTTATACCCTATTTCAATAAATGAATAAAAAAATTTCCAGTACTTATGGAAGACAACTATTTTCAAAGAATTTCAAAAAAATTGTCTTTGATTTGCCTTTATGACATCACACTGTACACTGTGAGGTCACTTTTCAACACATTTATATCATCTTTAAAATGCAATAACTCCCAAACAGAAAAAGACATCAACATGATTACTATAGATGACAAATTTTACACTTTGATTGACCCATTCTTCTTCTTCTTCTTCTTGAATTCCCCCACTATGTGGAGAACAGTGCATGCAAGTATGCACTGGAACAAATAGATTGAAGTGGATAAATGGTGGTGCTTGTAAAGTGTATAAAACATGGAGACACGAACAGGGGAGAAAAGAAAGTAATCCAACAAAACAAAATGGAACCAAAACCATAACAAAATACTTAACTGGTTATGCACCTTAACCACAGCCTGCACTATTCCAGTTCTTTTGGAATGTATGCACCTTAACCATAGCCTGCACTATTCCAGTTCTTTTGGAATGTTCTCATGCATGAGCAGCATTGATATGAATCATTAAGTGGTCAATTGGCAGTTCCTAATCTATTGTCCCTCTTTGTGGGGTGTATCTCTTGTTGGGAGTATAGTAGTATTTCCTATTATCCCATCATGAATAGACTCTAAATAAAGACATTATTAGAATAAGATATTGATTATTGCTAGTCACCAGGTACAGAATGCACTGACTTGGTACAGAATGTGTTGCTACATGCATTATGCACTGGTCATTTGTATCATGACTCATCCCTACTATCCCTGGCAATGTCAGTTAAAGGATTTACTTCAGGGGTCAAGCATGTCCATCTTATATGAAAGAAGACTTCAAAAGAAACAAAATGGTGAATGAAGTATTCAAAAATCTTATTCCGTTAAGGAGATATTAAAGGATTAGTTCAGTGGTCGACGACGAGTGAACACACAATTACAATGGCGGGGTCGTCCGTCACCTGCATAATCGGTTATAATAGTAACAATGCTATTACGAAACGCTTAATATGACTTGGACGAGAACACAGGTACGAGTACAGACAGACATAACATCGACAACCAAGTCAATGTCCATGGCCTTCGATAACCAGTTGTGGTACACTTGCGTGTCTACCTAACCCAGGCTTGAACCCAGGGCCTCGTAGTCTGTAGACAGGTATAATAACCGCTACACCACGGTAGGTAGGTTAGTTCAGTGGTCAAGCATGTCCATCTTATATGAAAGAGGACTTCAAAAGAAACAAAATGGTGCAGAAAGCATTCAAAAATCGTATTCCGTTAAGGAAATATTAGAGGATTAGTTCAGAGGTCAAGCATGTCCATCTTATATGAAAGAGGACTTCAAAAGAAACAAAATGGTGCAGAAAACATTCATCAATCTTATTCTGTAAAGGAGATATTCAAATTTAAAGTTTGGTATCATTTGTATGAGCAGACTACTTGTGATGTCATAGCCTCAGATTCCTGAAAGTCTTTACGTATTCTATCATATTTTGTCCTGCAATTTTGTGGCTTAAAAACTACGGGATATGTTTAAAAACTAGTCTGATTTCAGTTGTTTTTACAGAAATGATACTAAACTTTAAACTTGAATATCTCCCTAACGGAATAAGATTTTTGAATGCTTCCTTTACCATTTTGTGTTTTTGTGAAGTCCTCTTTCATATAAGATAAATATGCTTGACCACTGAACTAATCCTTTAATGGTGAGTCATTGACATATGAAATAATGACTCACGTGTGTGTCATTGTACCGAATTGTCAGTCACCAGATTTACTTAACACCCATTGACTTTGTACAGAGGTGATTGATTTAGGGTAAGTCATTTCACAAAAAATGTCAGTCATCTAAGTGACTGAGGGGTACATGTTTTGTCCACCAACTTTGATGCAATGACTCACCTTGTCCGGGGGTGTGGGGTGAGTCATTGAAAAGTGCATTATGTCAGTCTGTATGTATCATTTTGTATAATATATATTCAGGAAAGGATGAGTCTGTGGTGATGGGAGTGGGGGGAGGGATGGGGTGGGAGGGATGGGGGTGGTAGGTGGTGGCGGGATCTTTCAGCATGATGCACTTTTCAAATTGATCAGTTACAGAGATGATCAAGTTAGTGGACAGTATGATGGTGATGTTTCAAATCAGACTTTAAGACAAAAGTCTCATTTGAAACAAAATCAAGTTTGTTTTAAAATAAACAATTTTTTGCTAGAAATTCTTTTATAGAAAAGATCTTGCTAGATTTCAAAAATGGTAGCAGATGATTAAAAAACGATTGGCATGATTAAAACAATTTGTCTGGCCAACTTCCTGTTTTAATGACTATTAATAGTTTCCTCAGTTTAGCTTAGAGAAAGTTGTGTTTTCACTCCATAACTCTTTGTTGCAGCTTGTTTTCTTAAGCCTTGTTGGACCACACCCCGGAAAGGGGACCTGCTTCTCACTCAATTTCAGTCCAAGCAGGGTTAATAGTAACCTATGGTTGGACCATGCCCAGAAATAGGACGTACTCACATTTAATCAGAATAGTAATATGACCTCCTTTACAGCCTCAATTTAAAAAAACTAAAATTATATCCTTCCTTCATCATGCCTCCCTCTACAACCATATTTAATTCTCCTTTTGTACCCCCTCTCTACTTTGTTTTTGTTTCAACCATGCACCTCCCATCTCAATCACAGCTTTCTGACCTTTTGTTCTTAAATTGCTCTCATTCTCCCCCTGTTTCCTTTCCTTCCTACCTCTAGAATGATCTGACTTCTCAGGCACAATTTGACCTTTGTTGTCGTAGTGCCGTTGAAGCCCTCATCAAACAAACAAACTAAAGTTTTCAAGACTTTAAAATAAACTTTTTTGACAACTTTTAAGCTGTGTCGTCGTTATATGTCTTTCATGTAGATCTCTGTCATTAATATTTGATGTGATAAATATACAGTATACACCTCTAAATTTGCTCTCCTTTCAGGAAGCTTAAAATATCTCTAATGTTATCTAATTTGTGCATGCAGTACACTTTCACATTCTCCGTGTCTGGCCATTCAATTTTATGCAGACGTTAGCATTGATAGATCATCCATTACCCTTCATATACCTCCTAAGCACTTTTCCATTAGAAAATGTGTTAGTGTAATTCTTTCATGCAACCAAAAGGTTGTAAGGCATCTACTAAAATAATGCAGTGTTTTATGATGTACCATTCCAATTAACTGATGTGTGTATATTATATGTGTTTGACATTGGTAGAGAGATCATTAAGTGGTTGAAACAGACACAGAACATATCAAAGGACTATGGACTTTAGCTGATAAGATCTGTGAAAGAACATGGAATTTTAAGTCAAACCAGCCTTTACAATTTGTAAAAAGCTCATTTTGTTTTCAAGTTATGACTAAAAGTTTCAAGATTTGTTTATTTGTGGAATTTGTGATATAGTAAAAGAAACACATCTCAAAATCTCTATGTACTTCTTTAAATTCTGTTCTTTAAATTCAGCTACTTGTGAATTTCAGAAAGGCTGTTCTAGATGTATGATGATTTGGGCTATGACTAAGTTCTGAAAACAATTTCCCGAAGTCCACCCTCACAGAAATATTAGCTTGTGCAAGCATGCTGCCAGCTTGCGCAAGCATGCAGCAAGCTTGCAGCAAGCGTGCTGCAAGCTAGTATTTGGAACAAATTATTTTGCGCAAGCTAGCAAAACTAAGCTTGTGCAAGATAACAAATATTTTATGCTAGCTTGCGAAAGCTAATGTTAGCTTGCACAAGGGAACAAATACTAGCTTGCGGCACGCTTACAGCAAGCTCGCAGCACGCTTGTGCAAGCTCGCAGCATGCGTGTGCAAGCTCGTAGCATGCCTGTGCAAGCTCGCAACACGCTTGTGCAAGCTCGCAACACGCTTGTGCAAGCTTGCAGCATGCTAGTGCAAGCTTGCAGTATGGTTGAGCACACGTTTGTACAAGCTTGCAGCATGCTTGTGCAAGCTTGCAGCATGCTTTCGCAAGCTTGTACCATGCTTGCGCAAGCTAAAAATTGCTAGCTTGTCGCAAGCGTGCGGCAAGCTAAAATTTCTGTAAAGGCAATGCTATATTTCAGACAACATTGACAGAGGAATAACAAAAAAGGTTACAAAAGGTAATATAGGATTTCCCCCATTGATGTCACACATTATTGCGCAATAACAGCTAAAAATTAAAATGCTGTAAATTGGTCAATTTTTAATCAATTTTGATAGAATGTTGTGCTGTTTGAATGGTTTAAATTATATTTTGAACCAATTAAGCCCATGTTGCCTCTAGCTGTCCATAGTCCTTTAGGAAGTTGAAATAGACACCAACTAATAAAGACTTAAAGTCTATCTCTCGGTCAATCATCCAAGGTGGTTTTTGCATAATTTGAATAAGTCCGACATGTTGATGACATGTTATGATATTGTATTGTATGTATTGCTGAATAGATCAAATATGCATGTTCATCGTAGTCCTAAGGTATATAGTAAATGTTGAAATAACTTTTGAAATGTTGATTTGAAAGATTCTCCAATTCTTCCTGGAGGATCGGGAAGGGGGAGTAAATTTTTATTGTGATTCATTCAAGAATGAAGGCTCAGAACACCCATACACTTTCTGTACAACAGAGGGCTCAACAGTTTCCCTTAGGGATCCCCTGGGAACAATTGGATTCTCTTGGGTTGCAGTTAAATGTAATATGTAATAATAAAATATAGATGAAAATAATAATGATAATAATGAAATAAAGATAATAATGAAATAAAGATAATAATTATAATGATAATTATAATGATAATTATAATGATAATAATGATAATACCAAATAACAACAAATACACTTGTCAATTATATGACACACTATAGGACCTCCCATGTTAGGTACATCAGTGTTGTATCACATACTGTACTCTGTGAGATCACTTATCAATACACTCACACAAAATGTGAAATGCAATAACTCCAAAATGGAAAAAGATATCAACATTATTTTTATACCAAATTGTTTCACAAATTCACAGGAATTTTCCTTTAAACCATAGAAAACAATTCATTAAGGGTACTTCTGCCCCACCCTAGCCCTGTGGAAAGGATGGTAGTTCTAAACCACTATTTCCTTCTGTGGTAAAAAGTTTGGTTCATGCCCCCGAATGGGAGATCTCCCAATTGGCAGATTTTACCCTCAATGCATCTTTCCAAATTCAAATCTCCTGAAGAAATACATACTGGTAAAATCGGTTTGAGCTGAAGGTAGAGAAAATGCATGTGAGTACAGAACGATACAAATTTTTTTCTCCATTTTCACCAGCGTAAATTTGACTTTCACTGGGAATTTTAAAGTAATATTTAAGAATTTATATCAATAGTTTTTGAAGAGCAGATTTTAACATTTTAGTCTCAAGCAAAGGCTTAAATTATACAGAAAAATAATAATTTCAATATCATTTGCAAAGTATACAACTTTAGATTAACAGAATTTAAAAAGCAACAAATAAAAAATAATAATCAACTGCTGAACTTATTAGCAAGTCTAAATTATGGTCACTGCGCATGTCTCGATCTCTCAATCAGGAGATCTCTTGATTGGGAGTGTGGACCTGACTGGTGAAGGTGAAAGGTGAACAGTCCTGTGTCGCCATGATGCAGGTGACCTGAAAAAATAAAATGAAAGCTGTAAGATATTACTTAATTTTCAAGCAGCTTTGACAGGTTTTTGTTATCTACATGGTATTTATTTAACACACTGTTTACAATCAATTTTAGGTGTCCATATGCCCCTGTATTGTACCTCTCACAGGAACCTTTTGACCTCTTACTGGTCCTTTGTATAAACCTCACACCCTGTTGATTTTAAGTAAATGATCTTTATTATGCTTTTTGTTTGGCCAATTCCGATTCTTAAATGGATCTTTGTTGTGAAATGAGTGAAATATGATTTGATCAAACTGCTATTGTACGTTTAAGTGCACAAAGCGTTAAATTAGCTTCTGGAGTGTTGCTTCAACCTTATGAGTCATAATTTCTCTGATAATTTTGCGACAAAATTATGGTTATGAAGTTAATCCAAAAGTATGATTGTACAAAAGTTGATATGTGAAAGAAGTTGAAAGAATTATTTTTGGTTTGAGAACAGTAGTTCTCTGTAGTGATGTGGGATGATGCACTTTTCCTTTATCCAATTAATTAATTATTTCTGAAATGTTTTTCAAATTTTGGAAAATAGAATTGGTAAGTTGGGGGGATGGCAGCACAGAGGACTTTACACAAGTTCTAAATTTTCTGAATAGCAAATATAGTTTTTTTTCTCACTTGACCTGACCTTACCTGACCTATTTTTTTCACTTGCCCTCACTTGAATAATATAAATTTTTGGAATATTACAGAGAAAAATGTGATGAACAGCAGACCCCAAGCTTGATTTAAAAAGGGGCAGGGTGCTAGGCTTGTTGAGGGGCATATTAATGTGCCCGCAAAACGCTGCTTCTCTCGGCATGGAGTCCAGGGCACCCTTAAGGCTCAATCGCCTAGTGAAGAAGCTTTGGGATTTTAGCTATAATCATACATCTGAGAATAAAGCTATTCTAACTGATAAGGAACAGTCTATCATTCTGGGCTATGTATCCTTGTAAAGTGTTTTATCTATGAGGCTAATTAAGATAAAATAAAAAAACAAAAATCTAAACAAAAATCATTAAAAAAAATCTTTTTTTCCACAGAGGGGCCCGCCCTGATGAGTTTGAACTTTCCCGTAGCAAAGGTTTTTTTCCCCCGAGGTATTTCAAATTTGAAATATGTAGCATTGCATAAGGCTCTAACGTTAGGATAGCAAAGGATCATGGGAAATATCACAAAATGGCTGCTTCCATGTAGCAAAATGTTCCTATTTTTAGGAACATTTAATGTTCCCATTAATAGGCATGCTGCCAAACTGACGATACACCTGAAATTCCTAATCAAATTTTCTAAAAATTCTTTCTTTGATTTCAGACAATGAAAGTGATAAGAAGATATTGTTCTGTATGTGAATCCCTTTACCCCACCCCCACCTGTGAAATTCATAAGTGCTGAATAATGCTACCCATGCGCACCTTTGAAAAAGGTCCCTCAAAAACGGTGTTTAAATTAGATGGGATTTGGTCAAGTGAGAAAAATAACTAAATTTTTGCTATTCAGAAGATTTAAGATTTACCAACTTAACAATTCTATTTTCAAAATTTGAAAAACATTTCACAGACCCCTAACTTAATCTAAATAGGGGCAGGGTGCTAGACTTGTTGAGGGGCACATTAATGCGTGCGCGAAGCGCTGCGTCTTTTCGGCATGGAGTCCAGTAGCCCCTTTACAAACAAAACAATTGCTTACTATACTATCATTCTGTGTTCTGTATTCATTTATGAGGGTAATTAAGATTATTAACTAAGAATTATATATAGATAAATTTATATATTTTTTTTTTATATATTTTTTTTTATGAGGGGCAGAGTGGACCCAAGGGGGCAGGACGTACCCCCAGGGGGGCAGGGTGGGCCCACGGAGGGGCATCATCCCATATTCAGCCAGACTCTATCATATGGCATTACTGAGAAGGTTGCTGACACGAACATGCTGTATCGTACTGTATGTTGAAGAACATATTCACGACATTAGATACATGTACCTGCAGACATCTGCATTAAAATTAGCATCCAGCACAGATAATTACATTCCTTTCATTAATTAACCTGTCTGAGTTAAATGTTTGACAGTTTTTTCAACCAATCACCACATTAATTTTCCTAGCAACTAAATTTGCATAACTAAGTGGGGCAAACATCCTTCGTGGTACTGGTACAGTACAGCTAGCGGCATGTAGTCAATGCAATTTACTGTACAAAACAAATTTAGCAAACTGAATTTTGTTTATCCCTTTTGCTAAAAAGTCTAAAGATCCGGAAAAGTACCATAAATGAATCAAAGCTTGCAGCAGGTCTCGTGAACATCTAAATGTTATTGGTATTGCATGATTGCAAATTTGAGGTTTGTTTGCCCCCACATACTTACCGTGCTGCTATGGTGGGTGTGGCTTACTTCGTAACTCAGAGATGTTAATTCCTTCATATCATAGCTTAATAACAAAAATGTCGCGCTCACACTTTAATCACAAACTGTGCCATTCAGATTAATTAAAGAGATAAAGAGTTTGATCAAATATTTTACTGCCTTCTCCCTCTGGCTATTTTTGTTTCAAGTTTATTTATAGAAATGTTCAATTTGTAGAACTGGCACTTATAAAAGAGTCTGTATTCAGTAATTTGACATTTTGTGATTTGTCGCCTCTGTTTTAAGAAAACATTGATGAATTCGCTGACAGCCTAACAGCTACTGTAGGGATAACATTGTAGCTGTTTTCTCCCCCTAACCACGTACTTTCCCTTTCCACATTTTCCCCTCCCTCTTACCACATTTCCTCCTCCCTCTTACCACATTTCCTCCTCCCTCTTACCACATTTCCCCTCCCTCTTACTACATTTTCCCCTCCCTCTTACCACATTTCCCCTCCCTCTACCACATTTCCCCCTCCCTCTTACCACATTTCCCTCTCCCTCTCACCCCATTTCCCCCTCCCTCTTACCACATATTCTTTTCTTACCGTGATACACTCCCCATACCACCCATGTACCACATTCTGCATCCTTACCCACATTTTGTCCCTACTATGTTTCCTCCCATTTTACCTCACTCCTTGAGACTTCGCCGTCCCGTGATCACATACACATGTGGCTTAGCTAGGATTTCCATATGGGAAGAAGGGGGGGGGGGGGGGAAGTAATTCACGTGAATCGACAAGATGTACCGACATACATGCATGTAAAATCTCAACTGACATATTAAAATATTGGGGTGGCAATCTTCCCCCTCGTCACCCTCTGGATATGCTACCGCTCTTTCCCCTCTCTATATACAGCCCCCTTTACCACATACAACTCTCCTTACCAAATACAACACTATTTATTATCCCCTGTACCACATTCTCCTCTTCCCCACATTCCATTTTCCACATTTCCCTCACCCCTAACTATATATATACCCTCACCTTTCCCTATCTTTTCTGCTGAATCCTATTTCATATTTGCCATGTCATCATAGCTAATTGAGAATTATTCTAGTTTGTTGAAAATTTATGCTGTCTGAGCAGGGATTGAAGGAAATCTATACAGTTACCATGGCAACATAAACATTCAAATTAACTCTTTTGTTTAGTACATGTCTTTCCCAATTAATTTTTTGGGCATTAATTTCCTCCATATTTTCAGTTTCATAGTTACATTAAAACAACTACGAACTTGAAAGCGGGTCAATTGGAGTGAATGACTATATACAGTAGTATGTTCTTGTATCATTGTGATATAGTCTACAAACGGCTACTATTTTCTCAATCATGGATTTGCAATGCTGCTATGAACAGTATTTTGCTATATTTTTTGGAAAAAAAAAAAAGAAAAAAGGATTAGGGCCTACAGAAATCTATTTTGAAAATAGAAACTGTTTACATACAGTATTATATCATTTTCAGTTTTTCCCCAAAATGATATTTTGGTATTTGGTATGAAAGAGAAATGCAAGGGGGAATGGGGAAGGGGGAACTCAAACATTTTGGATAGGGTGTATTTATGATTAAGGATTCCTACGTATGTAATGGGGTGGGGGTGGGAGGATTGCAGTGTTTTTTTCTACTTCTATGAAGTCACTTGGAGTCTGTTCATGGTGTGAACCAATCAGGCGTAATGCTTGACTCTAGAAATGCTGGGCTGAAACCGAGGAGAATCAAGTCACTTTATTGATGAAAACTATTCTCTTGTTCTTGACTTTAAAGGGTAAATATTACTGTAACCAGAGACAAAAATAATGCCTCCAGACAAAGGAAAAAAATGCCACTCAGAGGGCACTTCTTGTCCCCCCACCCCCTCCTCTTGCCATGGGGGACAGGGAGGACATATCCCCCACTTGTCAGCAGATTTTGAAAATTCAGTACATTTTGAGGAATATTTGCCAATTGTTCCCCTCCACTTTTTTTTGGATAAGAGGCCATGCCCCTCCCTCCCCCCACCCCAACCTTTCCAAATAAGAATTATGGCCCTGGCCATGTGCAATGATGGGCACATCTTGTTCCATGTGATAAAGGGAGAGGAATTTGTCCTTATGCCCCTGTAGCGCAGGTGTACTTTTTTTTTGTTTGGCAAATTCTGTTGCCACCTTTAGTTTAAGGGAGTTACATTACAGTACTTCACATGACGAATGAGAAATAAAATACATATTAGAGAGGAGATTATGTCTCAGTAGACTTAAGTTAATGCATTGAAGGTGATTGTGTAGTTTATAATGGGGGGACAAGTGAGGGTTCAAAAATTGTTGTTAAACCTGATGAATATACGGAATGTGCTTTAATGTTTATTGGACACAAAAATGTGTTTTAAGCATAAAAGAGGCTCTGAAATGCAGTGTTAAAACATCTTGGAAAGTTCCTCGTTATGTTCATGGAAGACTGGTCATGAGAAATGGCCAATGAGAATACAATGTCCCTCAGGATGGTCCCAGGATGATGGTACCCGCCAAAGAGTGATTCACTGTCGTTAAGGGATAACGCTTGGCTGGTTTCTGAACTAAAAGGTTTATTTTTAGCCCCAAGAACAGTTTTTTTAAAGGTCAGCTTTTTTGCATACCTGCCACTTTGTTGAGGACCCTCTTTTAGTGACACCATATGTGGAGCACATTAGTGATCTATTTATCATGAATGTGAGGCTCATTCTCAGCTCACATGACCCACATTAGTGATCTATTTATCATGAATGTGAGGCTCATTTTCAGCTCACATGACCCACTTTCCCTAAACATAAAATAAACATCCTAAGGTTATACATGCATGTATCATCTCCCTGCTCTGGCAAACATACAATTTTTAACTCAAAGATTCATTCGACGATGGAGCTAGCCGAAAATAGCTCCATGAATCGACCTTCATAAGAGCTTACTGTAGCTGTGAGAAGATATGTGTTTCGTACATAGAACCATTGATATAATATCTGCGGAGACCAAATGAACACCAGTTATACCAGGGATAACAGCTCCCTGATTATACCAAGACAGAGAAAGGAGCAGCAGACACGGAGAGAAACACAAGTTTACAAGAAATTATTTTGATGCTCGTTAATATGGGATCAGCTGGATACCCTTGACTGGCTTGTGCTATACTTCTGAGCTGTTTAAAGGATTAGTTCAGAGGTCAAGAATGTCTTTCTTATATGAAAGGGGACTTAGTTCAGTGGTCAAGCATGTCTTATCTTATATGAAAGAGGACTTCAAAAGAAACAAAATAGTGAAGAAAGCATTCAAAAATCTTATTCCGTTAAGGAGATATTCAAGTTTCAAGTTTGGTATCATTTCTGTAGAAACGACGAAAATCAAGACTAGATGTCATGCATGAAATGCAGCGATACTAATAATTTGAATTGTGAAAAAAATTAGATATGCTTTCTTTAAATACATTAATTGTTAAGAATGTGAGGATGAAGATGCCAACTTGTCATAGTAGACTTACTACACCAGTCATTCCTACACAGAAAAGACAAGAGTTTTAAACTTTAATATCTCCTTGATGGAATACGATTTTTGAAATCTTTCTTCGCTATTTTGTTTGTTTTGAAGTCCTCTTTTATATGAGATGGACATGCTTGACCACTGAACTAATCCTTCAAGAACTAATAAGAGAACATATAGTAGCTATCCACACACCTTTCATAGATTCTTTAAAGGAATAATTCAGGGGTCAAGCAAGTTCATCTTATATGAAAGAGGACTTCAAGAGAAACAAAATGGTGCAGAAAGCATTCAAAAATCCTATTATGTTAAGCAGACATTTAGGTTGATAAAGTTTGGTTTCATTTGTGAAGAAACGACTGAAATCAGACTTGTTGTGATGTCACAGCCTCCTATTCCTGAAAGTCTTTTATGTATTTTAACACCTTTCATAGATTCTTTAACGAAAGGCATGCATGGAGCTATGAATTTGTGTGATAGAATCTTCCATTTCCAGAATTCATATTGTAGTGTAACAAAAACATACGAAATCAATTTCGCAGTTACAGAATGGTATTTCCTGAATCTGGTCAAGTATTAGTTGTGTTGCCCTGGGTTGTATCTTTCCGCTATTACAGGATGCACTTTATCCAGTCTGTTTCTTTGTTTTTTGTTGTGTTTCTATAGAAATCATACGATTATTGAAGATGCCTGGTGCGTTCACACTTCAGTACAAGCTCGCAATCAGACCCACTGCAGGAGATTAGATCACTGATATTTTACAGTCAATTGATCTGGATCCTGTCAGGATGGGATCATAATCAAGAGCTGGCGATCAGATCCATAGATAAAATTCTCAAAAAATGTGTGTGATTGCAGATCATTGACCTGCAATCATATTGATTACGTACTGTAATACCCAGTTAGCCTGCTCAGTTATTTTTTGATGACCCACATTTCAGGTTTCGGTTCATGTGGAGCTGAAAAAAAACTACGGTTCCTGTGGTAATGACCGTGGGGAAAATCGGGAATTCACGGAAGGAAAAAAACAAAAACATTTTATCAGATTTTTTGATAAACAACAGTTTATGTGGTAAATGGCAATCATGTGCTCTAAAAATGTCCGTCATTTAATTGTGTAATTAAAAAGTACATTAATTCGAAAAAGGGAAGTATATAAAGATGTATTCACTACATTAATATTATTTCTGTCTCAATTTTTCTTGGGAAGATTTCTGACACCTTTATTCAGAACCGTTGGGAAATTTATATTTAATTCCAACTCTGGTTTTACATATGTCCCGCGATCAGATCGCCCTCAGTGGGTCTGATCGCGAACTTGCACTCAAGAAGGAACACATGACATTGTTTCTTTCTACACTCATTGGAGACCACGATCAGATCGCCCGCAGTGGGTCTGACCGCGAACTTGCACTCAAGAAGGGAACAAATGACATTGTTTCTTTCTACACTCGTTGGGGACCACGATCAGATCGCCCGCAGTGGGTGTGATTGCCAACTTGCACTCAAGAAGGGAACACATGACATTGTTTCTTTCTACACTCGTTGGGGACCACAATCAGATTGCCCGCAGTGGGTCTGACCGCGAACTTGCTCTCAAGAAGGGAACGCATGACATAGTTTCTTTCTACACTCGTTGGGGACCGCGATCAGATCGCCCACAGTGGGTCTAATCGCGAACTTGCACTCAAGAAGGGAACGCATGACATTGTTTCTTTCTACACTCGTTGGAGACCACGATCAGATCGCCGCAGTGGGTCTGATTGCGAATTTGCACTCAGGAAGGGAACACATGACATTGTTTCTTTTTACACTCGTTGGGGACTGCGATCAGATCGCCCACAGTTGGTGTGAACGCGGACTTGCACTCAAGAAGGGAACACATGACATTGTTTCCTTCTACGCTTGTTGGGATCATGATTCGCAGATCAATGCAAACATGGTCATATACCATACAAGGGTACACTTGAACTCCAGTCCCACAAGCAAAACTATTAGTGAGTTGTCAGTCCAATTCAGATAAGAGCTCCATGTTCCAACTTTGAACTGAGAGTAAAACAAATGGTGGAGGAGTTGGTTGTCATGGTAACAACTCATGTATCGCTTGATCGCATACTGTAGGAAGACTGCAGACTTTGTAATTTCCTGAAAATGTAAAATATGTTTTTGTCATGAAATAATGTTGTTGGTTTCGATTGTAATGATTGGATATTAATCATACTTACATGGAAAATGCTCAAGCATAGCGTGGCGGGATTAAATAGGTCTGATGACACTCATCAAGTTATTATTATATTTTTATTTTTTGGCTGTAATGGTTTAAAGTTACATACAGTGAAAGTTTTGGAAACATTGGTTTAAAGTTCATTTAAAAAGCAATAATGAAATAAGAAAAAAAAAATCAAAATCTGATAAAAATGACTGTTTGACAGTATTTTGAATTTTCATGCATCTATTCAAAAAAAATTCCAGAATTGTTTTGTTTTATTATTTGTCAAACTGTCCTCAAAATTTGATCAGCCATAATGTCTACTCTGACATCTATGGGAAGTGTGTTTGTCTAAGTAAAAACCCTCTATAAAATGATCTCCTTCCTTTAACATGCTTCCCTCTACAACCATATTAAGTCCTACTCTCCCACCCCCCTCCCTCTACTTTGTTTTTTTCACCCATGCACCTCCTCTCTCATTCCCAGCTTTCTGACTTTTAGTTCCTGTGTTTCTCTCAATCCCCCTATTTTCTTTTCTTCCTTCCTCTGGAATGATCTAACCTCTCAGGCACAATTTGACCCTCGCTGTCGTGGTCCCGCTCTAGCCCTAATCAAGCAAACAACACTTCATGTGTAGTCCTCTATCATATCTAGGAATATTCACGTGAGCACATAAGCTCTGTGCATACTGCTTTAAGGGACGTGCCAATTACAAACAATTTGTCTCATAAACAAATTATGATTGATGGGATTGATTGTTTATGACTTAGGGAGGCAAGGTCAACCAAGGTCAAATTAACTGCAAATGTTTCTAAATGATGGTAAGGCTGAGCTGTACCATGGAGCTATTCCATGACTGTACAGCCATGCAGTATGTTTTTACATTCAGTAAGTGACCTGTCTTCAAGTAAGTGACCTGTCTTTCAGTAAGTGACCTGTCTTCAAGTAAGTGACAGAGTTCAAATATCAGATACTGTCTACCATGCATAATAGATTGTACAAAGACAAACAGATCTTTTAACATTCAAGAAATATTGCATTTTAGAGTTTGTAAGCAAATGACATGTGACCAAAGTTTTGTGTACTAGGGTTTTAGCACCCTTTTTATCACTTTCTTAACAATGTGTTTGCATTGAAAATTAATTGTACAAATACTCATCAGCTGGATTTGCCTAACAAAGGTGAGTCCAGGGAACTAAAAATGACCCTAAAATACCAAAACAATCACCATACAAAAGATATAAATAAGGAAAAAGGTGTGTGTGTGTGGGGATGGGGGGAAGGGGATGGGGGATTCTTCCTAGACCTCCAATTTAGTGTGTGTGGAGGGGGGGGGGGTGTAGATTCCCTCTGCTCCCCCAAATTCTGCCTATGTATATTCTGCCTATGTATATATCAATTCAAAACATTTTCTTCAATTTTTTAATTTTTATAATAACTACTTTTAATACTATATTATGGGTTACCATTTTATACTTTTCTGATGTTAGTTGCGAATCTCCTGGGGAAAGAATATATGGTAAATACTTCTAAGGTTTGCCAGATGTGATGTCACAACTAGTCTGATTTCAGTCGTTTTCTAAACAAATAAGACTTTAAAACCTTAAGGTGAATATCTCCGTAAATGATCATTCCCATGGGATCTCATTTGAATAAATGTTTGATAAAGGACATTCAAAGAAACAGATTGGTGAAAGAAAAAAAAAAGTTTAAATTTTTAAGATTTTCTTGTCTGCGTGATAGAGATTGTTGGTCTTGAATCTAAGTTATCAGTATGATGTCATCATTATGATGTCATCATTATGACATCATCATTATGATGTCATCACAGCACTTCACATACTATTCTTCATGTATTTCTTTGAAAATTAATTTTGTATTTTCTAAATAATAGGGAACATTTTTTTTCTTCAAAAATTGTAAAGAATGGTGTAGATTAAAATTTGCAATAATGTTTTCCAATCTGTTCTTGTAACTTATATTTGAATTATGAAAATTTGCCAATAACTTTTCAAAGAAATACCCAAAGATTAGTACAGGCAGTGCTGTGATGACATGATGATGACTTACACTCGGCACAAAAGCCATTTTTATGAGGGCAAGAAAAAATCTTTAAGTTGAATAATACCTTCTAGGAATGAGATACTAACATGGTTTTTTTTTTACTGATCTTTTTCTTAATTGTTTTTCTTTTCTATCCGATATTAAAAAATTAAATTCCATGTGGAATATTCCGCTAGTAGAGTATATTGTTCAACTCTTCCTCCACCATTTTGTTTGCGACGACGATGAGTGAACACACAATTACAATAACGGGGTCGTCGCCTGCGTATTTGGTTATGATAGTAACAATGCTATCACGAAACGCTTAATACGACCCGGACGAGAACACAGGTACGACGTACGGACAGACATAACATCGACAACCAAGTCAATGTCCACGGCCTTTGATAACCAGTTGTGGTGCACTGGCGTGTCTACTCAACCAGGCTTGAACCCGTGGCCTCGTGGTCTGTAGACATGTATGATAACTCCTACACCACAGTAGGTAGACCTTTTTTTTCTCTTTTTTAAGTCCACTTTTATATAAGGTCAACTTGCTTGACCTCTAAACTAATCTTTCAACGATCTATTTCTCCTTGTTTTGACATAGTGATCAATGTGTAGTAGCCGGCTTTAGCTACTTTTCTGTTTTGACATTCAGTAGTGACGAATGTGTTTAGATGCATGTTATTACAATTTATGTAATCATTTCCCTCATTTTAAGAACTAATAAATTATTTCAATTGTAAATAATCAATAAATGATACGAACACAATAAACAGATACTTGTTAGTTAGAGTAATTAGCAATTAAACTTTGCTAATTGCACATTTGTCACTATGTCAAAATGAAAATTTACTTTTGACATTCCCCACTATGTGAAAACAGGACCATTTGATCCTGGAAGTACTGCTGACAGTTGTTTAACAAACAGCATGTAGTGCTGGCAGTTATATAACAGCAGTGATGTATGCTAATGATACAGGTATTTGCTTTGCCTCTGGAACGTAACTGTTTCTTTAATAAACAAACCCGTGTCCTATGGAATGTCTAACGATAACTCATTTACACAGTGTTTGAGGATTCATTACACAGAACTATAATAGATGACAATTTAAAATATGCGGACACTTGCAAGCAAGTAGTGTTTGGTATTTGTGTGTAGTGTGTATAAATGTTTTGTGTGCAGAAATAACTTGTGTTTGTTTGTTTGTGTGTGCAATATGTGTAAATATCTGTGCCATGGTTTGTGTAGAGGTGGACTGGTACATAGAAATCTACCGGTCCAAGCGGAGTAATGCACTTTATCAGTTGTATGACTCACCCTACTACCCCCGACAATGCCAGTCAAAGGTGAGTCATTGACATATGAAATAGTGACTCACATGTGCGTCATTGTACCAAATTATCAGTCATTAGAATGACTCTTGAGTGGGTCAATTCACTTCTGATCCATTGACTTTGTACAGAGGTGATTGATTTGGGGTAAGTCATTTGCACAAAAAATGTCACTCACCTAAGTGACTGAGGGGTGCATCAATGTACATGCTTTTTCCATCCACTTTGGTGCAATGACTCACCTTATCTAGTGTAGGGGGTGAGTCACACAATTGCATTAGATTACTAGTCATCTAGCAGAATGAACAACTTTAGGTTTAGTTATGGAAGTATGGGTAACAATCAAAGATGGGACCGCCGCCCCGGGCCCAGCGGCGCACTAGTCTTGGGCTGGTGGACCATGCGGCTAGTAGCGCACTAGTCTTGGGCTGGTGGACCATGCGGCTAGTAGCGCACTAGTCTTGGGCTGGTGGATCATGCGGCTAGTAGCGCACTAGTCTTGGGCTGGTGGATCATGCGGCTAGTCCGCCCTTGGGTTTGTGTGTTTGACATCAAGGCTGAATAAAATTTCCCCACAATAAAAAAAAAAGGAAAAAAAAAAAAAACTAAAGAAATGAAAAAAAATAGAAAAAGGAAATAAATTTAAGGTCAGTGAACATTTATAACCTAACAAAAATATCTTTGAATTCTGAGTATATCAAACATTCTTCACATTTCTTCAACATTTTATATTTAAATTTCAAATTGTATCTGACCAAAGTTAAAGGATCATGCAATATTTGCAGAATTTGTGAATGGGTAGGCGAATTTGTAACATATATTATTAGGCAGATTTGTTACATATATTATTAGGTGAATGTGTTACATATATTATTAGGTAAATTTGTTACATTTACATTAGGTGAATTTGTTACATATATTTTTAGGCAGATTTGTTACATATATTATTAGGTGAATGTGTTACATATATTATTAGGCGAATTTGTTACATAAATTATTTTAATTATTTTTGAATGGATACAATCAGAGCTGATGCTGCCTGTATATGTTTATGACCAATTTGGAACTGATGTTAATGGGAATGTTTGTGTATGATAAATAGATTTTAGAATATTTCACATGCAGCTAATCTTTTCCCTAAATGCCCATAGACCTTAAAGGATCTGTACAAGATGTTAAAATTCCAATTTGAGATGTTAAGACGTTAAATGAAAGTATCCTCCCATCAATATGTTCAGAAGGGAACGCCGCCGCGCTGATAACACCGCCGCGCTAATAACGCTGATAACACCGCCACGCTGATAACACCGCCACGCTGATAAGACCGCCACGCTGATAACACTGTCGCGCTGATAATGTCTTTTCCGGTGTTCAATTTTCCCTATTGATCGCGAGAAATCTGCGATTTTATTGATCACACATCTCCTGGACCGAACAAGGGGCCGACTTGTGTTATCGATAACATGGTAGAGTTCTTGCAATCTAGAAGGAACATTGAAAACTGGAAGTGACATTACTAGCGTGGCGGTGTCACTTCTGAATTTATGTATGGGAGGACACCTTTCCTATAAGATTCCAAAATCTTGATCTATAAAATTTATGTCTCTAAATATGTTAATATTTGTTGTGCATCTATTCTACATACAGTAGGTGCCACACATTGCTATCTATTCTACATACAGTAGGTGCCACACATTGCTATCTATCCTACATACAGTAGGTGCCACACATTGCTATCTATCCTACATACAGTAGGTGCCACACATTGCTATCTATCCTACCTACAGTAAGTGCCACTCATTGCCTTACTATGAAAGCAGAGGAATGCGGTAAAAATGACATCACCCCCTATGGACTGAATCATGTTCAACCACAGTCGTGGTGCCGTTTAGACCTCATCAAACCAACAAACATCAACCACAGGGATTCCTGGCGGAGGTTTGTGGATGATGCAGAGAATAGGAATTGGTTTACATAAAGGTCATTGTCACTTATGTCTCTTTCACAGAATATTATTTTTGAATACTGTTTGTGTTTTTACAAACTAAAAACATAACTATTCATTTCCCCTGAACATACGTTTTGTGACTTTGAGGTATATGGACTGGTAGCAACAACATAATTTAAAGTATTAGGCTTGAGTTGGATAGCAAAAAATTGGAATTGGGTACCTGTTACCTGTTTCTGATCCGGGTACCTGAAAGAAAGGGAAAACAAATGTATATATATATATTATAGACTACATATGATTTTTGTTCTACAATGCTCGCAGAACTGGTATATTATTAGGCTAACACTAGAATTACGATAACTACCTTAAGTCATTCCAGAAATTTTGTATTGACATTCTTGAGCTTACTTTTGGTCTGAGTAAGTAAAGTGACCATTGTTTTAGAGAAAACCTAAATAAAATACCAGTTGTTGTTGGGCTATATGAAAAAAAAAAAAATCTTCAGGCACCCGAACCCAATATTTTTGTACTGGGTACCCGACCATTCAGGCAAGTACTGGACCATTTAGGCAGGTACCGGACCATTCAGGCAGGTACAGTACCCGACCATTCAGGCAGGTACAGTACCCGACCATTCAGGCAGGTACCCGACCATTCAGGCAGGTACCCGACCATTCAGGCAGGTACCCGACCATTCAGGCAGGTACCCGACCATTCAGGCAGGTACCCGACCATTCAGGCAGGTACCCGACCATTCAGGCAGGTACCCGACCATTCAGGCAGGTACCCGACCATTCAGGCAGGTACCCGACCATTCAGGCAGGTACCCGACCATTCAGGCAGGTACCCGACCATTCAGGCAGGTACCCGACCATTCAGGCAGGTACCCGACCATTCAGGCAGGTACCCGACCATTCAGGCAGGTACCCGACCATTCAGGCAGGTACCCGACCATTCAGGCAGGTACCCGACCATTCAGGCAGGTACCCGACCATTCAGGCAGGTACCCGACCATTCAGGCAGGTACCCGACCATTCAGGCAGGTACCCGACCATTCAGGCAGGTACCCGACCATTCAGGCAGGTACCCGACCATTCAGGCAGGTACCCGACCATTCAGGCAGGTACCCGACCATTCAGGCAGGTACCCGACCATTCAGGCAGGTACCCGACCATTCAGGCAGGTACCCGACCATTCAGGCAGGTACCCGACCATTCAGGCAGGTACCCGACCATTCAGGCAGGTACCCGACCATTCAGGCAGGTACCCAGACCCTTTAGGGTCCGCCCTGCCCCTTTGGGGTCTGCCCTACACCTCATGAGAAAAAAATGTATATAATTTTTTCTTAGATTTTTTTGTTTTAATTTAAAAAAGATTAAAGTTAATAATCTGAATGAGCCTTCTAAGTGAAATACTTTACATGGATACAGAACCCAGAATGACAGACTGGTCCTTATCAGTCAGAATAGCTTCATTCTCAGATGTATGATTATAGCTAAAATCCCAAAGCTTCTTCACTAGGGGATTGAGCCTTAAGGGTGCCTCTGGACTCCACGTCAAAAAGACTCAGCGTTTCGCCAGCACATTAACGTGCCCCTCAAGCCTAGCACCCTGCCCCTTTTTTTAGCAAGCTACATGTAGGTGGTCTATATGTTATCTTTTATCATTTTTCATTCTTTTTTATTGTTTTTATGTATTTTAAACAATGTACCACAGAAATTTTATGAAAAAGATTAATGTTTTAGCTTCGTGTTTATATGAGTATATAATGCACGGTTCAAAGGAGTTTGCACTCGCTATTGACCTTCCTAAGGCCGGGTCATTCCACCGAGGCCAAAGTCCTTTGCTCGGTGCATTAAACATGCACATAAACCTCCGCCTCAATATTAATGATTGATTATAGACGGTTCTGCTTAGACTTTACCGCTCTTTTATTGGCGTAAAGAAAAAGAAAAAAAAATCTCTACCTGCCCATATACCTTTAAGGTTACAATAACTAGGAATGTTATTCATTTCCCCAAAGGGCTGATGCATTCATGTTCAACCACTGTGATTCCTGCTGAGGTTTTCACAGTGTAGGTATTGTGGTGATGCAGAGGATAGGAATAGTTTACCTGAAGGTCGTATCTCTTCATAAACTTCAGACCAGATCAATTATCAGGAAGTGCTTTTGTGAAATGCCAAAAGGAATGCTTCATTTGTCATGAAATAAGCGAGAAGTTTCAATTGGCGGTAAGAATTTAATGGGATCATGGATAACAAACAAGTTAGAAAATAGGTTTCTGGCTTAGTGTGAGCATGGATGTAGAGGTTGTGTGAGAAGTGTGCTGTACCAGTATTTACTGCTGGATTATATTTTCGCGTTTTTGATAGTTTTCAACAGATTAATGTAAAACGGTGTCCTAATGTCCTCCACTTGCTCTCTAAAATACTTTGTTTCTGTAAATGATACAAGGTAACTCGCACAAGCTCAGTGTTAATCGTTAGACCACAGCTGGTAATCAGACCCCTAGCTTGACTTTCAAAGGGGGGCAGGGTGCTGGATTTGTTGAGGGGCACATTAATGTGTGCACAAAGTACCGCATCTTTTCAGTGTGGGGTCCAGGGGTCCCTTAAGGCTTAAGCCCCTGGTGAATCTCTGAGATTTTGGCTATAATCACAATTCAGAATAAAACTGCTGTGACTGATAAGGACCATTCATGAGCCAAACAGGACAATTGCTTACTGTGCTACCATTCTGTGTTCTGTATGCATGTAAGGTATTTTATTTATGAGGTTCATTAAAGTATTAAGTTTTTAACGATATTTTGTAATTACAAAACAAAAAAACATTTTTTTGTGATGAGGGGTGGACCCAAAAGAAGCCGGGCGGACGAATAGGGGGAAATACTGGGCAAAGGACTGTAAACAGCAAAGCTAGGGCACTGCTACTACCTACAATCTTGGACAAAACTCATTGAAACACTTGATGAAAATATGTGATGCTTTTTCTATTGTAAATTAATCCACATTTAGAAATAAAAAATACTGGACATTTTTTCTGTTGCTTTTTCAATCTCTGTGGGTTTTTTTCTGTTGCCTCTGCCAATTGTAATTAATATTTTAGAATTTAAAGGACATTTTTATCATTTCATTGACACCGCCAATGTCCTTGTCCCCTACCTCGCTATATTAATTGTCCTCCTCTCCCCCCTCCCCATTCAATGTTGGCCATTGTTACTGTTTTACCTAGAAATGACATTAAGAAAGAAAGAAATTTAACATTGAAAAGGGGGGTAGGGAGTTACAATTCTTGGAGAAAAAAATGCTATTACACAAAAATTATATAAAAAGAATAATGTTTTGGCATCGTGTTTATATGCGTATTTAATGCACGGTTTAAAGGACTTTGCATTAGCAAATGACCCTCCCTTAAGTTGGGTCATTATACTCTGACCTAAGTCCTTTGCCCCATGCATTAGATATGGATATAAACACTGTCCAACATTCTTTAAGTGAAATCTGTAAAGTTTCAGTAGCAAGCTTGTATAAAGATCAGAACAATTTTGTAAAGGTTCCATGTCTACCTACTGTGGTGTAGCAGCTATCATGCCTGTCTACAGACCACGAGGCTGTGGGTTCAAGCCTAGGTTGGGTAGACACGCCACTGCACCACAACTGGTTATCAAAGGTCGTGGACATTGACTTGGTTGTCGATGTTATGTCTGTCCGTACGTCGTACCTGTGTTTTCGTCTGGGTCGTATTAAGCGTTTTGTGATAGCATTGTTACTATCATAACCGAATACGCAGGGGACGACCCCGTCATTGTAATTGTGTGTTCACTCGTGTCGTCGTAAAGGTTCCACTTGTGAGCTCATGACAAGCATGGTTGGTGCTAGGTCTCTGAGATCGATCTATGACAAAGATTTACAACTCCTTCCAAATTCTGTCTTCCCTTCTTGGCATTTTTTCTTGGATGCACAGCACCGAAGCATATGGTTACGGAGAACATCTGGTCTTTGATGATTTAATTAAGAATCAAATATTACATGATTTATGGAAGCATGAGGAAGTGCTTAACAGGCAAGATGGTGTATAGAATGTTTCATGTGTTTAGCATCATTAATGAATATTCATAAATAATGAATATTCATGATTAATGATTGTTACACCATTGTACCAGGGACGCATCTTGGAAATTTTGTTGAGGGCCGGGGCAAGGACTTCATTTCTCTGACAGATGGTTATCTTCAAAATCCAAGTTGTGATACACAATACCTTTAATTAAGAACTCTATTACTCGGACACCTGCAGTCAGTGCAGTGGTCTGGTCGTTAGCTCGCAGTTAAAGGAATATTCCCACGTTTTTGAATAATCCCATGTTTTTTAATTCATATTTTTTAAGGAATGTTCCTATGTTTTTAAATAATCCCATGTTTTTGAATAATTCCATGTTTTTGAGTATTCCCATGTTTTTAAATGTTCCCACGTTTTGAATAATTCCATTTTTTTTAATAATCCCATGCTTTAAAATGATCTCATGTTTTTGAATAATCCCATGTTTTTAAAGGAATATTTTCATTTTCCCCCTAACTTTTCATAATAATGATAATTTGTATAGAAACGGTTTGTACACAAATCATGTTGATATGTATGTTGCATATACAGACAAGTGTAAAAAACTATTTTAAAGAAAAAAATAACCAAAATTATGTACTTTTAAGAAAGGAATTTGAGATATACTTACGAGTTTTCCACTTTCAATCCCATTGTACAATGAAACTTTCTTCTTCGCGGCTAGAGCTGACAGTCATTCACAACTAACCTCGGGCACATATGACCTGACTGTTAAGGTGCCATTACACCCAAACAAACAAACTGAATACAACTCATACGGGAAAGTTGAAACTCTTGAATTTTTAACATGATGAATAATTGCCCACAAATGGAATGCACCTCAAATCAAACTTTAAAAACATCATAAAAATACATATGACAAAAATAAAATCAGTGAAAGCAATCAATTCTTCTTGCATTGTAATGGGTTGAGCTATAACATCATTGATGTCTAGTTAATAATCCCATGCTTTAAAATGATCTCATGTTTTTGAATAATCCCATGTTTTTAAAGGAATATTCCCATTTTCCCCCTAACTTTTCATAATAATGATAATTTTTATAGAAACGGTTTGTACACAAATCATGTTGATATGTTATTGCTACCAGGAGATATTCAAATTTTAGGGTTTACAAAAAATTGCCAATAAACGAATAGGAAAAGGCTCGGCATGACATCACAGCAACACATTCTCCCACAAAGTTGATGTATTTCATCAAAATCTATAATCTTTTTTTATTGATAAAACCTGCTAGAAAAATAAATTGATGAAAGTTCGGTATTTATATACATTGCCAAATATACCCTACTTCAATAACTTTTCGAAAATTGTTTTTAATCATACAAAAACAACCAATTAATGTTCAAAGAAATACGTAAACATTTGCAATGGAATTGCCTTTATGACATCATCAAACACGCATTCATCATGTGGTACAAAAACTTTGAAATGCAATTGGGAAATCTTTCAAAATCCTTATCTCCCGAACGGAATATGATATCAGCCTGATTTTTGTACCAAATTGGCTCTAAAAGTATACTCTGTCAAATAATATTTTACAAGAAACCATGGAAATATATTCCCTAAGTGAGAATACATGATATCTTAAGCTGGTTTATGGTCAGAGGATCATATGATCAGGAGAAGTGTAAACATGGTCGTTGTGGCAAACCACAGCACTTAATTACTTGTTATGGTAATAGGAGGCTTGTGTAATTTGTCAGGTATGAGGGGTGAAGGAGGTCTTGTGTAATCTGTCAGATATGAGGGTATAATGTGTAGATTATAAAATTCCTCAACACTGGCTAACAATGTTCTCTACTGTCATTTATTGAATAATAGAAAGTACTGGATTCTTATACAGGTGGGCGAAATATAAATTTATTTCTGTTGAGAAAGGAATGTAAAATACTTAACCTATCTACTCACCTACAGATATTTGTTTACCCTCCAGTTCTATAAATAAAATAAAAACAGCTGATTATTTAGTGTGTTTTTTTTCTCTTATTCAAAGAAATGTATACAAATTGTTATTGATGTGTGTATGACTTCACACTGTTAACTGCTTTCAAACACAAGTGAGGAACATTTGAAAAAGAAAATAGTTCATGGTCTGTGTTATATTTATGTGACCTTGTGCACTATTTTAAAAAGATTATTTCAGGGGTCAAGCAAGTGTATAGTTCAGGGGTCAAGCAAGTGTATAGTTCAGGGGTCAAGCAGGTGTATAGTTCAGGGGTCAAGCAAGTGTATAGTTCAGGGGTCAAGCAAGTGTATAGTTCAGGGGTCAAGCCAAACTATCTTAAATGAATGAAGACTAAGATAAACAAGTTATAACGTGATGTTGAATAGCTATAACTTTACATAAGACACTGATCTGTGTTCACACATGCTTTTTGAGAAACAATTCCGTAGATCTTATAACCAGTGTAAAAGTACATTTGCCCCCCACCCTCCCTTAGTAAATTTTGGCCTCCTGGCCCTTATTTCCTAGAAAATTTGGGCCCCCGGCCCTTATTTCCTAGAAAATTTGGCCCCCCCAGGCAATTAGGCCGTGGCCATCTAGTAAATTTGGTCTCCCCTCATAGTAAAAAAGGTCTGCTAGGAAATTTGGGCTCGGCTCTACTTTCCTATGAAATTTGGAGACAACAACTTGTCCCCCTTTTGCACGAAAAAGCCTTTTTTCTCTCTTCACACTAAATCTCACTGCTGTTTTGTGCAAAACACGCCTTCTTTTTTTTCTTTAGTGTCTTAGCTTATCACTTCTTATCACGTTTTAGCTTATCACTTCAGTACACAAAATTAAAGGATTAGTTCAGTAGTCAAGCATGTTTATCTTATATGAAAGAGGACTTAAAAAGAAACAAAATGGTGGAGAAAACACTTGAAAATCTTATTTAGTTAAGGAGATATTCAAGGTTAAAGTTGGTATTATTTCTGTAGAAATGACTGAAATCAGACTAGTTGTGATGTCACAGTCTCAGACTCCTCAAAGTCTTTATGTATTTTATAAAAGTTTATTTAATTTTTTCACTGATTGAATTAATTTTCTTCAAACTTTCTTCAGGTGCTATATTATAAATACCTTTCCTAGATTCAGTTTTACTACTTTTTGGACATATCCCATGGTTTATAGCCACAAAATTGCAGGACAAAATATGATAAAATACATAAAAACTTTCAGGAATCTGAGGCTATGACATCACAGCTAGTCTTATTTCAGTCGTTTCTACACAAATGACACCAAGCTTTAAACTTACAAAACTCCTTAACACAATCAGATTTTTATGCTAAAATAATGCTTTTTTTCACTATTTTTTTTTTTTTTGAAGTTTTCTTTCATATAAGATGAACATGCATGACCCCTGAACTAATCCTTTAATTGAACGAACCGTACAGACACACTAGTAAATTACCTAGTAAAATCAGTCCGGAGGGGACCAAATTCACTAGACATACCTTAGGGAATAAGGTCCGAGGGGCCCAAATTTCTAGGGGAGAGGGGAGGGGCAAAATTTACTATCACACAGGCTCCAGATGATGATTAAGAGTGGCTGCAAAGTATGTGCTCGGATCTGGTAAGCATTCTTACAGTAAACGAATTGGCGAATCTGATCCCATGCAGTGGATCAGATCCTGAGCTTGTACACTAGTAGGAACACACACACATATATCACGTGCATTCAATCAAAGCAAAGCCTATGGATTTCCATATTTCTAGGATTAGTTCAGGGGTCAAGCAAGTCTATCTTAAATGAAAAAAGACTTCACATTTAGAAACAGAATGGTGAAGAAAGCAATCAAAAGTCTTATTCCGTTAAGGAGATATTTAAGTTTGGTGTCATTTGTGTAGAAACAACTGAAATCAGACTAGTTGTGATGTCACTGCCTCAAGTTTCCTCAAATTCTTTATGTATTTTATCATATAATGTCCTTCGTGGCTTAAAAACCATTGGATATGTCAGGAAAGTTGTAAAACGGAATGTTGTAAGGATAATTATAATTTACTACCTGAAGAGAGTTAGAGGATAAGTAATTGAAATAGGAAAAAATTAAATATATTTTATTTGAAATACATGAACAATTATTAAGAATGTGAGGATAGTGCACACCTTCCTTAGTAGACTTACTACACCAGTCATTTCTACAAAGATAAAACAGTTTTAAACTTGAATATCTTTAATGGAATAAGAATTTTGGGCGCTTTCTTCACCATTTTGTTTCTTTTCAAGTCGAAGTTCATATAAGATCAACTTGTTTGACCACTGAACTAATCCTTTAAGTTAAAACATTAGTTTGTGTTCTTTTTGAAGAATTTGTTTTGCAAGCTTGTGCCTTAAAGGATTAGCCTTAGATTCCTCAAAGCCTTTATGTATTTTTTCATATTTTGTCCTCCGATTTTGTGGCTTAAAAACCATGGGATATGTCAGGAAAGTAGTAAAACTGAATCTAAGAAGGGTATTTATGATATACCTCCTGAAGAAAGTTTAAGGAAAAATATTTTCAATAGTGAAAAAATTAAATAAACTTTTTTTTTAAATACATAAGGACTCTGAGGAATCTGAGGCCATGACATCACAACTAGTCGCTTTTCAGTCGTTTCTACACAAATGGTACCAAACTTTAAACTTGAATAACTCCTTAACGAAATAAGATATTTGAATGCTTTCTGCACCATTTTGTTTCTTTTGAAGTCCTCTTTCACATAAGATATAAGATAAACATGCTTGACCACTGAACTAATCCTTTTAATGGTGAAAATTTGGGCCTACCATGCTACCGCATTTCGCCATGCAAAATTGAAGGTTCCACGACTGATGAAGTTTCTGCCATGGTATGTAAACCATCTTGGACAATTATGTAGCATATACTCGATTCTAAATGACAATTCTCTGGTTTACAGAAGAAAGTAGATATACATTAATTGCACACTTTTTCCACTAAGTACATGTATCAGAAATTTGCATAAAAATATACTTACAGTATCATTATGCTATAGGGCTCCTTTTGAAGTGTTTGTGATGATTTTGGTAGCAGTAACTTATATGGATATTTTCACGGAAGTAGAACCTTCATGGATATTTTCACTGAAGTAAAACTTTCACGGATATTTTCACGGAAGTAGAACTTTAATGATATTTTAAGCAGTTTATGTAGGGATTTCCCTGGTGTATATAATGTTGGATTTATGGCCTTCAGTTCTGTTTTGTATCTGGTGTGTAATCATGTAGTAATATAATCTAATACAGATAGTCCATGATACCACCGTTTGTAATCATGTAGTAATATAATCTAATACAGATAGTCCATGATACCACAGTTTGCCATGTGAAAGTGAAGGTCAGACTGCCGCCACCTGATCATGTTTCTCTCCTGGTATGTAAAGTATCCAGGGCAATTAGGAAGTCAAGTTTCTGATTTCATCACAGATAAGAGGCTTATTGTTCATAGCAGTCTAAATGGCAACTCCCTGTTCATAGGGACCTGTTAGGCAGCAGTAGTGGAAGGTCATAGCATTTCAGCAAACTGACAACTAAGTTAGTTAATTTATAAGTTATTGGTGCTTATTCATTTTGCATATCATCATGTATCTAATTATTGGGTCAGACAGTACATATATATATATATATATATATATATATATATATATATATATACCCCATATATATGCATCCTGTGCCTGCATCCCCACATGTTAGGCATGTAAGAAAATATTGAATGATAAAGTTTTTAAAGTGTAGCATAAAGCAGGAAGGAATATCTGAGATATATAAACTCCTAAATGTTTGTAGATTTTTGTTTCTTGTTAGCTCTCCCTAAATGATTGTAGATTTTTGTTTCTATTTATTAGCTCTCCCTGAATGATCTTGGTTTTTTGTTTCTTGTTAGCTCTCCCTAAATGATTGTAGATTTTTGTTTCTTGTTAGCTCTGCCTAAATGATTGTAGTTTTTTGTCTTTTGTTAGCTCTCCCTAAATGATTGTAGATTTTTGTTTCTATTTATCAGCTTTCCCTAATTGATTGTAGATTTTGTTTCTATTTATTAGCTCTCCCCAAATGATTGTAGATTTTTGTTTTTTGTTAGCTCTCCCTAAATGATTGTAGATTTGTGTTTCTTTTTAGCTCTCCCTAAATGATTGTAGATTTTTGTTTTTATTTATTAGCTCTCCCTAAAAGATTGTAGGTTTTAGTTTCTTGTTAGCTCTCCTTAAATGATTGTACATTTTGTTTCTTGTTAGCTCTCCCTAATGATTGTAGATTTGTTTCTTGTTAGCTCTCCATTTATGGGAATCAAATTTTTAAAAGAAATTAAAACAAAGCCGTAACGGGCTTGTAGGTGCATTTTTTCCTTCAACATGTTGTCATCACTCGGGATGTGTGTGGAGAATTTTGTTGTTGTAGTATATTGCATTGACTACATGAGCATGCACCTGCTAGCTAGCTGTACTATTTTTTCCCCACTTAGTTGCCCGCTAGCTAGCTCTATCATTTTTCCCCCATTTAGTTTAGTCAAAGAGGGAGGCTCGTCTCAGTAAAATACGGTAAAAATGGGGGATACTATATTTTGACCTCACTTCCGGTTGTGGAGGCAAGATCCGATCCTCTGTCTGTTTGTACCACACAGTACAGCCAGACACTAGCATGTACGTTGTGTGTGCAGAATTACATACACAGCGCATTACGTTACTATCACGAGAAACTTATTTGTTTTTTTCAATGCGTTTTTGTCAGAAAGCGAAAGTGAAATTTCAGTATTATAATACTACAATGATAGTCACCAAATGAAAATTACTGAGGAAAAAAAGAGAAGAAGATGAAAGCAAAAGTCAAAATAAACGATTCTATCGGGGCTCGAACTCACGGCATGATTTGAAGAAAAGTTGATTTCATTCGCCGCTACCATCTGTGCCATCTCCTGTGGAGAACTTCATAAGCGTTTTAAATAACTATATACCTTGCAATACGAGACAATGAATCGCACAGCAAAATTTCAACCAATCAAAAAATTTGAAAGGTATTCTAAATATATTGCACATATGACGATATCGCCTTTTTAAGCAGTTTTTGTTGCTAGGTAAATTCATGCGGTGATTGGCTGAAAAAGCTGTCAATCATCTAATCTTAGTAAGGTTAATTAGATTCGCGCAAATATAATTTTGTCCTGAATAATCTTCAGTTGTTTGTCATTATCTTTTGTGTGTAGGAATGTAATTCATGCAAAAACATTTTGCATTTCTACCACTACATTCTTCTGAGCGTGTATTACAAATTCCTGGGGAGGGGGCCTATACATACATACTTAAAGTGAAATTGTATAATTTTGATACCTGCAGTATGAAAGAAGTCAATTTTGATACTTGCAGTAGTAGGAGTATACAATAAAGATATTGTAAAAATGGACCAGCAGTACAAAATTAACAAAGTAAAGCCTTATTTTTTAAAACCTGCACTACAAAAACGATGAAAAGCAGACAATTTTGTTATCTTCCTTCCCCCTCCCCATATCCTTATTTTGTAAATTTTATCATTATTTTTTTTTTTTTTTGGTAGGCCCTTTTTTAAAAAGTAAAACAAGACACCTGCACTACGAAAATGGTGCAAAAAAGGCACCTGCTCAGATGGCACGGCACATATATATATATATATATTTATATTTATATATATATATATACACCTCACATATATATAATATATATATATAATACACCTCATATATATATAATATATATATGTATAATACACCTCACATATGAAAGTGCCCCCTTCCCCCTCCGTCAACATTCTGATTAATCTTGCGAGTCAGAAATAAATTATTTAACAAGACCAGTTTGAGTTAGTGAACTTTGGTGTTATTTTCATGACTTTTGATCAATTTTAAAATAATTGATCCTGTTTTGTCTAAAGGTGTTACTAATTATCAAATTTAGAATTATTTATATTTTGAAATGAGGCATTTCCAGCATTACTATTTATCCATACACAACACATGATCCATCTATACACAACACATGATCCATCTATACACAACATATGATCCATCTATACACAACACATGATCCATCTATACACAACACATGATCCATCTATACACAACACATGATCCATCTATACACAACACATGATCCATCTATACACAACACATGATCCATCTATACACAACACATGATCCATCCATACACAACACATGATCCATCCATACATAACTACCTCCTGAACAAATTTCATTTTGTCCTGAATGATCTTCGGTATAGTTTGTCATACATAGTCTTTGTTTGTGCGGATGTAATTCATGCGAAAAATACAATTTGCAATTCTGATGCTGCATCATCTGAGTATGTATCCAAATCTTCTTAATTACACTGAGTCAGTGAGTAATTATTTACCAAGACGTTGGCGGGGTTTTCTGTGACTCATGTAAGATTCGGTAAAGAGACCTAAATTAAAATAAAAATGTCTATGAACCTAAGGCGCGTAAACTCAATGAAAGCTCTCTGACTGTGTTCCCACTAATCTCCGGACCGTGATCACACAACAATAAAGCAGTTCTATGATCTCAGGATAAGCAATGTTCTTACTTGATTGCGAGCTTGTGAGCAGACCCATTGCAGCCATCTGATCGCGGGCCATGAGTGAACCCCAAGTTGGACATTAAAGAGATTTGTTCAGGGGTTAAAAAAAATAATCTAGTAATAATAATAATAATAACAAGTATGGTAATAATAAGTATAATAATAATAATAATAAGTATAAGTATAATAGTAATAATAACAATAATAAGTAGTAGTAGTAGTAGTTGTACTAGTAGTAGTAGTACTACTAGTACTAGTAGTAGTACTAGTAGTAGTACTAGTAGTAGTACTAGTAGTAGTAGTAGTGGATAGTAGTAGTAGTAGTTATGGTAGTAGTAGTAGTGGGGTGGTAGTGGCAGTAGTAGTGGTAGTGGTGGTAGTGGTGGTGGTGGTGGTGGTGGTGGTAGTAGTAGTAAAACGTAGTAGTAATGGTAGTAGTAGTAGTAGTGGTAGTAGTAGTAGTAGTAGTAGTAGTAGTAGTAGTAGTAGAAGTAGTACAATCTTATATAGCACTATTCAGTGCACAATGCATACTCAAAGCGCTTTACATTGACCAGTCAAATTCTCTGGCAGCAGCTCGAGATCAGCGCCATGAACTTGACTGGGAGCCTGGGAGGGTACAGGAAGTGAATGAACACTGGGAGCCTGGGAGGGTACAGGAAGTGAATGAACACTGTGTTTTTATGCTTCTTTTCTCAAATAGTGTTCAGATCACCATTAAACCTTCTCATCCGAGGGTCAGATCACCATTTAACCTTCTCATGCGAGGGTCGGTGAGCGCCATCCATCCAATATCCACTTATCACAAAGGCTGGACAAGGAACAGGTCATTCAGATGACCTACTTCTTCCCACAATGTTAGGCATAAAAAGTCACATACTTGAATCTTGCAAGAAGCTAACATTTTTAGCTTGCGTAGGCGGGCTGCAAGCTTGTGCATGCATGCTGCAAGCGTGCTGTAAGCTAGTATTTCCAACAAATACTAATTTGCAAGCTTGCGCAAGCTAATGTTAGCTTGCGCAAGGTAGCATGAAATATTTCTTAGCTTGCACAAGCTTGCAGAAAATTTTGTTATCTTGCGCAAGCTTGCAGATAGTTTTTGCTAGCTTGCGAAAGCTAATTTGTTTCAAATACTAGCTTGCTGCAAGTTTGCAACAAGCTTGCAGCATGCTTGCGCAAACTAAAAATGTTAGTTTTTCGCAAGCGTGCTGCAAACTTCCTGTAAGCTAATATTTTTGTATGGGATTTATAAAGGAAAACCAAGACAATTTTGGTATATTTCTTTGAAAATTAATTGCCTCTTCCTAAATTACTTTAACTGGAAGCATTTTTTGTTTATTCATCGAACTGGGTATAGCAAACACTGTATAAGAACATGCTTTGCCCATCTGCTCTTAAGTAACAGAGAATAAAAAACTGTTATTGTTTTAATGAAATACTGTACATAAGAATTATCTTGAATCTGCCTTTATGACCTCACCACTGTACTTTGTGAGCTCACTTTTCAAAAATTCACGTAATCTTTGATATGCAATAACTCCTAAACGGAAAAAAGATACCAACAAGATTTTACACCAAATCGTTTCTTTCATAGCCCTCCATCATATATATGAAATAAAAATTCACGGGAATATTCCATTCGTAACCTGTGAATGTAACGGAGCAGACTATCGGCCGTAATACACCAAACGCGACGCGACGAGCAATTTTTTAGATAATCATACAGGAAACAAATATTATAAGATGCTTTGACTTTTTGCTTACAGACGATAAAGTTTACAATTGAGGCTTTCTGATGATACTGGAAAATTTGTTAGAAATACTTTTTTGTTCAAACTGTGGAGAAATTCGTTTTAGCGGGGCGCGATATTCTGTCGCGACGCGAATTTGCTTTAATGTGCATAGAAACCCCCTTTCAATCAATTTTCAGTTATTATTTGAATAGCCATGCAATGACGATCCATCTCTGAAAACGAGGACAAAATGTTTCTTTTCCTTTGTTTTATTCAATTTTGTTTAAAAAATTGCTCACCGCGTCGCATTCAGTGTGTCACGGCCTTCACAGTTCTAGAAATGACCAAGTTATAACTGGATATAACTAACATGATCGCAGGATGTTGATCTGCATTCACAGACATTATCTGAGAATCTCCTTGGTGGTTCTGATGTGCTCTGGATCATGATCATGCCCTCACATAGGATCAACTGACTGATCAGATGCGGAGAGCATTCTTACAGTCAAGGACTGACTGATCAGATGCGGAGAGCATTCTTACAGTCAAGGACTGACTGATCAGATGCGGAGAGCATTCTTACAGTCAAGGACTGACTGATCAGATGCGGAGAGCATTCTTACAGTCAAGGACTGACTGATCAGATGCGGAGAGCATTCTTACAGTCAAGGACTGACTGATCAGATGCGGAGAGCATTCTTACAGTCAAGGACTGACTGATCAGATGCGGAGAGCATTCTTACAGTCAGGACTGACTGATCAGATCGGAGGCATTCTTACAGTCAAGGACTGACTGATCAGATCGCGGAGAGCATTCTTACAGTCAGGACTGACTGATCAGATGCGAGAGCATTCTTACAGTCAGGACTGACTGATCAGATCGGAGAGCATTCTTACAGTCAAGGACTGACTGATCAGATGCGGAGAGCATTCTTACAGTCAAGGACTGACTGATCAGATGCGGAGAGCATTCTTACAGTCAAGGAACTGACTGATCAGATGCGGAGAGCATTCTTACAGTCAAGGACTAGTTCAGGGGCCAAGCAAGTCCATCTTACATGAAAGAGGACTTGAAATGAAAGAAAGTGATGAAGAAAGCATTCAAAAGCTTATTCTATTAAGGAGATATTCAAGGATTAGTTCAGGGGCCAAGCAAGTCCATCTTATATGAAAGAGGACTTGAAATGAAAGAAAGTGATAAAGAAAGCATTCAAAAGCTTATTCTATTAAGGAGATATTTAAGGATTAGTTCAGGGGCCAAGCAAGTCCCATCTTATATGAAAGAGGACTTGAATTGAAAGAGGACTTGAAATGAAAGAGGACTTAAAATGAAAGAGGACTTGAAATAAAAGAGGACTTGAAAGAAACAAAATGGTGCAGAAAGCATTCCAAAATCTTATTCCGTTAACGAGATATCCAAGTTTAAAGCTCCGTCCTATCTGTATAGAAATGACTGGTGTAGTAAGTCTACTATGAAAAGTTGGCATCCTCATCCTTACATTCTTAACAATTGTTAATATATTCTAAAGAAAGTTTATTTAAATTTTTCACTGTTTAGATTTTTTTTTTTTAAATCTTCTTTAAGTGGTATATTACAAATACCCTTCCTAGATTTAGTTATACTACTTTTTTGACATATCCCATGGGTTTTGACATATCCCATGGCAATGGCATCACAACTAGGCTGATTTCAGTCGTTTCTACACAAATAATACCAAACTTTTAAACTTTGATATCTCCTTAACGGAATAAGATTTTTGAATGTTATACTATTTTGTTTCTTTTGAAGTCCCTTTTATATAAGATGGACTTGCTTGACCACTGAACTAATTCTTAAAAAACTAGACGGATCTGATCACCTGCAGCGGATCTGATCACAAGCTCACATTCAAGTGTGAACACCTTCTCTTTTGTTATTTTATTCCTGATCCTGGATATTCCTAAGGGCGCATAAGTTCAATGGTTCTGCAGATTTCTATTAATCCAACCGTAAGTGTCAAATCATCTCATAAATTATTAGATTAATTAAAAAGACAAAGGAGGAAATAATGAAGCTGGTAGAGAATCTAAAGGAGTCACATTAGGTGGGATACAGTATGTTGGGTTTGCAGACCCTTGCCTAATATTTAATGTTATTATTAATGTGAGTGCCAGCTAGGTTTTAGTGTGGGAGCTAGGCTATTGTCACAGACGGTGGGTGAGTCATAATCAAGGAAAGCTGTTGACAAAATGACACAGACGTATGATTTGGAGCATGAAATTATCCGGACAACAAAGAGATAATTCCCCTATGATATATTACTTTAGAAGGATAGTGCAGGAATTATCCTACAAGATTTAATGGTCATTTTTTCTTGCCTATAGGCTTCTACTGTGTGGAATGAAAATCACTGGGATGACACATGGGCAATGTGAGATAAGATTTTAAAAAGGTCAATTTTGTCTGAAAATTGTTTCATTTGCATAGTATTTGTTATTTTGATAATGATAGTTCTATGTGTGTTTGGTGCGGGGAGGGGAGGGAGCATGGGCAGGGGATGGTGGGAAGGGAGGGTTAGCAGGAGGTTAAAGGGACAACAAAGGGAAGGTATGGAAGGGTAATTAGTAAGAAAGTGCAGGAAACTTTCTATTGATTTTCAGTGTTGTTTTCGGCATTCATGTGGAGAAGTAAAGTATTTACAAAGACTTCAAAAGTACAGGAGGGGTCAATTTTGTATGGAGGAGGGTCAACTTTGTGTGGAGGAGGTCAATTTGTCTAGAGAAGGATTAATTTGTCTGGAGGAGGGTTAATGTTGTATGAAGGAGGTTCAATTTTGTATGGAGGAGGTAAATTTTGTATGGAGGAGGGTCAATTTTGTATGGAGGAGGGTCAATTTTGTATGGAGGATGGTCAATTTTGTATGGAGGAGGGTCAATTTTGTATGGAGGATGGTCAATTTTGTATGGAGGAGGTCAATTTTGTATGGAGGAGGGTCAATTTTTTAGGGTATGAAAATTGTTTCTGTGGTTGCAATATCATTTTTGTTTATGAAGGAGGGTCAATTTTGTATGAAGGAGGGTCAATTTTATATGAAGGAGTTTCAATTTTGTATGGAGGAGGGTCAATTTTATATGGAGGAGGTCAATTTTGTAGGAGGAGTTTCAATTTTGTATAAAGGAGGTCAATTTTGTAGGAGGAGTTTCAATTTTGTATGGAGGAGGGTCAATTTTATATGGAGGAGGTCAATTTTGTAGGAGGAGTTTCAATTTTGTATGAAGGAGGTCAATTTTGTATGGAGGAGCATCAATTTTGTAGGAGCGTCAATTTTGTATGAAGGAGGGTCAATTTTTCAGGGTATGAAAATTGTTTCTGTGGTTGCAATATCATTTGTGTTCATAGAAGAAGTAATAAATTGTTTATAAAGAAAACAATATGTAATATATAATGTATTTACAAAGAAGTAAAATGGATTTATAAGTAAAGTTAATTTTGTATGAAAAACATCCCACTTCCTGCACGACCATATCACTACATGTGTAACCAGTCAGGATAAAGTTCTCCCTTCTTGTCAAGCTTAAAGCAAGAAAGCATTTCTGACCTCACAATGTACTAAGACTTAAATTTACCCCCTTACAGACTCACATCCCACCCCCTCACAGACTCACACCCCACCCCCTCGCAGGCTCATACCCCACCCCCTCGCATGCTCACACCCCACCCCCTTGCAGGCTTACACACACCCTCACAGGCTCACACACCCCTCACAGGCTCACACACCCCTCACAGGCTCACACACCCCTCACAGGCTCACATACCCCACCCCCTCACAGGCTCTCACCCCATCACAGGCTCCCACCCCATCACAGGCTCACATCCGACCATGTTGATTATAATGAAGATATTTTCACATTGTACTTAAACATTATGCATTTGTCAATTGTGTGACTTACATCTCCGGACAAGATGAGTCATTGCACCACATGGTGAGTCATTGCACCACAAGGTGAGTCATTGCACCACATGGTGAGTCATTGCACCACATGGTGAGTCATTGCACCACATGGTGAGTCATTGCACCACATGGTGAGTCATTGAACCACATGGTGAATGACCAAAACATGACATTGCGGCACTTTGGTGACTGACAATTATTTTAAATGATTTATCTGAAATCAGTCACCTCTGTACAATGTGAATATGTCTGAAGTAAATTAACTCACCCCAGTCACTCTGGTGACTGACAATTTGGTACAATGACTCAGATGTGAGTCATTGTTTTAGATGTCAATAACTCACATTTGACTGACATTGCCAGGGGTAGTAGGGGTGAGTCATAGAACTAACACCTCACCTAACCTACATGATAGAATGGTAGGACAAAAAAATTAATTAATCAGTGCTGAAAGACAATTGTGAATTGGTTAGTTCTGAAAAACCACAAGTAAATATTGTGGGTGTTGGCAAGTAAATATTGTGGGTGTGGGCTTTTTTGAAATTATACCATGCTTGATTTCTAAAAAAAAACACAACCCACAAGTTATGGTTTTGCAGTTAGGAGTAAAAGGTTGTGGGGCAAAATGAAATTTCTCACATAGTCCATACAAATCCATAAATGTGGTTGGCACATGAATATGTACATGTACAGGAGCCTTGTGTACATGTAACAGGAGCCTTGTGTACATGTACAGGAGCCTTGTGTACATGTACAGGAGCCTTGTGTACATTTACAGGAGCATTGTGTACATGTACAGGAGCATTGTGTACATGTACAGGAGCCTTACATGTACAGGAGCATTGTGTACATGTACAGGAGCATTGTGTACATGCACATGAGCCTTGTGTACATGTACAGGAGCATTGTGTACATGTACAGGAGCCTTGTGTACATGTACAGGAGCATTGTGTACATGTACAGGAGCATTGTGTACATGTACAGGAGCATTGTGTATATGTACAGGAGCATTGTGTACATGTACAGGAGCATTGTGTACATGTACAGGAGCATTGTGTACATGTACAGGAGCCTTGTGTACATGTACAGGAGCCTTGTGTACATGTACAGGAGCCTTGTGTACATGTACAGGAGCATTATGTACATGTGTGTACATGTACAGGAGCCTTGTGTACATGTACATGAGCATGTACATGTACAGGAGCCTTGTGTACATGTACAGGAGCTTTTCATCAATAAAAGGAAGATATTATTTCACCTCTGGGAAATGCTTTGTTCTTGTTTTGAGTATATTGTCTTGTTTCCTTTCATTTTAGTTGATTGTTTTTTTAAACAATAGCCTTTTGTGAGTTTTCCTTCCTACCTCTGGAATAATTCTGGCACAATTTGACCCTTGCTGTTGTGGTGCTGTTAAACTCTCATAAAACAAACAAACAAACATTTGTGAGTTTGACATTCATTACTTCCTGTAGTTTACAGAGAATGTAATTTTGAAACAATTGGAAGTTTTATATTTAGTTTGAAGAAATGACCCACAATTGTATGCTCTGTTAGTACTTAGTACTACACTGTACAGTTTGTGAATAGTCATGGGAGATTTTTACACCACAGAAGTCCCTGTTTGTACTTAGTTCTACAGGTACAGTATTGTGAATAGAATCTGAACCGACGGAATAAAATCTGAACCGACGGAATAAAATCTGAACGATGGATTAAAATCTGAACTAATGGATCAAATCTAAACCGACGGAATAAAATCTGAACCGATGGATTAAAATCTGAACCGACTGATTAAAATATTTGGGGGGATTGCCCTCTCATCCCCCCTCCCTCCCTGGCTATGCTACTGATGTCACATACATGTGGACATGCAGGTAGCTCACATCAGCTTAAAACCATACAAATAGCAACAATTCTCATCAATATCTGTTCAAAATGGACCATGTTAAAGATTCCTCAAACCCCCTTACAGAAAAACTAGGTTGCCGCAAGCTTAGAATAAGCTAAATTAGCTTGCGCAAACTTGCTGCAACCTTGCAACAGGCTTGCAGCAAGCTAGTATTGGGACAAATAGCAAACTTGTTAGCTTGTGCAAGCTAGCAAACATCTTTCCGCATGCTTGCAAAACCTTTTTACAAGCTTGCGCAAGCTAACAAATATTTGTTGCTGGCTTGCGCAAGCTAACAAATATTTTTTGCTAGCTTTGGCAAGCTAATTTTAGTTTGCGCAAGCTAGCAAGCTTGCATTTGTCCCAAATACTAGCTTGCTGCAAACTTGCCGCAAGGTTGCAGCAAGTTTGCACAAGCTGAAAATGTTACCTTGTCACAAGCTCGCTGCAAGCTAGTTTTTTCAGTAAGGGCTGTCACAGCCTTAACTTAAAAACCAAATATGCTATTTAAAGGCTGTTCTACCTAAAACATTATGCTCTACAGTAGTAAGTAAGAAAAAAGAGACACTTCACACAGCTGCCTATGCACTTTTAGATTATCCTTATACTTTTTCCAACACACTCTTTGCACAATCTCTTGTTCTCCCACCTAATGCAATCAACATGATACCTTGGTCATAGTTTCGTTTAATTTAGCATACTTGCTAAAACAGCGATATGAAACTTAATTTACCTTTAATATTTAATTGAAGCAGTAATTACAAATCCTGTGCGTAGACACGTGAAATGCGAAATAGATCACCTTTGGGGAAAAGTCCCCCTGAGGGCACAATTCCCACTTTAGTATTAACATTCTGTTTATGTTTCTTTTGTTAATTGTTAATGGCTTCCAAGTTAATGACTTTGTGTGTTGTTGGGAATAAATTTGGGAAGAGCATGAGAAATGGTGATGGAAGTTGTTCAGAAATTCAGAGTGGGTCAGACATGTAGGAAGGGGGTGGTAGGACTGGTAGAGGGGAATGAAATAGAATTTTGAAATTGCGGAAAGGAAGGAAATTGCCTAAAATAGGAGATTTCCCTATTAGGAACAAGATGAACGTAGATTAGAAACTTGATTAGCAGTGTAATTTTTCCGTTTATCAACATAACATTTTTGGGGTCTTACACCCCCTCCATGAGGGGACCCTTACTCTGCCCCTGGGGCTGGTTACTTCAGATATCATATTGTTTTTATTGCTTCTTTTGTTTAAAGCTTAGCGCCATAGAGTCTACACTTGAATTATATCCATAAATTCCCAATTGTTTATTCGCTGCTCTTTCCAAGTTTCCTGAAAGATTTAGTCCTCAGGCTGAAAGATTTAGTCCTCAGGCTGAGCTTCTTAAAGGCATTGTCAAGAACACAAAGCTTAGTGATGTAAAATAAGAAAAATGTACATGTACCCTTGCAGAAAGTTTAACTTGCAGCACGTTTGCGACAAGCTAACAATTTTTAGCTTGCGCAAGTTTGCAGCATGCTTGTTGTGCACAAGCTTGCAGCACGCTTGTTGCAAGCTTGCTGCATGCTTGCGCAAGCTAAAAATTGTTAGCTTGTCGCAAGTATTGCTGTAAGTTTGCTGCAAGCTAATATTTCTGTAAGATATGCAAGACTTCACACAAAACTGTATGGAGTGGGCAATGCCAGGAAATGTATCCCCCCCCCTACCCCCCTCCCTCACATATCCATGTCTGGTTAGTTAATACATTTTTAAGTTATTAGAATAGGTACAAGCAACAATATCCAAAAAAAATTAAAATCCTCAAAAACATCACCTTACAGAAATTTTAACTTGCAGCAAGCTTGCGACAAGCTCTCATTTTTAACTAAGCAAGCATGCAGCAAGCTTGTAGCAAGCATGCTGCTGTCTTTAAATCAAGTCTGCATCGGTAAAATTTTCATCAAAGACGATGAATACTTAACCAAATAAATTGAAAAAAATTAATATTATGGCACTCGTTCTGCGATTTTGGACCAATAAATTTTTTGTTTTGCTTTTTTAAAATTTTCAACGTTATAAGGGTCCTGAACATCGAATATATTTTTGTCAGTAGCGCCGAACTCTTTGTCGGTAAATTTGTCATTTTACACCCCCCCCTCCCCAAATCAAAAGGGTCCACTGACACCACTGCATGTGCCACAAACTTTGCATGGATATGGAATAACACTTTGATCAGGCTTCAAAGTGTTAGATTCAATCATACCAATTGAAAAGTGTTAATTTGTTTCTCCATTTGGAAGACAGCTAATTAGTAATGTCGCCACCTATTTATCTGTTCTGTTGAAATTCATGACATAAAGGTAATGGAAAGACAAGTTGTGTTTAACAAGTATTCATTGATCCTGGATGTTGAAACTTGTTATCGTCTTACCCCCCCCCTCTCCCCCGTTTCTCCATCACCCACCCCTCATTCACAATTGATAAGCTTTAACTCCCCCCACCTCGCCCCACCTTCCCCCCGCCCCCCATTGATTGTTGGTATGTCAGACGTTGGATCATTTTGATATCCTTTATAATATTCACTTACATTTTGATGTGTTCCACTGCTTCTTCAACTTTGTTGGAATATGATGTTGGGTGTTTGGAACATTTGCATATCTACTTAACCAGTGGTATCACGAATGGTAAGGGGAAGTCCCCCTCCCCTTCTTCTGCCCCTCCCATTTTTGAGCTAATATGGATCATTTTTGTCTTTGGAAGGAAATCTTTTGACATGGAGATCTGTATTGATAACAATGCAACATTTACATTGTCCAATTATGTGTACCTGTATGTGTGTATGTGTGTGTGTGTGTGTGTGTGTGTGTGAGGGAGGGAGGGGGTGGAAGGAACATTTGCATGTCCACCATATTTCCTCTGTAAATTGTAAGTTGTGGATGGAGTCTTATTTTCCCAATAATCTGGAAATAAAAGTGAAAGCGATTATAGTAATAGTGAAATAGCATTTTCAAAGTTCTATATTTAGAATCTTGTGTTTCCTGTGCAGCTGATTGGTTGCCGTTGCCATTCAGCTTAGCGTCGCTGGATCGCAAAACGAAATTAGGAAGTGTGATAGCAAATCCTATTGTTAAATACCGGCAGGGCATTTGTCCTTTTGTGAAATGCTGTCAAATTATTAATTGCATTTGTCATTAACTTTTCATTAGTGTAAGTAGCGTTCAGCTTGTGCAGATATTAATAAGATAGCACTGGTGTATCCCCAAGGTCTTTAATCTGGAAAATTAGTTGACGCAGAGGTGTCAGGTTACTTATTACAGGAAACTTTAACGCTTGGGTATAGTCTGGAGAGCTGTTAAGGTAAAATGAATTTTATTTTTTTGTTAGGATCGAAGATAAATTGCAAGGTATGGAATAGTTATATGACATTTATGGATCCAGAGATGTGTTGAGAGTCTATGGAATGTTGTACATAAAGAGAATTGCTTGATTTTACCTAGCGCTGTCACCTAGCGCTGTCACCTAGCGCTGTCACGACATGGCTCGATTACACATCAATTATGGTAGAGAAAATTATCACGATTATATTGATATATCGCGATACTTTTCAGGAAAACTTACTCATGACAAATTGTTAATATCACTAACGTTATTTCTTTTATGATGAATGCAAGAAAAAATGATTTGCAGATCTAGCAGATGACATAATCGCATGACTATTTTGTTCATCACCCTCCACGCACGTGCTCGTATTTGGTAATTCAGCCAACGTAACCATGAATCATCCAAGTAAGAGCCTGAGAGGCAGGTTCTGGGCCAATTTTTCGTTCTTAATGCCAACTTACATCGGTGTGGGCTGACGGAGAACGATTTTTAATTAGTTTTTTATGTTTCTTGATATTATTGCATGTTTTTAATGGCCTAAACTTGACTTTTAGATTTAATACTGTAATGTTAAAATTGTAACATACGAAGTAGCCTAGCCTAGTTGCACACAATGTAATTATTTGAGTAGGCATTAGTTTTTGGTATCGCGATACGTCCTAGAGAGGCATATTTCATGTCGTGGGAAAAGAGATATCGTGATATTGTAATAATCGACATGTCATGACAGCACTTATTTTACCCTCAGTCTGGTCCATGCTCCCGAATGGGAGATCTCCCAATTGGGAGTTTTTATGTCATTACAACCTACAATGCATCTTTCTAAATTCAAATCTCTCCAAAGAAATACATAATTGTAAAGTAGGTTTAAGCCAAAGGTTTAAAAATGCATGCAAAATATTCTAATTTTATTGGTGCAACAGATCGATGAAATTATTTTCTCTATTTTCACCAGCGCAAAGTTGACTTTCACCAGGGAATTTTTGAAGTAATCTTTAAAAATTCAGATTTCAGAAAATTCAAAAGAGCAGATTTTGATATTTAAGTCCATAGCAAAAGCTCAAATTATCCAGAAATATTAGTTTCAATATCATTTGCCAAATTTAGACTTACAGAATTTGAAAAGCTAAAAAAATGTTAACTGCTGAACTAATTAGCAACAGTTTAAATTATGGTCACTGCGCCTGTCTCGATCTTCCAATCAAAAGATCTCCCGATCATGGACCGTACTGAACCTATAAATAGAGAGGTAACATATGTTCATGTTATATGAATGATGGCAATAAAAACCATAGGAGGGATTTGAGGGGGCAAAAGGGGCACTTACCCCTTTCCCACTTTTTAAAGAATTTGTATCTTTTGTATGGTAATTGTTTGCATCCCTGTAAAGAAAAACTAGGTTGCCACAAGCTTTCAGTAAGCTAACAATTTTTAGTTTGCGCAAACTTGCTGCAACTTTGAGGCAAGCTTGCAGGAAGCTGGTATTTGGGACAAATACAAACTTGTTAACTTGCGCAAGTTAGCAAAAACCTTTCCACAAGCTTGCAAAAACTCTCTGCAAGCTTGCTCTAGCAAGCTATCATATTTTTTGCTAGCTTGTGCAATCTAATGTTGATTTGCGCAAGCTAGCAAGCTTGCTTTTGTCCCAAATACTAGCTTGCTGCAAGCTTGCTGCGAGGTTGCAGCAAGTTTGCGCAAACTAAAATTGTTACCTTGTCACAAGCTTGCTGCAAGCTAAATTTTTCTGTAAGGGTCTTAGCATGATTTTGTGGTTCCCCCCACTTTTGACTTTGCCCTCCCCCCTTCCCACACACACACTTTTGGTGGGGCAGGTTGCTCAGTTGACTGAGCATATACAACTGAGATACTGGAGATTCCAGGTTCAAGTCCAACCACAATTTAACCAGCGATTTCCCCACAGATATGCAGAATGATATATATACTGACATCTTGTGCAGCGGTTAGTCTTCTGCATCACACCTTCTCCCCCACCGACCTTTGTGAAAAGTGGCCAATGGTTGGGTGTTGCTCACCGTCCTACGGAGGGGACGTAAAGCCATCGTTCCCGATGGTAGGAGTTTTACCCCCTACCTGGTTCTCTGAATACTTCTAAAAAAGAGCAGGGTGTTAACCCTGGAGCTGATCCGCTTGCCATCTTGGCCCAATCATTGGGTACCCACTGAATACAAGTCATTGTGACTTATGTGTGCTTTCCCTGGCATATGCCTAAAATACAAATACAAATACCAAATCCTGCCCATGATAAAAACTATACAATTTTCATTTTATTAATTTGTTTTTCACAACATTCAAAACAAACAATAATAATAATCAAGAATTCTATTGATCTGAAAATAAATGAAGCCAAAGCATTACACCAGATACTCATATTCCTCAGACTTGTTTGTGTATTTTTTGATGTATTTCTGGTATTTTTGGACATATTTCTGGTATTTTTGATGTATTTCTGGGTTTTTTGATGTATTTCTGGTATTTTTGGACATATTTTTGGTATTTTGATGTATTTCTTTTATTTTTGATGTATTTCTGGTATTTGTTGACGTATTTCTATAATTTTTGACATAAATCTGAGATTTTGTTACCTCAGCAATGGATATATCCGGAGAATACTAGAACAGGGTCTTCTATAGTATTGCAACTTTACCATTTATGCACCATAAAAACAAAAGAAAATTTGGGATTTCATAAATGGTAAATTTTATTTAAGGGTATTTACACCATTACTAATTCATTCATGAACTTTTTCCTGACTGAAAATGATATTAGAATACAAGATACATTTTGAATCATTAAAGGATTAGTTCAGTGGTCAAGCATATTATCTTACTGTACTGTATATGAAAGAGGACTTAAAAAGAAACAAATTGGTGCAGAAAGTGTTCCAAAATCTTATTCTGTTAAGGAGACATTCAAGTTTAAAGCTCTGTCTTATCTGTGTAGAAATGACTGGTGTAGTAAGTCTACTATGTAAGGTTGGTGCCCTTGTCCTCACATTCTTAACAATTGTTAATATTTTTTAAAGAAGGCTGATTTAAATTTGTCACTATTTAGATTATTTTTTCTTAAACTTTCTTCAGGTGGTATATTACAAATACCCTTCCTAGATTTACTTTTACTACTTTCATAGTAAGTCTACTATGAAAGGTTGGGGCCCTCATCCCCACATTCTTCACAATTGTTAATGTATTTTAAAGAAAGCTTATTTTATTTTTAGTTCCTCTCATTAGGCAAGAGTGTTATGAGTGGAGCTTGTCAAATCGTACGTGAGCTCCCATGTATGTGCCTGTACAAAGTTTTGTGTTAAAATGCATCTCCTACAAGGTTTTTACAGTTTTGGTTTTAAGATTCTGGCTCAAGCGAGATATTTGTATCCTTCATAAAGCTTGTATTTTTAATAAGAGATATTCCATGTAGTTTTTTAATTAAAGTTTCGGAAAGGCAACAATTTTTGTCTACATACGTGTCAGATTTCAATACTTAATGGTGCTAAAAATAGCTCTTTTAGCTGTAGACAGAAATCGTATTCCGAATAGTAATCTTATTCACGTTTCGTACTGAGCCGGACTGTGATAATGGTTTGGAGGTCCTCTGTACTTGTGCATGTCTATTAGTTACATGAACCGACATGTGTATGTGTCTTGTTGTTAATCATATCGCAGTATTTCGCAATCAGAATTCGGACATTCTTCTATGAATATGCAAATTCTCAGAATCTCATTTAGGCCACGCTGTATCATATCGTATCAGATGTATGAGTTCTTAATAGGTCATGACATAACCCAGAAGATAACATGTGAAGTTGTTGTTTGATCATTTTCGCTTGTCGTATAATTGTATAGTAAGTTTCAATTGTCAGTAATTGCATCGCTGGGGCTAGAACGTTTAATTGACAACTCCCTGGTTACACTTAAATGCGCTATCGCGGAGGTTAAAATTTTAAACTTAAATGCAAAGTTTTTTTGAGGTTGGTGAATGCACATGACATTGCGTAAGCCGTGAGTTGTTACTAATGTGCCGTATGGGCAGCAGATCGCCAGAAATAAAAGCTTGTTTCCAAACTTGTTTACAGTGTTTATGGACATGTGGAAAAATCATCGCAAGGTAGTATTCAATGGGGCATCCAAGGGCTAGCCTGCTAGTTTGGCCGATTTCCGGCTAAATATGGCAAATTTGGCCGTTTTGAAACATGTTTGGTCGGTAATCTTCTTTCGGTACCGGCCATATGAAATGAAATTAACATTTAGGAAGATAATTGTGTAAATGTTAGAAATTTTGTTATGTTTAAAAAATGTATCTAACCATACATTGTAAGTGGAATTGACCTTTGACCTCGCCAACGTCAGTAATTATACAAGACATGATGGCACCATGCATTGAATGTCACATAGCTTTTGTTAGAAGCGTAATTTTTCAGACATTGCTATGAAGTGAACCTCATTGCAACCACCACAAAACTAAGTCATAACTGAGAACCAATCTGACAGTCATTCACAACTAACCTCGTTTGGAACATATGACCTGACTGTTAAGGTGCCATTAAACCCAAACAAACAAACTGAATACAACTCATACAGGAAAGTTGAAACTCTCGGATTTTTAACATGATGAATAATTGCCCAAAATGGAATAGACTTCAAATAAAACTTTTAAAAAACATACAAATATGAAATCAATCAAAGCAATCAATTCTTCTTGCATTATTATGGGTTGAGCTATAACATCATTGATGTCTGGTTTCACTATTTACGTTATTTTTCCTCGAACTTTATTCAGTAGGTATATTATAAATACTCTACTAGCATAAGTTTTACTACTTTTTTGATGTATCCAATAGTTTTTAAGCCACACAATAGCAGGATAGAATATGATAGAATACATAAAGACTCTAAGGAATCTGAGGCTATTACATTACAAGTAGTCTGATTTCAGTCATTTCTACACAAATGATACCAAACTGTAAACTTCGAGATCTCCTTAACGGAATAAGATTTTTGAATGCTTTCTTCACCATTTTGTTTCTTTTGAAGTCCTCTTTCATATAAGATGGACTTGCGTGACCCCTTTCATTCTGTTTAGCACTTTTTTTTGGATAAGCTATTTTATCCAGTCTATACAAATTCTTTTACACTTGTTCATTACCACCAGTTCATTACCACCAGTTCATTACCACCAGTTCATTACCACCAGTTCATTACCACCAGTTCATTACCACCAGTACATTACCACCAGTTCATTACCACCAGTTCATTACCACCAGTTCATTACCACCAGTTCATTACCACCAGTTCATTACCACCAGTTCATTACCACCTGTTTATTAACACCAGTTCATTAACCAGTTCATTAACACCAGTTCATTAACACCAGTTCATTAACACCAGCTCATTAACACCACTTCAATAACACCAATTCATTAACACCAGTTCATTAACACCAGTTCATTAACACCAGCTCATTAACACCAGTTCATTAACACCCAACTAAATTAATTTATGAAAACATCTCTTCCCAAATACAATGAGTGGTAGTTACATATTTTTATTTGCATTTTCTCTCCACACTATTTGAAAAGGGTTTTTCTTCTAGTCTTAACAGTTCTTCTACACCAGCTCATTGCCACCAGTTCATTATCACTAAAACTGAATTAATTCATGAAAAAATTCCGACCGCATAGAAGCGGCATCAATGCATATTTCTTTTTTTTTTTTTTTTTGCATTTTCTCTCCACACGTTTTGCATAGGGTTTTGCATAAGGTTTTTCTTCTAATCTTACCAGTTTCTCTACACCAGTATATTACCACCACTTCATTACCACCAAAATTTAATTAATTCATGAAAAATCCCGACCTCATAAGAGCGGCATCAGTGCATATTTCTTATTTTGTTTGCATTTTCTCTCCACACTATTTGGACAGGGTTTCTCTGCTAGTCTTTCAGTTTTTCTACACCAGTTACTTACCACCAGTTCATTACCCCCAAAATTGAATTCATGAAAAAATCCCAACTTCATAGAGCGTCATCAATGCATATTTCCATCAATGCATATTTCTGATTTTGTTTGCATTTTCGTTACACACTATTTGGATTACATTGTGTTTATATTAGCAAAGATTTTGATTGCTTTAGGAAGATGAGTCACTCCTTGAACAATGAAGGACAATTCTAGCCACCATCAGAGCAATTCCTAGAATCAGTTTCCCTATATATATATGGACAGTACATTTCAAATTCTAGTAGGATTTGCCATTTATGGACAGCACATTTGAAATTCTAGTAGGATTCGATGTATAACAACCGTAACATGTGGGGGAAGTGAGTGGGCGTGGGCAGTAGTTTTTCTATGTAATGAAGTTGTCAAAGTGTGTGATAGCAATATTAGCATTGTTTCATTAAAGCTCACCTAGTGTACACATGTATGTTTTAAATTGTTTAAACTAGCGTTAGCGCAGAAGTTCATTTAAGGGTAATCTTGTGTAGATTTTCATCACTACTGTTTGTAAGTACCATTTTAATCTTTTAATTAAAATCTTTTTTTCATTCATTAATAATTATTGGCAAGCATTTTGTTTCTAAAGTGGGCTTAATATATCTTTACAACAATTGAATTCACACTATAAGCTTTAGTAGACAACAGAATATTGTATTTTACAATGTCTCTGAATATCAAGGTGTGGGCTATATGTAAAAGATGTACTAATGTTAGGCTGTCTAGGCTATTTTTGTAATGTACTTTATTTGTAAAAGATTACTAATGTTAGGCTGTGTAGGATATATTTGTAATGTACTGTATATGTTAAAGATGTAATTATGTTAGGCTGTATAGGCTATATTTGTTATGTACTGTATATGTAAAAAGTATTAATGTTAGGCTGTGTAGGCTATATTTGTAATGTACTGTATATGTAAAAGATGTATTAATGTTAGGCTGTGTAGGCTCTATTTGTAATGTACTGTATATCTAAAAGATGTACTAATGTTAGGCTGTGTAGGCTATATTTGTAATGTACTGTATATGTAAAAGATGTATTAATGTTAGGCTGTGTAAGGAAAATATGACAGTTTTGACTCTAACAGGTACAGAATGTCATAAATGTGTGGTGAAAAGTAGCATACCCGGGGAGCAGGGGCGGGGATGGAATCCCCTCCCTCCACTAATTCATGAATAAAGTTATCAAGGTGCATTGGCCCCTACACTTTTTGACGTTCACAGCAAAACTCGGTGTAGCACCCCGCATTGTGGCACATGCTGGGTGTGGATGAGGGTGCTTGTCCTAAACTCGTCATGTGTGATGCAAATCACTGACCTGCTGACTCGCCAATCGCCATATGTATTCACTTGGTTGGATATCTGGGAACTTCATGACCTGAGGTCATCAAACTGCATAGTAACCACGCGGATGGAGTGAGAAATAACCGCTGTGTTTGGATGTATGAGTCACATAACAGTAAAGAGATATGGATTTGCCCATGTGTATCGCACAAAACGAAGCTTTGTTTTCACTCCAGCAAATGATGTCATCTCCCACAAGTGAAGTGGCACTGACCAACAGAATTGTGGTGGGGATAGGATGGAGGGGGGGGGGGTTACTGTTTATCTCCTAACCCTCATGATGCAGGGGAGAACATAGTCTTCCATAGACCTAGTATCAGCAATTACCAGAAAACGATTATGTAATGTCACATGGCTGCCATGAATTTTATTGACCAATCAAATACTAGAGGATTCTTGGCCTTCTGCACAATTCATGCATTGTATGGGGTCAAGCGTATGGGGTCAAGTGATGGAACAAAATGCTTTGAAATCCTTATTATACCTATGTTAAGCACTTGTCAATCATCCCTACACAAGACAAGGCGAGTCATTGCACCAAAGTGGGTGGACAAAACATGTACATTGATGCACCCCTCAGTCACTTAGGTGACTGACATTTTCAATAAAATAACCTAACCCAAATCAATCACCTGTACAAAGTCATCGGGTCTAAAGTAAGTTGACCTACCCAGAGTCACTCTGGTGACTGACAATTTGGTATAATGACGCACATGTAAGTCACTATTTCATAGGTCAATGACTCACCTTTGACTGATATTGCCGGGGGTAGTAGGGGTGAGTCATACAAGTGCATAATACATCAAGGTAAAACACGCAATTGCAATTGCAGCTAATTATTTGGGTAACAGAAAAAATTCAGTTTTTTGGTGGAAGTACTGAAGTAATTATGGTGGGCTAAAATTGTTTTGAAATGGTCTAATGACCCCCCACATGTATGTGTGATGTGAGTTTGGGCATACTGAGGCCCTCATCATGCAACCAGTGTTCACACTAAGATTCAAAATTTGAGGGGGATTTCACATCTTTGTGTAATTTTGTTTTGGAGGATGGGGGGGGGAGGGTTAAAGGAGAAAAAAAAAGGAATTTCTTTTTGGAACCAAAAAAATAAAAGATACCTCCTTAAAAAGCCAAAAATATCTTCAAAAGGCCAAAATTACCTCCCAAAAGGCCAAAAATACTCCCCAAAAGGCCAAAAATACCCCCAAAAGGCCAAAAATACTTCCAAGAAGGCCAAAAATACCCCCCAATAGGCCAAAAATATCTCTAAAAACTAAAAACACCAAAAAAATGCCGAAAGGCCAAAAATTACCGCCAAAAGGCCAAAAATTACCGCCAGAAGGCCAAAAATTCCTTCCAAGGCCAGAAATATCCCCAAAAGGCCAAAATTATACCTAAAAGGCCAAAAATACCCTGAAAAGCCAAAAATACCTCCAAAAGGCCAAAATACCCTCGAAAAGGCCCAAAATACCCCTTCAAAAGGCCAAAAATACCCCTTCAAAAGGCCAAAATACTACCAAAAGGCCAACATTACCCCCAAAGGCCAAAAATACTCCCCAAAAGGCCAGAAATACCCCCCAAAATTATTTGTTAATGCTGATATTGCTGAACATATCTTTGTAAAGATACAGCGATGAAAGGTAGAATACATAACAGGAATCAGGAAATCAGACTATTGAAATAATTATTTCTAGCAAATAATCAGAACTTACAGGGAAGTAAAATCGTAGAAAATATGTACACAAATTTGATAACGCGTATAGAAAGGAAAACAATATTTTGGATGTATTAAAAAAAAGGAAAAAAAGTATATATACATAGTTCAGAAACCCCCATTTTAAATCACATATGTAACATGATATGTCAATATAATTAGAAGTGGGTATTTAAAATCACTTATGAAAATGAAAGTATAAACTGCTATGCATTGCTCAGCTGCTATGCATTGCTCAGCTGCTAGTGTTACTGTTGCAGTGAAAGTTATAGAACAAATTAGCTGGTTTAAAGTATACATAATCAGTGTCAAGTAGCCTAACACACAATAACGTATGAACTCTGCACTCTAAATAAAATTCAATTAGAGTAATGACAACACCTAGATCCCTTTTGTGATCAACACAACCAAGATTTAAACCATTCATGCAGTAATCAAAAGACATATTGCTCTGACCAAAATGAATCACTTTGCTTTTATCAACATTGAATGACATGTTTGGGACCAAACTTATCTAGATCAGTTTGTAAAGTGAAGAATCCCTAGCATCATCATCAATCCTGTACAGCTTAGTGTCATCAGCAAATTTACAAATCCTGGAGCCAGGGGAAACATCAATATCATTAATAAAGATTAAGAAAAGAAGCGGACCCAATACAGATCCCAAAGGAACACCACTTGTAACCAGTTATCTGCCATGGCGATACTTCATCATTAACAACAACTCTTTGTGACCTGTCAACTAGCCAAGAATATATCCAACTGGCACACTTAACCTTCACACCAAGCGCTCTTGTATTCATCACGAGCCTGCCCAATGGAACCTTATCAAATGCTTCTTGGAAATCTAAATAGATAACATCCACATTATGACCAAAATCAACTAGTTTAGTAACATCACCATAAACTCCAATAAATTAGAAACACAAGACCTCTTAGGTAAGCTGGGACAAATTCAACAAACCATTGACCAGTAAATGATCTAGTACAACATCCTTAACAATGGACTCCATGACCTTGCACACGTTACAGGGCAAACTGGTCACTCTTTTTAAAAATAGGAGTGACATTTGCAATTCTCCAATCACTAGGAACAACACCAACGTCTCAGCACTTTGAAAAGATAATACTCAGGGGAACAGAAAGAACATCAGAATACTCACGTAAGACAGCAGGATGTATACCATTTGGACCAGGCTGCTTTATTTCAATTCAAACCCTTTACTTTTTAGACACAACATCAACTAAAGAATCAACATCCTTATTGGAGAGTGCACACTAAGATAATCCACAACATCATCAGCAGGGGAACACCATCATTACCCTGAAGGGGACCAACAACCTTCTTGGTTTTTTGCTTTGAGCGAACATAAGAGTGAAATGACTTGAGATTAATCAAATCAAGACAATTACTACCATGTGTGGGAAACAACACATGCTGGGTGAAAAAAGCAGTCTGATACAACTTTTAGAAAATCTTTACCATTTGGACCACTAGTACAAAGATTCCAATCAATGTCTGGAAAATTAAAGTCTCCAAAAACAATAAGCCTCCTAGAAGCAACTTTCCTGAAGCAGTCAAGCAATTTCTGATTGTTCTTAGGACTAGCATTCGGTGATCTATGCACAACACCAACAACCACTGAACTACCAACATCGCCATCAACAATAAGCTCACACCACAGGCAATTTGAAAAACCAAAAGAAAATTGAGCAGTCCTATCTACACAATTAAAACTTGTCTTTCACAAACAATAAAACATCACCTCCTCTACCATTGAGAGTATCTAATCCGTCTTGCCTGAAAACTGAGTAACCTAGAATATGTGTCTCTGAATCACTATAAATCCAACTCTCAGTAATACCAATTATATCAGGTCTACTTATTGAAACTTCAGCCAGCAGCTCATCATGCTTATTCGAAATACAACAAACATTTGAAAACATAACCTCAAATCTACCGCTAGAACAATCCCTATCTCCAGAAACATGCTTGACAGGTGGGTTTAAACTCTCACCCCTTCCCCCTCCCCCCATGACTATTTAAAGGACTCAGATCCTTAATTTCCCTATTGACACCCCTAGCAAGAACAGCAGCACCTTTCCTAGTTAAATGCAAACCATCTCTCATGAACCAATAATTCAAACTTATGCCAGAAATGTACAAAACTGAATATATTCATACATACCTGACAGAAAAAAAAACTAGCTTGCAGCAGAGCTTACGACAAGGCAACATTTTTAGCTTGCGCAAACTTGCTGCAACCTTGCGGCAATCTTGCAGCAAGCTAATATTTGGGACATATGCAAGCTTGCCAACTTGGGCAAACTAACATTAGTCTTGCGCAAGCCAGCAAAAAAATATGCAAGCTTGTGGAAAGGTTTTTGCTAGCTTGCGCAAGCTAACAAGTTTGCATTTGTCCCAAACACTAGCTTGCTGCAAGCTTGCCGCGAGTTTGCGCAAGCTAAAAATGTAAGCTTATTGCAAGCTTGCGCCGCAACCTAGTTTTTCTGTAGGGTTTTGTTATCTATTTGAAGACTATATTGTAGCAAACATACTCTTACAGCCGTTTGAAAGTGAAATTAGGAAAACGAAAGCTTCCTGTGTAGATCCAAACATGTGTTTATGAAAACATGTGGTTTCTCAGCTTAGAAACAGAAGTTCATTTAAACAGGGATAGCAACCATGTAAGCAAGATGACATTTTCCCTCCTTCATAGCACTGAGTAAGTCAATACAGAAGTAGCCCCCTCTATTTAAGGAAGTTTACCTTTGAGGAAGTTTCTTGCATAGAATGATAGTTCAAACTTGTATTTTGATGTCTTCTGCCACCAAAGTTGGGATGGATACCCAAGGAGGGCATTCAAAGGGGTGAGAGAGGGGGTGGGGGTATTTAAAAGTGAGGGAAGTGATAGTAAATGTCTGTGTGATGTGTCTGTTTGTATCACTGATTGATGATTGACAAATCATTATTAAAGGTTTGTGGGTTTAATAAGCCCACCCCCCTCCCAACTCCATGTTTTGGCAATATAAAAGTTAAATGAACCCTGTTCTTAATCATCAAGGCATTTGCATTTGTCCAGCAGAAAACTTTTTTATCTTAGATATATTTTGAGGTATACTTGATAAATTTGTCTAAATTTTTTTTTTTTTAAAGGTATGGACAGGGTAACACACTTTTACTTCCAAATGAATTATTATTTTCATTTTCTGGACAGTAGAAACAGTGGATCCATGCTTAGTGTAGCATTTATCATCTTTGTTTAATGTCATCATACACATGTCCCAGTGCCCTTTGAGGCCGCAGAGAGCATTTTGAGGCCCAGGCCAAGCTTAGAAACAGAGGTTCATTTAAACTGGGTTTTCACTGATTTACCTTGACAAAAGCAAAAGTAATTTTGTTGTAATTTTGGCAAATTATGACTTTTTTCATGTTAGTTTGAATATGATATATGGTCTTTTCAATGGAATTGTGGTAATGACCCCTTTCCCATTTTGTGTCCCTGCAAACTATAAACCAAAGGTTACGGTACAACACCTACCCTTCCTACATTCCCTGCTCATGGGGCTACTATTCTGAAAGTTAATACCTCCATGCCTTCCTGTCAGGGCTTAAAAGGGTCATCTTATGGTTGGGCGGAGGAGGGGGGGGGGAACAAAAATAAATTTTGGTGACATTAATAGAAGAATTGCACTACTTTCCTTCAAAAGTTGCTGCCAATCTGGAAATGCCCTTCAATGTTTGTGAGATCTCCTTCATTGACATTTTCTCCAATTTTTGGGATATATTTGGCCAGTTTTCGGGAATGTTTGGCCAATTTTGGGAATTTTTGGCCAGTCCCTAAAATTTTGGCAAATTTTTCTAAAATATTCAATACTTTTAGTACATTTGTCATTTTAAGGTTACTAATTTTCTAAAATCACCTCCCAATCGGGCAGAAAGCATGCATCTGGGAAGGTGAAATCTGCTTGGGGGTGGGGGACTTTCCCTGCCCTACTCCCTCACCCTACTTTCCCCTCCCCGCTTCCTACACCTCTGCTTTCTGTACTTTCTGTTGTTATCAGTGCTGTTATCTATGCTACATACTTTGCTGTATCATGTAAACTGAATTTTCATGTATCCAAGCTTGTGTTTGTATAATCAGGGAGTCATCACAACGCGCTGGTATAATCATGGAGCTATTAACCCTTACCCTACCACGTGGCGATATTATCACAGTTTTGGGTGCCCCATCTTTGACCCTGCCTCCCAAGCGCGTTTTCCAAAAAGTGCTGGTAGAGTAAGGGTTAATCAACCCGCGACAAGTGCGTTAACTCAAAAATATATGCAGCATGGACCCGGTGAGTGATTCTGGATCACTGAGGCAGAATGAGCCTGCCGACTCTGCTGCTTGGAAGACAGAGGATTGTTTAATAATCAGCCTGTGCTTAACCCTTACTCTACCACGCTGCAATATTATCGCCATTTGGGTGCCCCATCTTTGACTCTGCCTCCCAAGCATGTTTTCAAAAAAGTTCTGGTAGAGTAAGGGTTAACTGCAGTTAGTACAGTAGCTCCATGTTATAATAAGTTTCCGAGAAGATTGATACAAGTTTTGTAATTCAAGAATGTAAATAATTGTCATAGTTTGTCATGCAAAGGGTATGATGGACAAGTGTGAGGTCAAAGGTTGTGGCTATGAATGGAAATGCTTTATTTGTTGCCATGGTAATGTACTGTAAACTTCCATGAACCTTAATATTGAATAAACATTGGTCCCATGTATATTTTGAATGCTTAACATTTTCATAGTAACATAAGTTTGGTTCGGGGGACATAAATATGTGCACTGTTTAAAGGAATATAGTACTTACATTGAGCTACAGTAGATAGACTTGTATTTCTTAAAGTCGTGAAACATCCATGGCAATATTTGAGATGGTTGAAAGTTATTTTGATCAGCTGGCAAATGGTTAATACCCATAGGTGGAATTGGGAGGGGGTGGCAAAGGGGGCACTTGTACTCACTTTTTAAATTTGTATCTTCTGTGTGGTGATTTTTTCATCTCAGCATAATTTTGTAGATTTGTCCACCCCCCACTTTTGACTTTGCCCCTCCCCCTCCCCACTTTTGGTTGGCAAATCCCGCCCATGTTGATACCCCTCTCAATGATAATCAACTATAATTTTTTTAAATTTTCTTGTTGCCAAAATATTATTCTTCACTCAAGCTTGGATCCTACCAATAGCAGCGCCACGGGGAGGACTGGAGACAGACACAGGGAGAACTAGGGATACAGGGAGAACTAGGGATACAGGGAGGACTGGGGACTCAGGGAGGACTGGGGAAACAGGGAGGACTGGGACACAGGGAGGACTGGGAAGACAGGGAGGACTTGGGACACAGGGAGGACTGGGGACAAGGGGACACAGGGAGGACTGGGGAAACAGGGAGGACTGGGGACAAAGGGAGGACTGGGGAAAAGGGAGGACTGGGGAAACAGGGAGGACTGGGGAAACAGGGAGGACTGGGGACACAGGGAGGACTGGGGAAACAGGGAGGACTGGGGACACAGGGAGGACTGGGGACACAAGGAGGACTGGGGATACAGGGAGGACTGGGACACACGGAGGACTTGGGACCACAGGGAGAACTGGGTACTGCAAGGAGGACTTGGGACCACAGGAAGGACTGGGACCGCAGGGAGGACTTAGGCCGCAGGGAGGACTAGGGACCACAGCTAGGACTCTGGACACTTGGGGACCGCAGGGAGGACTGGGACTGCATGGAGGACTGGGACCGTAGGGAGGACTTGAACCACAGGGTGGACTGTGGACCACAGCTAGGACTTGGGACACAGGAAGGACTGGGACAGCAGAAAGGACTGGGACCTCATGGAGGACTGTGGCTGCAGGGAGGACTGGGACAGCAGGGAGGCTAGACGGCAGGGAGGACTTGGACCACAGGGTGGACTGGGGACCACAGCTAGGACTTGGGACACAGGAAGGACTGGGACAGCAGGGAGGACTGGGACAGCAGACAGGACTGGGACAGCAGGAAGGACTGGGACCTCATGGAGGACTGTGGCTGCAGGGAGGACTGGGACCGCAGGGAGGCTAGACGGCAGGGAGGACTTGGACCACAGGGTGGACTGGGGACCACAGCTAGGACTTGGGACACAGGAAGGACTGGGACAGCAGGGAGGACTGGGACAGCAGACAGGACTGGGACAGCAGGAAGGACTGGGACCTCATGGAGGACTGTGGCTGCAGGGAGGACTGGGACCACAGGGAGGACTGGGACGGCAGGGAGGACTGGGACTACAGGTTTGACTTGGACCACAGGGAGGACTGGGACCGCAGGGAGGACTGGGACGGCAGGGAGGACCGGGACTACAGGTTTGACTTGGACCAAAGGGAGGACTGGTACCGCAGGGAGGACTGGGACCGCAGGGAGGACTGGGACCACAGCTAGGACTTGGGACACAGGGAGGACTGGGGACCACAGCTAAGACTTGGGACACAGGGAGGACTGGGGACCACAGCTAGGACTTGGGACACAGGGAGGATTGGGACAGCAGGGAAGACTGTGACCACATGGAGGACTGGGGCCGCAGGGAGGACTGGGACCGCAGGGAGGACTGAGACCGCAAGGAGGACTTGGACCACAGGGTGGACTGGGGATCACAGCTAGGACTTGGGACACAGGGAGGACTGGGACAGCAGGGGGGACTGGGACCACACGGAGGACTGGGGCTGCAGGGAGGACTGGGGCCGCACGGAGGGCTGGAGCACTGGAGATTTAAAATCCTTCAAATTCTTTAAAGTGTTTGGGCACCAACGATTGTATCAGGCATGATTATTGAACTCTACCGTTATTATTGTGGGCATTTGCATATAGTTGCTACAGTATATGAACTGACTCAGACTTTTTTATATACTCTCTAGTATGCTCAGTCAAGGAGTGTGACAGGATGTGACTGCATATGGACATAGGAAGGGATGCTATGTGGGACATGGATGGGAGCCATGCTGGGCATATGATATAATATATACCATGGGACATGGATGGGAGCCATGCTGGGCATATGATATAATATATACCATGGGACATGGATGGGAGCCATGCTGGGCATATGATATAATATATACCATGGGACATGGATGGGAGCCATACTGGGCATATGATATAATATATACCATGGGACATGGATGGGAGCCATGCTGGGCATATGATATAATATATACCATGGGACATGGATGGAGCCATGCTGGGCATATGATATAATATTTACCATGGGACATGGATGGGAGCCATACTGGGCATATGATATAATATATACCATGGGACATGGATGGGAGCCATGCTGGGCATATGGTATAATATATACCATGGGACATGGATGGGAGCCATGCTGGGCATATGATATAATATTTACCATGGGACATGGATGGGAGCCATACTGGGCATATGATATAATATATACCATGGGACATGGATGGGAGCCATGCTGGGCATATGATATAATATATACCATGGGACATGGATGGGAGCCATACTGGGCATATGATATAATATATACCATGGGACATGGATGGGAGCCATGCTGGGCATATGATATAATATATACCATGGGACATGGATGGGAGCCATGCTGGGCATATGATATAATATATACCATGGGACATGGATGGGAGCCATGCTGGGCATATAATATAATATATACCATGGGACATGGATGGGAGCCATGCTGGGCATATGATATAATATATACCATGGGACATGGATGGAGCCATGCTGGGCATATGATATAATATATACCATGGGACATGGATGGAGCCATGCTGGGCATATGATATAATATTTACCATGGGACATGGATGGGAGCCATACTGGGCATATGATATAATATATACCATGGGACATGGATGGGAGCCATGCTGGGCATATGATATAATATATACCATGGGACATGGATGGGAGCCATGCTGGGCATATGATATAATATATACCATGGGACATGGATGGGAGCCATGCTGGGCATATGATATAATATATACCATGGGACATGGATGGGAGCCATGCTGGGCATATGATATAATATATACCATGTGGTAATTACACCAAGGGCTATATCAGGTATATTTATTTGACTCCGCCTTTTTATTCTTATTCAGCAAGTGCATGTAAGTTATTATATAAACTGACACATTCATACATAGTATGCTCCCTCCCTTCCACCCTCATGGAAGGTACTACCATGACTACTGAATATAATAGGACGTGATGTTTATACTTAATAAAGTACACATTAAACTAATATTTTTTTTTTTTTTTTTAATAATATACGGACAAGTGTAAAGAAGTATTTTAAAGAAAAAGATAACCAAAATTATATACTTTTAAGAAAGGAATTTGAGATATACTTACGAGTTTTCCACTTTCAATCCCATTGTACAATGAAACTTTCCTCTTCGCGGCTGGAGCTGACAGTCATTCACAACTAACCTCGGGCACATATGACCTGACTGTTAAGGTGCCATTACACCCAAACAAACAAACTGAATACAACTTATACAGAAAAGTTGAAACTCTTAAATTTTTAACATGATGAATAATTGCCCACAAATGGAATGCACCTCAAATCAAACTTTAAAAACATCATAAAAGTACATATGACAAAAATAAAATAAGTGAAAGCAATCAATTCTTCTTGCATTATAATGGGTTGAGCTATAACATCATTGATGTCTAGTTTTTCTTATTCAACAAGTGCATATAAGTTATTATATGAACTGACACATTCATACATAGTATGCTCAATTAGGGACTGTGATTACAGATATTTTGTGTTGTATACCAGTATGTTTGAAGCCCCTGGAAAAAGTTCTTATGATTAGTAGGGGAGGGGTTGTATTATGTTTTCAAATTAAATTTGTGGTATCATACACCGAGAATTCATATCTTTGTAGTGTGTGAAACTGCTGGTATAGTATATTACAGTTACCAATTTTATACACACGTGAAGATCTTTTGTGTGTGAAAAAATTGATAGGCGTGTTAATTGCAAGTGTTGACTGCCGTTTTAATTTTCAATTTAGTTACGGAGTTTTATAGTTTATCTTTGGAAGGCTTTTTCATGGATAAAGGAACTAGTAATGGAACCTTGATATTAAGTTTTATTGTGCATAGTAATGAAAGTTGAATGTGACTGATAATAGACCCAGGATGAGCGGATGTGAATAGTTTGATTCAGTTTCTAAATCCATTCTTGGAAATATAATTTGTTATTTGTAAAAGGATTTAAAGGGAATATATGACATTGCCACCATGATGGAAGCTAAGGAGAAAGTAGTATCAGTAAGTTTAGTATTGTTATAAGGGGAGGGGGGGTGGGGTGTCGATAGCAAATCAGGGACATACCCTCTTTTCAAAACGGGCACCTACTAAGTTTGCTTCAACAAAAAGAGGAAGTTTTTGTTAAGAACTACAATTTGTTTTTGGCCCTATCTTTAATCCTATCTGAAATTTGATTAATGATTTAACCAGGATTTGCCTACTAAAAGTTAGGAGGGGGCAAAATCACACTAAGATGCAAAGAATGCAATTTTAGAAGAAAAAGGGGGTGAGGAAAGTGCCCCCCTTCCTCCCTCCCTACATCTCCCCCCTCAAATCCTGCTCCT
>JAIGNY010000403.1:602500-662500 GCA_020152595.1 Chiridota heheva
ATGGAACTATGATGGGAGTGGACTGACAATATTAGTATCGGATGAAATTTTTATGGGAATGAACTGACATTTTTGTGACTATTACTTTAGTCTTTGCTTGTTTAACTTCATAATTGTGTTATCTGAAATTAAAAATTTAATTTTTTTGTGGGTATGGAACTTAGTGATTATGTCGTGTATGATATTAGGACAGAGGAATGATATTCTGAAATTGTTTTTGATGGATGGCAGCATTTGTATTTAATGTTTCTTCCATTGTATCGCAGATCCTGAGAGACTACGTACTCATGGAGGCCGATATCGCTAGCGTGTCACCGAGCACGGACGGGTACTTGGTCTTGAACGATGGGGAACAGCCAATTATAGAACTCGATATGAATGGGGCGGAGATTGAAATTAAAGCGGAAAGAATTGGGGATGACGGTGAGAATGTGACCAAAAAAGAGGTGAATATGGAGGAATTAGCGGACATGTTTGAGGGGGAGGAGACTATCAACGGCGCACCAGAAGCGGTCGAAGAGGAGGAAGCAAAAGAAGTTATCGAGGAAGAAAGTATCAGCGAAATCAAGGTTGGTAACGAAGAGGCCGGTTTGACCATTCAGTGGCCATCACAGGAAGAAGAAGCTCAGAATGAACCCGACGATGAAGCAGTTGTCATAGAAACGCCAGAACCATCAGAAGGAGAGCTGTTGATTGATGTAGGGGCAGCGGTTACTATAGATGAGCCAGTTGATGCTGACGATCTGCTTAATACAGATGAACCGGTAGATGCTGACGAACTGGTCAATATTGAAGGACCAGTTGATACACCTAAACCAGTTGATACACCTAAACCAGTTGATACACATGAACTTTTTGATACACTAGTTAAGACAGAGATCATTGTTGAGACACCAAAGGAAGATGAAGCATTTGTTGAGATTGAATTGCCCCAAGAAGAGGTCACATCGCCCCAAGAAGAGGTCACATCTCCCAAAGAGGAAGTCACCCCCCCGTCATGTGATCTTGTTTCGCTGTCGACCGAAATCATCTCCCCATCTGAAGAGACCAAATCCCCAGCCGATGTCACGACCTCCACAGAAGACACGCTAGTGGTCACAGAGAAATATTTACCAGATGATATCGTTAATATCGAACTCACCGATGTAGAAAAGGAGGGTCCGCAAGAGGATGAATCTAGTGATAAAGGTAAGCCCTGCTCACTTTTTACTTTTCTTTCCCTTGACCCCGCCTATTTTTTACTTTCCTCATTCTTGTTTCCACATCACTTGGGTTATCAGTTCATTGCTGTATTTTTATCTTCTTTTAAAGCAGCTAGGTTTTTCAAATAATTGAATCATTTCTTCATAGATGTGCATTGTAAACAGATACATGCTCTGGACCACCAGACACATGGGCTTTAAATGCAAAGGATGCAGAGTAGTTACTTTCTAGCAAGTACGAGTGGACTGGGCGAAATTTGGACATTGGACAAAGAAACAGATTTGTCCGCCCCTTCCCAAAAAAAATAACACTCATATACAAAGAGAGAAAAAAAATGGAGACTTTTTGAAAAAAAAAAATGTTGTACAGGGAAAGGAAAGGGAACCTCTGATTTACTCAACTATATATAATCCGACAAGGGTTATAGATACATGTTGTCTGTGTACTTAAATGGTAGAAAGGTTAATGTTCCCGTACAGAAAAACTAGTTTGCCGCAAGCTGCAATAAGCTAACATTTTTAACTTGCGTAAACTTGCTGCAAGCTTGCAGCAAGCTAGTATTTGGGACAAATGCAAACTTGTTAGCTTGGGCAAGCTAGCAAAACCTTTCCACAAGCTTGCAAAAACTTTCTGCAAGCTAACAAATATTTTTTGCTAGCTTGCGCAAGCTAATGTTAGTTTGCGGGAGCTTGCATTTGTCCTAAATACTAGCTTGCTGCAAGGTTGCTGGAAGCTTGCAGCAAGGTTGCTGCAAGCTTGCCGCAAGGTTGCAGCAAGTTTGCACAAACTAAAAATTGTTACCTTGTCGCAAGTTTGCTGCAAGTTTGCTGCAAGTTTGCTGCAAGTTTGCTGCAAGTTTGCTGCAAGCTTGCTGCAAGCTTGCTGCAAGCTAGTTTTTTCTGTAAGGGAATTGTTTCAAGCCACATGTTGTTGCTTGAACTAAATGATTATTTTCATAGCTATAGGCATAGTTATATTGCATAGTTGTATTGCATAATTGTATACATATGAGCCACATGCAGTATTAAGACCTCTGAGAGACTCGGTCTTAATTTTCTCTGGAGAACAATATAACATTAAGATTTTATTCAGGGAGAGTGAAGTCATAGCCTTTGTTTATACCCTTACAGAAATATAAGCTTGCAACAAGCTTGCACTCTTGTGACAAACTAACAATTTTTAGTTTGCAGCAAGCATGCTGCAAGCTTGCAGCAAGCATGCTGCAAGCTAGTATTTGAAACAAGTTAGCTTGCATAAGCTAACATTAGCTTGCGCAAGCTTGCAAATTAGTATTCAATCCAAATACTAGCTTACAGCATGCTTGCTGCAAGCTTGCAGCATGCTTGTGCAAGCTTGCAGCATGCTTGTGCAAGCTTGCAGCATGCTTGTGCAAGCTTGCAGCATGCTTGTGCAAGGTAAAAATGTTAGCTTGTCGCAAGCGTGCTTCAAGCTAAAATTTCTGTAAGGATTATTGTGTATTTGCTTTTACTTGTGTTTATCATAAGTGTTTAAAAAAAAAAATGATTAAAAAACCAAAAAACCCATAAGTATTAGAACAAGTTTTCAGATGTTATAAGCAACTTTTTAGTCTCCAGAAAATAAGTGGTGCAGGCCTACACTTCATTATCATTATTTAGGTGTGACGGCGTACATTTCATTCCAAAACGATTATGATTGGCTAATCAGTGTATGTGGACGTGTACCAATCAAAATACACGTTAAAGACGGTAACTGGCCTTGTAGATTTTATTCAATGGGAGAGCTAGAAGTCAAAGCTTTTCATCAAGTTTGCATATTTTTCCCATTTGTGTTTTTCAAAAAAGAATAAAATAGCTATCAAACTTTTGAGTTTTCAGATATTAGGATAATCAATTTGTGAAAAAGTTTGGATGTAACGATATATGTTTTGTTGTTTTGTGCCCATAGCCAGAAGGGTCCAGGGGAGAACAGATGGTCGGTCATATTTCCCTCTTCGAAGGTGCATTCATTATTTTTTAGAAGAATTTCTCCTCTGAAACTTCAAGTTTCCGAACAAGAATGCTGACATCTTTTTATCTTCAAAATCAGTCAGTGTGCCACAATAATATTTTTGTTTGAAAGTATTTTAATAGTATAAAGGGGGATTAAATAAAGCTGTGTAATTTTGAATTCAAACAAACATCAAATTTGAGGAAAGACCTGTAGTTTAAAGCTATAGCTAGGTCAGCATATGTTTTAGGTGCCTTGGGGCTTACACAATGAATGACTCACCTAGGGGCTTACACAATGAATGACTCACCTTGAGGCTTACACAATGAATAACTTACATTGGGGCTTACACAATGAATGGCTCACCTTGGGGCTTACACAATGAATGACTTACCTTGGAGCTTATGCAATGAATGATTTACCTTGGGCTTACACAATGAATGACTCACCTTGGGGCTTACACAATGAATGACTCACCTTGGGGCTTACACAATGAATGACTCACCTTGGGGCTTACACAATGAATGACTTACATTTAGGCTTACACAATTAATGACTCACCTTGGGGCTTACACAATGAATGACTCACCTTGGGGTTTACACAATGTGTGACTCATTTTATGACAGAATTAGGTTTAAATGAATTTTTAAACCTGTAATTTCAAAATTGATAGTTTTTTCAACAATGAAAGCTGGATAGCAGTGGCGTTTTCAGCATCCAAATTTAAGGAGATTTCATTTTTGATATCAATGTTCAAAAGATGAGAATATCTGGGATGTTGATAAAATAATTTCTTACAAATTTAGTGGGGGTCATGACCCCCTATAACCTCTACACGGCCATGCCACTATAGTAGCTATGTTACATCTTTATGCCAGGGATGGCGGAGACGGGCTGAGGGTAAAGACCCCCTTTATGGGGCAAAACAGTATAATGAAAGAATTGCAATGTTTAAAAAAAAAAGATTTTATACCAACAAAACATATTTGTTTTAGAGTTTCTGGGGGATCCCCCCTCCCCTCATAAGGAATTGCAATGAGATTTCTAGTGATGTAGGCATAATTGTTTTCATCATCAACCTGTTCAACCCCTGCCCCCACTTTCAACATGTGCTCCTCCATCCATGCATCTGTTTTCCCCTCCCTTCTGGCTATACTACCTTTTTTCTTCACAGGCAAACTGATACACTAACATAATTTCTTATCCTTTATAAACAGTCAGCGAGCCTAGCTCTACCCCCAAGTTAACTCATATACCAGCCGCAGCTACGCCAGGCCTTGCCTCTCGAATTAGTGCCTTTGAGCGCAAGGTCCAAGGTAGTTTTCCGACTAACTCAAAAGCTCTCACTGTGTTAAATGTCGTGAAACCATCACTCACAGCTTACAGTTGTATCTGTTTTCATATCATTTTTTGTTATTTTCATTTCTTTAGACCAGAACAGCCTATGTGATATTTCATTATTTTTTTCTTTCTTTGACATGCAAAATGCACTATTTTCTGTTCTTTTAGGATTGAAACCAGATGGCATTTCTTAACTTTTAAACAAGTCTCTACCCCCTCCCACCCCCACCCTTCTCCTCCTCCCTCCTAAAGAAGAAAAAACAAAAATAGGAAATCTCTTCTACACTTAATCATTTAAATTTCATGAAAAATTGTGATTGGCCTATCTTTAAAATTTCATAGTAGGGAATATCACTAGGGGAATCCATGTGTCTGCAAAGGTCATTCTACGGTCTGTACCATAAGGAGTACTTGTTCGAAATGTGAGGCTCAGTCAGTGTTCACACTAGAATTTTAAAAAAAAAATAGGGGGGAGGAGGGGGTAACCCTTTTAAAAAAAAAATTGGGGTGGGGATTCAAAAAAAAAAAGGGGGGATTTCTTTTTGGCAAAAAACAAAAAAGAGCAGAACAAGCCCCCCCCCCCTCCCTTAAAAGAAAAGGCCAAAATTGGCTGAAAAGGCCAAATTCCTCTTACAACCCATCTGTTTCTAACACCTCATCTGTTTCTAACACCCCATCTTTCAAGGTTCGACAATTTAACCCAAACTTTGCACTATTTATAAAGGAATTTATGCCCTGAGCATTTTGTGTCCATGTTTAATACAAAATGCCAATAATTTGGTTTTCCAATGGGCGGAACCATTAGAAATTATGGTGGCCCTGATATGATTTTTGGTTGTTGCAAATAGCTTAAGGAGTGATTTGTCGATCCCTCCTATATTTTCGTGCCAACCATTTGGCACGTCGCCTGATGAAACAGGATCAATGGGCGTCCCATGTCATCTGGTTTTCATTTTGTCTAATATTGTCTCCTATTTACTTCCATACTCCTTTTTTGGGAGTATAGTTTCTTATTTTTTCTTTTCTTTTCTGATTTCCTTTTCCTTTTTTACATCAGATATGTTGATATCTCCTAGCTTTGGTTTACTTTTCTATCATGTAACTTTTTTCTTGGACTTGGAAAAATTGTACAATGCAAATCTCAATTCTCTAATCACAATGCACAGCAGTGTTAGATGGGATTTTCAAGCGCTTGCAAGATTTTTTTGTAACAATAAAAAGTTTAGTTTTAGATACACAAACTCACAAACATCATTGATGGCGGACATGGCCAGGATTTGTCTACCGAAAGTAAGGAAGGCAAATTAGCATAATAAAATTTGCCTGCCAAAAGTGGAGGCAAAATCATGATAAGATACAAAAAATTGGCATGCAAAAGATATAATCTTGAAAACTTTTTTTTTTCCATTTTTTTTTTTTTGAGGAGGGGGGGGTGGAGGGTAATTCTTTGATGCCCCCTTCCCCAAAAAAAAAAAAAAAAAAAAAAAAAAAAAAACTGCTCGATGTTACAAAAAAAAATTACAAACAAAAAAAAATCATGAAGGAGACAAGAGAGAAAAAAAGATTTTATACTTATACAATGTCCTGAATTGTATGTTTCTGTGGGGTTTGAGTGCCTGGTACCCTTCAAGACCCCAGGATGGCACCTTCGGAATTGTTACAGTCACCATTCACATACATACCCACTTAAAAATATGTGCTGTCGTTTCTACCATATCACATGAAATTGATGTTTCTGGCGCTTTGGTATTTCGCTAAAATGAATCTTTTCAAAATGGAATATGCCTGCAGTCTTACATATAAACTATGTATATCACTTTTGGTTCATGATAGGTCTTTTTTTAATTCTAAGCTCTTTTTTAATTCATTTCATATTGCTTCACTCAAATAAAAGACTTCATCTTAGCAAGTTGACTTTCAACATCTCACACAGCACTCTCGTTTCTTGAAGCAATAAATCATAAATACTGCAAGTGCAACGTCAAAATCCAGTCATGACCACTGAACAGCTTAAAAGCCACTTGAAACACGCGTCATATCAAGTCATTTTAACCACTTAATGGTTACAATTTTACTAATAGTAAAAGATACTGAAAAAGTATCCAAGTTAAGCTTAAATCCAAGTGCAGAAATAAAAGTTGTAAAAGAAGAAAAGTGGAGATTTTTGGTTGACAAAGAAAGGTTATCAAACAGAAAAATAGCCAAGTAAAGTATGTTACCACTCGAAAATCTAGAAGAGCCTTATTAGGAACGGCAAGCGTGATTAAAGAATTAGTTTAGGGGTCAAGCCTGTCCATCTTATATGAAAGAGGACTTCAAAAGACCAAAATGGTGAAGAAAGTATTCAAAAATCTTATTTCGCTAAGGAGATATTTAAGTTTAAATAACTGGTGTAGTAAGCCGACTATGGAAAGTTATAACATTTATATTTAAACATTTGTTAATGTTTATTTTTAAGAAAATTTATTTAAATTTTTTACTATTTAAATTATTTTTTCCTTGGAACTTTCTTGAGGTGGTATATTAAAAATATCCTTCCTAGATTCAGTTTACTACATTTTTGACATCCCATGGTTTTTAAGCCACAAAATATTTTGGAATACATAAGGACTGACAAATCTGAGGCTATGGCATCACAACTAGTCTGATTTCAGTCGTTTCTACACAAATGATACCAAACCTTAAACTTAAATATATCATTAACGGAATAAGATTTTTGAATGCTTTCTTTACCATTTTACTTCTTTTGAAGTCCTCTTTCATATAAGATGGACATGCTTGACCCCTAAACTCATCCTTCAAAGCTCTTGGTGAGCTGGCAATTAGCGCACAACTGGAAGCTTAACTACAGTCTTGCTGAATTTATGATAAGTTCATTTAAAGGGCTTCTTGCAAGATTACATTAGTTCTCATTCAGCTGGTTGAGGTTTATGCTGCAAGCGTGTTACATGTCATGGGGTCAAACTCAAATCTTTATCATGGGTGACTGATTTGAAAGAAAGAAGAAAGAAAAAAAGCAATAATATCCTTTAATTTCATTTATTATAATGTTGTGCATGTCTATTTATATATAAAATAAAAAAAATATTTTACCCTTTTTTTAACAAATATATACTTTTTGGACTGTAGATCAATAACGCATACCGAAATATGCCAACAAGCCACATGCTATGTGCCTTCACTGTTTTACACCACTACTCCCAGTGGCTGCGCTAGGCACTAACTGAGGGGACAATTGGCCCAAATGATTCTTTATTCGAAAGTAAACTTATTGAATTGTGTCCCTGTCCCAATAGCCATAAACACTACAAGTAGGGGTGTAATTCATTTGGAAAGTGTGGGGGGGAGGGGTCATGGCTGGCCTCTTAAACAAAAGGTGGAGGTAACAAGAAGCCAGAATGTACTTAATTTTTACAACTCTGCTGAAAATTGGTGAGGGTGAGGGGGTCCTCCGTCTTCCCAGGAATTATACAGTCCTGAATACAAGTGATTCTGCAATAACCTTTCAGTGTATCATGTACCACCCCTCAGACAGTTTCTCCTAGGATTTGAACAAAATAAAAAAATTGTTCTCGCTGAGAAATCGAGGTCTTGTCCCCCAGTCCCCTCCCCCCTCCATGGCACTCTACCCCCTCCATGGCACTCTACCCCCTCCATGGCACTCCACCCATCATTTGTGATAATCTTTATGGATTGCTATATGCTATAATTGTTGAGCCACCTCAGGTAGTGCAAAGTGTACCCCGATGATGTTGCAAGTACAGGCAAGTATAGGCCTAGTTGCAAGCCCCTTCCTCTTTATTCTTTATGGGAGGGTCAATGGGTGAAAGAGTTATTATTCATGCAAACTTTAAACTCCAAAAACGGATCAACATTCTATAAAAAAAAATATATAAAAAAAAATAATTGTTCTGCATTTCAACAAAAGAGAGGTCAAATTGGGAGTGGGGGAGGGGGGGGGGGTAATTAAAAAGGGGCTCAAACCATCAAGAAGGTGTAAAATCCAGTCATAGATTTTATTTTTGATAGGTCTGTGATATAATGGTTAAAGGACCTCCTAAGTATGATGGAGGTCTCACCATTCACCAGTGCGATACAACTGGTTTATGAAACTGCCGTCTGCATATAACCTTTAAAGGATTATTCCCATGGATTACCTTTTTTTCATATATGATAGAGAAAATTTGTACAAACAAACTGGTGAAAACACTATGTTAACCCTTACTCTACCAGCACTGTTTTGAAAATGCGCTTGGGAGGCGAGGCCAAAGACGGGGCACCCAAAACGGCGATAATATCGCCGCGTGGTAGAGTAAGGGTTAATCAAGGCGTAATTATTGAAGGGTCCTCTGTCTTTCAGGCAGAAAAGTCGGGCCCCTTTCGCTTCCGGGACCCGCTGGGCCTCCCACCGGGATCATGCTGCCTATATTTTCAGGTTGGCGCATATGTCGCGGGTTGATTAACCCTTACTCTACCAGCACTGTTTTGAAAATGCGCTTGGGAGGCGGGGCCAAAGACGGGGCACCCAAAACGGCGATAATATTGCCGCGTGGTAGAGTAAGGCTTAATCAAGGCGTGATTATTGAAGGGTCCTCTGTCTTCCAGGCAGAAAAGTCGGGCCCCTTTCGGGACCCGCTGGGCCGCCCACCGGGATCATGCTGCCTATATTTTCAGGTTGGGATCATGCTGCCTATATTTTACCAGCACTGTTTTGAAAATGGTTGGCGATAAGGCTTAATCAAGGCGTGATTATTGAAGGGTCCTCTGTCTTCCAGGCAGAAAAGTCGGGCCCTTTCGGGGTTGATTAACCCTTACTCTACCAGCACTCTTTTGAAAATGCGCTCAGGAGGCGGGGCCAAAGACGGGGCACCCAAAACGGCGATAATATCGCCGCGTGGTAGAGTAAGGGTTAATATCTTATTCCGTTTAGAAGTTATAACAATTAAAGAGTAGAAAAATGTTCTTAAAAGCACCTCATACAGTATATGTCCTTCAGCTTGGTGATGTCATCAAGGCAATTCCAGCACAGTTCTTATGTATTTTTTATAAATTTAATCACACTTTTTTTACATTATCAACAGCATTTTTGGTTCATTATAGAGATAGGGTGGAATATAAAATTTAAAAAAAAAAAAACATTTTTTTTTAAGCTGTTGTAAAATACCCAATCTACCAATCTACCAATCTATCTACCTTCTTGCAAAGAAACAATATTCTTTATGTAAAATGAAAGGTCGTCTTCCCTCCGATCATTTGGTGATATCATCTTTGTTTTATCTTTTCTGTCCTTTTTTACGACTTGGATAATAATCATACGTTATTCACGGTAAAATAATATCCTGAAGAAAAAGAAAGCGTATCGGTGTTGGTTTTTATCTTTAAATCGTTTGCCTGAAGATAATTCACATATATATATGAGACTATGCGATTACGAGGGGTACTTCTGATTCTTTTAACCACGGAGTGGATTCTTCCTTTCATCTTCGTCTTTTGCTTCTTTCACAATCACCGTTTTCCAAACACATCACCTCGCATTCGACACATTTTCTTTTCGGCAAAACTAAGAAAATTCGGTTGGATGTTGGCTTTCCGTTCCACATTTAGCTAGATGCTACGTGTCTACATGTAGCTAGATGCTATGTGTTCTACGTGTCTACATGTAGCTAGATGCTACGTGTTCTACGTGTCTACATGTAGTTCTTCGTAGAAGCAATCCTGGTCTTCCTGGTGAGTACTATTCAAGTGAATTTGATTGGCGTGATCCAGCGTGCAGCATGTGCTTACTCCCCCCCACCAGCGTAGATACTGCTTTGTTGCTGTAATATATGTGTGCTACCACCCTTGCATCATAACCCATTATTGTTATACTGTTGCAGTCTTGTGCTGTGAATCATTCATCATAGATAAATTTGAATGATTATTGTTTGCAGAGTGCATTTCGCTCCATTTGAAAAGTGTTAAAGATATGAAGTGTTTAAGATATGAAGTGTTTAAGATATGAAGTGTTTAAGATATGAAGTGTTTAAGCTATGAAGTGTTTAAGATATGAAGTGTTTAAGCTATGAAGTGTTTAAGATATGAAGTGTTTAAGATATGAAGTGTTTAAGATATGAAGTGTTTAAGATATGAAGTGTTTAAGATATGAAGTGTTTAAGATATGAAGTGTTTAAGATATGAAGTGTTTAAGATATGAAGTGTTTAAGATATGAAGTGTTTGAGTAGTTTTAGCAGTAGATGGAAACCTGTGAAAAATATGTGTCGGGATCTGTGCACAGACAGAGGCATTTCTGTATGGGAAGCTCCCGTACACGAGCTCATAAATGAAAAGACTGACTGTCGCGGTGCAGTTAATTATCACCAAACCAATTCTATGAGGGTTAAGCTCTTATATTTATGAACCCTTTAATTGTGGGGGCACGGGGGAGGGGGTGGATGGGGGGTGTTATGCACCTGACCCTAAGAAATTGGTATGGCCCATCACTCGTTGTTATACTGTGAGCAATCCCTTCGCTATGACAGTCCAGGAGAGGTCCTTAAAATAAGGAACCAAAGGTTCCTTAAATTAGGAGCTTTTCGTGACATGGACATCGTCATTTTGTGATATTTCCCATGATGCTTTGCTATACTAATGCTGAAGCCTCATGAAGTGTTATAATTTAAAATTTAAATACCTCTGGGAAAGTTAGAACTCAGTGATGAACCTCCATTGCTTTCATGGGTAATTATTATCCACTCCTTTTAAAATGTTAACCACGCTGCCGTTTTTGAAATATGAGGAAAAATTAAGAAGAAAACTAGGCTTTTAGGTGCCAAACAATTTTTTAAAAACAAATTAGATTTGTAACTATTATTTTGTTGCTGAGATGGCAGATTGTAAGGAATAAAATTACACATTGCAAAATCTTACAATCGGTATGACAAAATGGTCTGGTACCTTAATCTTTCTGTACATTTTTATTGCAAAATATGAACAAAACGGACCTTTGATGGACCGTATGGTGTTGTGTTTCTGTTTCCTGAATGAAACCATTGTAACTCTTTACCCCTTTCATACTACAACTAAAAGTCATGATTGATATCAAAGTGATATGTTCTTGTCTGAGCAGGTCATTAATGAGTAATTTAGGTTTGTGTTTATCTTGCATGAAAATAATCTTTGTGTATATTTATACAAAGCTTCAAAACTGATTTCTTTTCTTATCACTTGACTTCCCACTTGGAGTTATTTCGGTTAATAGCTCCATGGTCATATGAAGAATAATCGTACTTGGGCGACTTAAACATTTTATGACCTGTTTTCTATCCACTCCTTAATTTGTTTTATCACTTTTTTTTCTCTCCATCTTTTTCAAGGCTATAGACAGCTAGAAAAAAACACTGTAACAGAAAAGCTTCCATGTGTATAAAGTCTTGGTGCGTGGTACTGTAGGTTGATTTGTAAGGTACAGAATAGAACTAAAATTTAAAGCAGTGTGATGCCAAGCGACTTTTTAGTACAAATTAAACTTCTAAGGGTGAAGGACACCCAAAAAGTGTTGGAACAGAGGGGGAGGGAGGAGGGAAGGAGAGAGGGGATGAGAGAGTGAGAGGAATTGGAGATAGGAGGAGGGAAATGGAGCTAGGAGGAGGGAAGGAGAGAGAGGGGAGGGACAGATAGGGGAAATGGAGATGGGAGGAAATGGAGATGGGAGGAGGGAAGGGGAGATAGGAGGAGGGAAGGGGAGATAGGAGGAGGGAAGGGGAGATAGGAGGAGGGAAAGGGAAATAGGAGGAGGGAAGGGAGATAGGAGGAGGGAAGGGGAGATAGGAGGAGGGAAGGGAGATAGGAGGAGGGAAGGGAGATAAGAGGAAGGAAGGGGAGATAGAAGGAGGGAAGGGGAGATAGGAGGAGGGAAGGGGAGATAGGAGGAGGGAAGGGAGATAGGAGGAGGAAGGGGAGATAGGAGGAGGGAAGGGGAGATAGGAGGAGGAAGGGGATAGGAGGAGGAAGGGGAGATAGAGGAGAGGGAAGGGAGATAGGAGGAGGGAGGAGGGGAAGGGAGATAGGAGGAGGGAAGGGGAGATAGAAGGAGGGAAGGGGAGATAGGAGGAGGGAAGGGGAGATAAAAGGAGGGAAGGGGAGATAGAAGGTGGGAAGGGAGATAGAAGGAGGGAAGGGAGATAGAAGGAGGGAAGGGAGATAGGAGGAGGGAAGGGGAAATAGGAGGAGGGAAGGGGAAATAGGAGGAGGGAAGTGGAGATAGGAGGAGGGAAGGGGAGATAGGAGGAGGGAAGGGGAGATAGGAGGAGGGAAGGGAGATAGGAGGAGGGAAGGGGAGATAGGAGGAGGGAAGGGGAGATAGGAGGAGGGAAGGGAGATAGGAGGAGGAGGGAAGGGGAGATAGGAGGAGGGAAGGGAGATAGGAGGAGGGAAGGGGAGATAGGAGGAGGGAAGGGGAGATAGGAGGAGGAAGGGGAGATAGGAGGAGGGAAGGGGAGATAGGAGGAGGGAAGGGGAGATAGGAGGAGGGAAGGGGAGATAGGAGGAGGGAAGGGGAGATAGGAGGAGGAGGGAAGGGGAGATAGGAGGAGGGGAAGGGGAGATAGGAGGAGGGAAGGGGAGATAGGAGGAGGGAAGGGGAGATAGGAGGAGGGAAGGGGAGATAGGAGGAGGGAAGGGGAGATAGGAGGAGGGAAGGGAGATAGGAGGAGGGAAGGAGGGAAGGGGAAGGGGATGTAGGAGGAGGAAGGGGAGGTAGTAGGAGGGGAAGTGGAGATTGGGGCAGGGAAGGGGAGATAGGGGAGGCAATGGGAGAGGGGGAAATGGCAATTGCCTGAAAATGTAATATTACTGACACAATGGTAAAATAACCTTTTAAATTTTTGCCTGATAAATTCCAAGTAGGGAGGAGGAGGGAGGCAGTCGGAATCTTTCCCAAAATACATTATTGGGAACACTTCCCCCTGTGCCCCATGTCTCCCAACCCATTCAGTGCCTGAATTTGTGCCAACTTTTTGACCTACTGTAAAGTCATGCCCAAAATCTTTATATGGTTGTGTAAATTTTGTGTTTCAAAATAGTTCAATTGCTGATGATTTTAACATCTTTCTAATGAAAGTGCTGATTGAAGCGATCTTTCTAATGAAAGTGCTGATTGAAGCGATCTTTCTAATGAAAGTGCTGATTGAAGCGATCTTTGTAATGAAAGTGCTGATTGAAGCGACCTTTCTCTATGTAGTAATTTTTAAATAGCTAGGCTTTACCCCTTTGCTCACTAGTCTTTACCCCTTTCTTTGCTCAATGGGCAATTGCCAACATTTGTCCTGGCCCCTTCAATCTCAAACCCCTGTCAGTGCTTAGGATTGTGGTATGATTTTTTTTCGTTTTTCTTCAAAGTCTGTATTAGAAACATGTGCCTGTATAACTGGGATAGCGGGGAATGGAAATTTTCAAGTGGGTAAGGGTGAATTTTAAGGAGGAAATTGCCTCTTCCCCCATGATGATCAATTTATTTATATCTTAATTGAATTCTGTGAATTGTACCCCCTCCCCTCCACCAAGCTTTGATAAACAAATTGATTTTGTGACTTCTGGTAGGCGAACCATCGAGACAATTGATTCAAAGTTTGCCTTTTTCCTGATTATCAACTCAGTTAGACACTCTTTTTAGTGCCCAAACACCTTTAAAAACTTAGTTTCTCTTCCAAACAAAAGAAAGCTCGCCCTAATCCTCCAAGCAGCCGTGTTCAACCAAGGGTCCTTTCTTCTTTGTCCAAGGTCTTTGAAGTACCCTTTTCTTTAAGCTTTCTTAGGAGTGTCTTTAATCTAACTGCAGTGAACAATTTGTTGAATTCACTGATGCATGTCTTTAGCTTTTATTCAAATGAACTACAGAATTCCAACAATTTCCCATGTCTGTATAAGCTGGAATATTGTGAACAAAGTTAGTTCACATGTGACATATGGTAGTAGAGAAGGGAGTTTGCTTAATTAAGAAATCTGGATTTTGTAAAGCAGATCCTGTTATAATCAGTGTTCTTTTTTATTTCGTACAAGGATGTAACTCGGGTTTGAAATAAAGCGTGGAGTTATCTATGCCTGACTTGATATTTTATGTGTACCTGTCATGGTGTTTTTCATGTGTCGGTGAGCTGTTTGGACCTATATCCTGTGTGTGTACCTATCATGGTGATGAGTCGTGAGCTGTTTGGACCTATATCCTGTATAATTGTGTACCTGTCATGGTGATGAGTCGTGAGCTGTTTGGACCTATATCCTGTGTGTGTACCTATCATGGTGATGAGTCGTGAGCTGTTTGGACCTATATCCTGTATAATTGTGTACCTGTCATGGTGATGAGTCGTGAGCTGTTTGGACCCATATCTTGTATAAATGTGTACCTGTCATGGTGATGAGTCGTGACTCGTGAGCCGTTTGGACCTATATCCTGTATAAATGTGTACCTGTTATGGTGATGAATCGTGAGCTGTTTGGACCTATATCCTGTATAAATGTGTACATGTCATGGTGATAAGTTGTGAGCTGTTTGGACCCATATCCTGTGTGTGCACCTGTCATGGTGATAAGTTGTGAGCTGTTTGGACCTATATCCTGCGTGTGCACCTGTCATGGTGATGAGTCGTGAGCTGTTTGGACCTATATCCTGTATAATTGTGTACCTGTCATGGTGATGAGTCGTGAGCTGTTTGGACCTATATCCTGTATAAATGTGTACCTGTCATGGTGATAAGTTGTGAGCTGTTTGGACCTATATCCTGTATAAATGTGTACCTGTTATGGTGAGCTGTTTGGACCTATATCCTGTATAAATGTGATGGTGATGAGTGAGCTGTTTGGACCTATATCTTGTATAAATGTGTACCTGTTTCATGGTGATGATGGTGATAAGTTGTGAGCTGTTTGGACCCATATTTGGCACCTGTCATGGTCCTGAGCTGTTTGGACCTATATCCTGTGCACCTGTCATGGTGATGAGTCGTGAGCTGTTTGGACCTATATCCTGTATAAATGTGTACCTGTCATGGTGATGAGTCGTGAGCTGTTTGGACCTATATCCTGCGTGTGCACCTGTCATGGTGATGAGTCGTGAGCTGTTTGGACCTATATCCTGTATAAATGTGTACATGTCATGGTGATAAGTTGTGAGCTGTTTGGACCCATATCCTGTGTGTGCACCTGTCATGGTGATGAGTCGTGAGCTGTTTGGACCTATATCCTGTGTGTGCACCTGTCATGGTGATGAGTCATGAGCTGTTTGGACCTATATCCTGTATAAATGTGTACCTGTTATGGTAATGAGTCGTGAGCTGTTTGGACCTATATCCTGTATAAATGTGTACCTGTCATGGTGATGAGTCGTGAGCTGTTTGGACCTATATCCTGCGTGTGCACCTGTCATGGTTATGAGTCGTGAGCTGTTTGGACCTATATCCTGTATAAATGTGTACATGTCATGGTGATAAGTTGTGAGCTGTTTGGACCCATATCCTGTGTGTGCACCTGTCATGGTGATGAGTCGTGAGCTGTTTGGACCTATATCCTGTGTGTGCACCTGTCATGGTGATGAGTCATGAGCTGTTTGGACCTATATCCTGTATAAATGTGTACCTGTTATGGTAATGAGTCGTGAGCTGTTTGGACCTATATCCTGTATAAATGTGTACCTGTCATGGTGATGAGTCGTGAGCTGTTTGGACCTATATCCTGTATAAATGTGTACATGTCATGGTGATAAGTTGTGAGCTGTTTGGACCCATATCCTGTGTGTGTACCTGTCATGGTGATGAGTCATGAGCTGTTTGGACCTATATCCTGTGTGTGCACCTGTCATGGTGATGAGTCGTGAGCTGTTTGGACCTATATCCTGTATAAATGTGTACCTGTTATGGTAATGAGTCGTGAGCTGTTTGGACCTATATCCTGTATACATGTGTACCTGTCATGGTGATGAGTTGGAGCTGTTTGGACCTAACCTGTCTGGTAGATTCTTAAAGGGTAATGATCTAGGTTCTGTTGAAGGATGATGCCATGTTTGAATTCTAGTAATGGCTTTCTTTGATTTGATGTTGATTGTAGAGAAAGATTCTTGTTATAGGATAACAGTGGATGTTAGTTATTTCAGGGGCCGCAGAACAACTTTTGAAGTGTAGAAGTAAATGGTGAAGATAAAACGCGTCATCACATTCATATTTGTGCTTTAACTCCCAATTATAATGGTAGGCATGGATGTAGGGAGGGTTACCTTTCAGTGGAGGAGAGGCCAAGAAGTTCAACCAATTGGGAAATTTCCTCCATTTTCAATAAATTTTCTTCATTTTGGATAAATTTCCTTCATTTTCGGGCACTTTTCCTAATATTTCAGAGAATTGTTTGTCAATTTAAGGAAAATTTCATTCATTTTTGTGCAATTTTTTTAGATTTTCTGGAAATTTTGGGTACTTTTCTTAGAATTCACCAACAACAGCCTGGCAATTTTTAGGAAAATTTTTTCATTTACAACAATTTTGATATTTTGGTGAATTGTTTGTCAATTTAAGGGGAAATTTCCTTGCTTTTTAGAAAATTTGGGGAGATTTTTGGAAAATATTTGTCAAATTTCAGACAATTTGAGCAAAATTTCCAATAACTTTAACCAAATATTTCTACAATTTTCCATTATTTACAGGAAATTTTGATTGAATCTAGGAAATTTTGAACACTTTCCTTCAGTAAACTATTTTTGAATATTTGGGAAATTTCATTCATTTGTGTCAATTTTGGGAAATTTTGTTAATTTGTAGGCAATTTTCTTTGACTTTGAGGAAATTTAGTCAATTTGTGGGAATTTTATTTACAAATTTCACCAAAATTTCAAATAATTGTACCTAATTTTCCATATAATTTACAAATTGTTTCAATTTTATGTTAATAATATCCCAGTTTTACCTCCCATTGGAGAAAACTAGGAGTGTGAAATCCTCTCAAGCCATATTACTATCATTTTTCTTTTAGCCTAGCAAAGAAGTGGGGGCTAAAGCCCCACAACCCCCCCCCCCAACTCCCTTCTCTGCGGTCCCTGGATTTTACGACAATTGTTGTTTTGTTACCAAAACATGGAGTTCTGGTGACCTATTACTGTGATGTAATTTTGAGTGTCCTAATTAGATGGAATTTAGTTTAGGGAAGTAATGCAGTTCAGTCGTGGAAAATAGTGAAGTTATGTTAATCTATACCTTTCATGGTTGGTATTTTCCTATGTTGCGAGTTGTTTGGTCCTATCATTTATGGTATATTTTTAAAGGGTAAATTAGGATTTTTTGTTAAAGGATGCTAGTCAGTCAATGAATATATTTGAGAAGTTAAGACCTTGCTTGTATGGTAGATTTCGTGAAGGTTATGTTCATGGCATTTTGTGAAACGCTGATCATCAAAGTGGAAGTATGTCGTTTGCAGCTCCTGCTCCTCATTTAGCTTCTGAGAGAAGTGGCAATGGTTGAATGGCGCTTCCCATCCTTTGGAGGGGACGTTAAGCTCATGGTCCCAATGGTAGAATAGTCACACCCTACCTGGTTCTCTGAACACTTCTCGAAAAGAGTAGGGTGAAAACCTGGTGTTAATCCACTTCCGTCCTGGTCGCACGAGACTGACATATGCTATCTGCCCACTTCCCCTGCCCATATCCCCCTTCCCACTTCCCCTGCCCACATCCCCCTGCCCACATCCCCCCCTGCCCACACCCCCTGCTCACACCCCCCTTCCCACGTTTCCTTCCCATTTCCCCAACTGCATCACCATCACCTTCCCATATCCCCAACTGCATAATCATCACCTTCCTCTTATCCCACCTCCACTGCCCCATCTCTCCACCAACATTGCCCTATGTCCCCACCTCCACTGCCCCATCTCTCCACCAACATTGCCTTATCCCCACCTCCACTGCCCCATCTCCCCACCTCCACTGCCTTATCTCCCACCTCCACTGCCCCATCTCCCCACCTCCACTGCCTCATCTCCCCACCTCCACTGCCTCATCTCCCCACCTCCACTGCCCCATCTCCCCACCTCCACTGCCCCATCTCCCCACCTCCACTGCCCCATCTCCCCACCTCCACTGCCCCCATCTCCCCACTTCCATTGCCCCATCTCCCCACCTCCACTGCCCCATCTCCCCACCTCCCTGCCCCATCTCCCCACCCCACTGCCCCAACTCCCCACCTCCACTGCCCCATCTCCCCACCTCCACTGCCCCATCTCCCCACCTCCCCACTGCCCCATCTCCCCACCTCCACTGCCCCATCTTTCCACCTCCACTGCCCCATCTCCCCACTGCCCCATCTTCCCACTGCCCCATCTTCCCACTGCCCCATCTCCCCACCTCCACTGCCCCATCTTTCCACCTCCACTGCCCCATCTCCCCACCTCCACTGCCCCATCTCTCCACCTCCACTGCCCCATCTCTCCACCTCCACTGCCCCATCTCCCCACCTCCACTGCCCCATCTCCCCACCCCCACTGCCCCATCTCCCCACCTAGAACCTTCCCCTTGACCCCTCTCGTCAAACATGCAAATTCTGTTTAAAAGTTTGGCACTTCATTTTAACTAAAATTAAACCCCTCTTGCCTCCCATCTGTCAGATTTCCAAAAAAATAATATTAAAGATAAAATTTGGCACAAATTTGTAACTTTTGGCAAAAGTGTATTGCTAGACATAGAAAATATTAAAAGCTACTGGACTATGTGATGAATATTCATGAACAGTAAGTGATTAAGACCTTTGGAAGTAAAGATAGGAAATGCTAATAAAACAAAGTCAGTTTAATTAGTAAAAATGTCTAAAAGGCAGTGATAACTAGCAGTACGGCAAATAAAGGTGTATGCACATTTTGAATGTTATAGCTACAGTACTGATCAGGTTTATACTGTAAGCTAGCTACTGACTTTAGGAGATTTTCTGTTGCTTCAAATCTAGCTGCAGTAACTTTTTTGGTAGACGTTATCTCTGGTTAATTGTTTGAAAAGTTACATTTTCTTGTGGTAGGTCTTATAGATCTTGAGACTTGCTGGTATAAGACTTTGAAGTGATAAGTTTGAGCCTTGTGATCATATTTGAAGACGTATGGGCTTTCTTTCGTTCAAGAAAAAGTTTAAGAAGTTGGAAGTAACATTCTCAAAATTGGACGTAACGTTCTTAAAAGCTGGAAGTAAGGTTCTATAAATTTGGACATAAAAGTTCTTACGGTTCTTGCCGGTGTTGTAATGATCGGTTACATTGTTAATGGAAGTGGATCGAGCTCTGCAAACTCCTCGCCGTCAATTGTGGAATCTGTTGTCATTTGCATCGAATTCTCAGCAGTTTTAGAATTAGATTCTGATTTGATTTTGATTCTGTGACATGATTCTGATTTTCAAGCTCTTCAAAAACTGCTGAAGCAAGCATAGCTACTGAGTTTCATTGGTTGTCCATCTTTCAAAGATTCAATCGGTTGCATTTAATTGTTTTCAGTCGCATTTCCTAAAGTTTGGATACATTTTCAGAAATCCAGATTTGTGGGAGTTTGACCATTCAAGAGGTACACAGCCAAAAGACTATTTCCATCGCTGACTTAAAAAGGAAGTAACATTCGTATTGTTCAACTCGTTTTGAGACAATCTGCCAGTGAATTATTGTCAAAGTTTTGTGAACTTGTTAGAAGGAATAAAGACTTGTGTGTACTTAACGTATTAAAATATTTCTGGAGGAGAATTCGACCCAATAGCCATTCACTATGACGTCATTAGCGCCACCAGTGTATAGAGGTTGGTTTTCTTGATACTTCTCTTTAATTATCTAACGAATGCTAACTTGTATGTAGTAGCCGTTCACTATGACGTCATTAGCGCCACCAGTGTATAGAGGTTGGTATTCTTGATACTTCTCTCTAATTATCTAACGACTGCTAACTTCAAGGAGCTCTCTGTTGTGACCATGCGCTTATGGTGGGGGGGGGGGGTGCTACTGATTCTCCTAAAGGAATATTCCCATGGTTTATTGTAAAATTTTGTTTGAAAGAGCATACTTTTAGAGCCAATTTGGTACACAAATCCAGTTGATATCATATTCTGTTCAGGAGATATGGATTTTTAAAAATTTCCCAGTTGCATTTTAAAGTTTTTGTACAGTATGATGAATTCATGTTTGATGATGTCATAGAGGCAATTCCATTAAAAAAATGTATGTATTTCTTTGAATGTTAATTGGTTGTTTCTGTATGATTCGAAACAATTTTCCCAAAGTGATTGAAGTAGGGTATATTTGGCTATGTCTATAAATACCTAACTTTCATCAATTTATTTTTCTAGCAGGTTTTATTAACAAAAATGAATGATAGATTTTGATTAACTACATAAACTTTGGGGGGAATGTGTTGCTGTGATGTCATACGGAGCCTTTTCCTATTCGTTTATTGACATTTTTAGTGAACCTTAAAATTTGAATATCTCCTGGTAGGAATAACATATCACCATGATTTTTGTACTAAATTATTTCTAAAATTATTCGCTTTCTTATAAAAGGTTAAGGAAAAACATGGGAATAATTCTTTAAAAGAACTAACAATTAAAAAGTGAATATTGATAAAACACTAATTTTTGATACCCATGTGGTTAAAGTATTCATTTACAAATAATTATGATTGATGTGAACATTCATAGAAACGGTTTTCAGCACCATCACATGCACAAAACGTGTGTGTGAATATTATTGAGACTCAAGAAAAATACGTTCTTACTTTTCAGCCACCTGCTTGTTTAAAATCAACCTAAAACTGTAAACCACAGTAAATGAGTCAGAAATTTGAGGAAAGTGGATGATTAATTGGTAAAAGTAAGCTTAGCTTACAGCATGGATAGGGGAAGGGGGCTTAAATAGGGAAATATAATTAAGAAAAGGATCATTACGAAAGGGGTGTTTATAGATAGATAAAGGGGGCATTGGTGAAAGGGGTCATGGGTGAAAGAGGTCATTAGTGAAAGGGTCTAATTCAGTAAGGGTGGGGTCAAATAATTGCCAAGGTTTCATGAGGGAAAAAGGGGGCTTATCAGGGGATGCATGTGAGATAATGGTCAGCCATCTAAGATTGTGGAATTTTCTTGTTGTGGAAATTGCTTAATTTCCATAACATGGTAAATTTAAATATGTGTGTTTGTTTAGGAGGTGGGGGTGAAATGCTAAGGTTTACCCATAGAAAACCCAAATGTGCTGAACAACATGCACTGAATCACATACTGTAGCTTGAAGGGAATAAAAGCAGGCTTCGACACACATGGAGGTATGATGAAGATCAAATGTGTTGGTATCCAGGTACATACATATAGCCAAGCACAATAAGCTACATTAAACACAGTACACTAATTTAGAAGTGCATTCAAATACATGCACATTAGAAAACGGGCTCTTTGAAGTGCCACAATTGTACATTAAAGGTTTATCAAAGCTTCAATGACAAGCAGTCCCCCCCCCCCCCCTTCTTCCCCCTCAATGTGAGGTCACCATCACTAACCTCTGAATATGCCACACCCACTTTTCAGACTACAACCTCCTAGGTAGCTCACCTCAGTCTCTTTCTAACAAATAAGAGCTATGACTACCACTTATCTCATAGCTCCATCTGAGTCCATCAAACCTGGACACCACCACCGACGATCTTATAGTTTAACCATCTCTGGCATAATTTGACCAATGCTGGCAAGGCAACATCACCAACCACATTTTATGGTCAAGTGCTTTACATGAATGGAAGCAGAGGGAACAGATCTTTAATTGAAGAAGATATGAATGGATGTCCTGTGTCAAAATTCAGGGCTGCGGAAGAGCCTGAATGCGGGCCCGGTTGTATTTTGAGCACACAGGCCCCTTTGATAACCTGAACTTGGAACTTGATAATATAGATTGTAAAGGATATTATCTGAACATGCACTGCTTTTCTTAATTTTTAGGGTACCCCTACAACCTGGGCCCCCTACGACCTTCAGGCCCGGGGGGAAATGTACCCTCTTGTCAGCGAAACTCCAAATTAAAATTTCACACAATTCTATTGAGGTTCATACACTAGGGAGTAGCATACACATTAAAACAATGGAGTCTTACGTGTTTCATTGTTATGCAAAGATAGATTCTTTGATCCAGTTATTGACATTGAAAGATAATTGCTTAATCTTAGTATTTCCTGGGCAAAGGTTCTTTCAGTTGCAAAGAGTACGAATGACCTTAGTCTCAGTGTTAGGTATGTGACACAATATGCATGACTCACTTACTACACTTTCTCCCTTTGAACTCACAATTAGCCTATATGAGTTAATTGTAGACTCTTACGAGTACTAGCTCTCTCTTTAGGTGCCGAGTCTGGAACAGACATTGGCAATCATGGCCCTCCAGTCACTTCTGTTTAGAGCTAAATGCATCACGCTGTTACTCTTATTCTGTGTTTGGAGCATCATGATTATACTTGGGAAAATACAGCAGTGGTTTCCCCTTGCCTTCTGCCGGTTTGCATACAGTTTACCCTGATAGCCTTTGACGAACCAACATCTTCCTAAGGCAGCAGGTATTCATGGATGGCCGTTGACTCATAAGGAGTTCATCCGCCCTTTGACAAGTTTTATTTTTGCTCCTGCTGGGAAGTAAAGTATTATGAGCTCTTTTGCAAGCTTATCTCTGAACTCTTAGGAGCTCATTGTGTTTTCTTATGATGAGCTCATTGTGTACTCTTATGATGAGCTCATTGTGTACTCTTATGAGCTCATTGTGTACTCTTATGAGCTCATTGTGAACTCTGATGATGATGCTCATATAATTACAAGCTCATCACAAACTCTTAAAAGCTCATTGTAAATGAGCTCATTGTGAAGTCTTGGGAGCTCGTGCTATTACAAGCTTATCGCGTGTAAACAAGCTCATTGTTAACAAGCTCATTGTAAACAAGCTCAATTCTTCAAGGACCTCATCTGCAACTCCTACATGCTCATTGTGAACTCTAATCAGCTCGTCCATAACACCTAAAGAGCTTGTCGCTAACACCTAAAGAGCTCGTCGTTAACACCTAAAGAGCTCGTCGTTAACACCTAAAGAGCTCGTCCTTAACATCTAAAGAGCTTGTCGCTAACACCTAAAGAGCTCTTGGCTAACATCTTAAGATCCTGTCTGCCTTTCCTACCTGTAGCTTACAATGAGTGTATTAGCAAATAAGGATCTAATGCATGCTAAGGGCACGCCTGATATGCTGATGCTATACAAGGGTAGGATATTCCTTGCAATACAATGCTAAAGTGCTGCAATGTATGATGTAAATTTTAACATTGTAGAATATTGTTCTAAAAATAGATTAGTGGGACCACCATGTAAAGTTGTTTGTTGTTGAAATGCATGGTGTTAATGGTTTAAGCATTCTCACCATGTATGGTATATGTTAAATACATCGCCATCTTGGAAACAGCATCCACATGTAGTGTCCTACGTTAAGAACAGGACTGTGTTTTTGCAACTGAATTTGAAGTGGATCTTATGTTGTTAATTTTTACCTTACTCAATTACCTGCTATTGATCTCAACTTGTGGGTGGTAGGGGAGGGGTAGGGGGGGCAGGGGTGCAATTTAGAAAGTTGTCCCACTTTCATTATAAGTGGCAGTACTGATAGGTTAAGCGTTCTTCTATTTCTTGATATTGAATGCAGGTCTTCTTATAGAATCATGTACTCTGTAGTGGCATCGCCAATTGATAAGCCTTCCTTCCCCCACTTCCAAAAGGTATATACAACAAAATTTCTCATCACCATTGGTTGTAATATTTCGAAGTAAGTTTGAGGGGGAATGTTTTCCTTCCCCCACCCCAGCCTTCCACCCTCCTCACCCTCACCCCCACCTCACCCCTCCCTCCCCTGCCCTACTCTCCCTTCCCCACTCTCCCCTGCCCTACCCTTCCCTGCCCCCCACCCCACACCCCACACCCCACAATCCTACCACACCCTCCCATACCCCACTCTCCCATACCCCACCCTCCCATACCCCACCCTCCCACACCCCTCCATCATCCCTCTCCCCACCAAAAACAATTGTCATGCTGGCTACACTACAGGTATCACATAGTCCAGAAAAGCTGCACATAATAAGCCACACGTCTTTGAAACAGGAGTTTGAAGTTAGAGCATGAATGTTAGTCTATTATCTGTATCTATAATGAATGTTGCTTGCAGCATGGTAATATGATAATACTTGTTTTGCATGTCACCAAAATAGATTTTATTTTGCAATTTTCCTCTAAATCATAATACTGACTGCAATAAATGTGTAGATTTAAAAGCATTTGATTTTTGAAGGCTTTCTCATAGTACTGATGTTACATAAAAGTTTAATTTCATTGATGTTTGTCGTGCATGTCGTAGCCTCTTGGAGGCAAATGTCATTGTTGTGCAATATAAGATTTCTTTAGTCTTTGATTTATTTGCCAGTTTGCTTCAAATTGTAAAACTAACACTTCAAAGTTAACAAAAGATGCAAATTCAAAGAAATCGATAACTGTCTGCTAACATTCGTTAACGATCTTTAATTAAACATGAAAGTTACTACAAATTTGTTAAAAATCTATTAGGGGGAGGGAGAAATATCCATTGCTATAGGCGGCTGTAAAAGATTTTAAATTGTGGGGGAATCGTGGTTGTAGTGGGGTGAGAGCGTTGGAAGGGGTCAAAAATAAATTCCCGGAAATCATTTGTAAGAATGAAACTATTGGACAGTTAATATGAATTACCTTAAGTAATTGATCAAATCTGGCACATAATCTGCCAATTTTTAATTTCAATCAATCAATCAATTAATCAATCAATCAAATCAGTGTATTAAGTGTATACCTAATATGCCATCACTCATGCCAAAAATCCATGTATATAACAGAAGTGCTCATTATTCACGAACAAAAAAAAAACAAAACAAAAAACAAAAAAAATATTTTCCTAATTTCTTTCCCATTCTGCATTTCTTCTTCATGTCACATTTAACTGAAAGAATCCCACACCTAACACAAATTATTCCTCAGCAGTACACATTGGAAAGTGATATATATATATATTGATTATTTGGGTTTAGGGTTAGGCTTTAAGACCTCCCTTTTTGTGGAGCAATATATCACTTTCCCATCATTTTAAAGGTCTATGAAACTTAATGATAGACATTTAAAAAAACAAAGGATTTACAAAAGAAAATATCTTGGTGGTTATCAACTACATCATAAAATTTGCATAAAATATGCAAATTGATGTCTGAGATATAAAATGGTTAATGTTTAATTGATATTTTTGAAATAATTTGCTAATGTAAATGTTTTGTATAGCTTTGAAAGCACTTCTATATTTGGTTGAAGGAGTAATTAAACTACCTGCTACTTCTTCATATTCACACACCTTTAAGCTTCTATCCATTTGTCTTCCGCAGAAAACGATCCTTATAGCAAAGGTTCCAAGCAGACCAGTCGCTTGGACAGTTCAAAATATGCAAAATTCCAATCGAGCTTTGATGAAGGAGGGCAACCCAAGCGAACGGGGGGCGGCACGAAGCGATTAGATTTTTCAAAGTTCTCGCTCTTTGAGAAGAAAGGGTCAGGGTCAGAGGATGGCACGGATGGAGGCACCAAAAGTACACCAGTTAAGGCCAACTTCACCATTTCAAAGAGCCCCTTCAAATCTCAGGTTAGTTTACAGCTTCGTATTTTTTGTCAATTTTTCAGGTAGTTGAATACGGAAGATGCCATTCCAAAATGACATCTACTTCTGGTGGTCCCACTTATGTGTGGTCTATGAAACTTTATGATAAATATTAAAAAAACAAGAAATTACAAAAGAAAATATCTTGGTGGTCATCTACTACATCACAAAATTTGCATAAATTATGCAAATTGATGTCTGAGATGTAACATGGTTAATGTTTAATTGATTTAATGAAATGTTTTGCTAATGTGATTATTTTGTATAGCTTTGAAAGCACTTCTATATTGGTTGAAGGAGTAATTATGTGTGGTAGTGTATTTATGTGTGGTAGTGTATTTATGTATGGTAGTGTATTTATGTGTGGTAGTGTATTTATGTGTGGTAGTGAATTGTATGTATGTGGTTCTGTATAGTGTATATGTGAGTGTACATTCTCTGTGTGATTATATATATATATATGATGGAAAATCTTGCAAAGTATTTATATGACTTTGGGTTGGGCCATAAGTTGGGGTTGAGCAATGGGTTGGGGTTGAGCCATGGGTTGGGGTTAAGCCATGGGTTGGGGTTGAACCATGGGTTGAGGATTGGGCCATGGCTTGAGGTTGGGCCATGGGTTGAGGATTGGGCCATGAGTTGAGGCTGGGCCATGAGGACAGTGCCATTTTTGTGGTGTATATATGTATGCCACCAAAATGGACCAAAAGGTCCGGTGGAGGAGAAGGTGTGATGCAGAAGACAAACCTCTATGCTTGATCACAGCGTATCATTTTGCATATCTGTGAAGAAAAAAAATTGCTGACTATAATCACTACTGTTGGACTCGAACTTGGGACCGCCAACATCTTAGTTGTACGCTCATCCAACTAAGCTACCTGCCTCCTTAGTTGATTATGGTCTTCAGATTGGACAATAAAATAAGGAGGGACAGACCCCTTGTGGAGCAGGGAAAGGGGTCATAATGCATTCTGATACAGACAATTGTTTATGACTTTGGACAATGAAACTTTGATCAGAGGTCACCAGCTAATAGTCCTCCAATATCCATCATTCACACCAATACTTCATACATTCATTATTCCAACGATATTTTGGTATCAAGTACATAGTATCATCATTCTACCTGTGCTACAGTGCTACTATACTGTACATAGTGTAAAATGAACTTAACCCATACATATACGTTTCTAGCACTCAAGGGGTTAGCATACTAATGCCTTCAGCACTAGAATCAGATAATTCGCAGCTTCTCCTGTCCGTACGTATTCATTTCTAGCACTCGAGGGGTTAGCATGTTAATGCCTTGAGTGCTAGAATCAGATAATCCGCGAGGGGTTAGCTTCTCCTGCCTAGAATCAGATAACAGCTTCTCCTGCTCATACACGTTTTAGCACTCAAAGGTTAGCATGTGAACCCCAGAATCAGATAATCCGCAGCTTCTCCTGCCCGCTAGAATCAGATAATCTGCAGCTTCTGCTGCTCATACACATAGGTTTCTAGCACTCGAGGGGTTAGCATGTTAACCCCTTGAGCGCTAGAATCAGATAATCCGCAGCTTCTCCTGCTCATACACATAGGTTTCTAGCACTCGAGGGGTTAGCATGTTAACCCCTTGAGCGCTAGAATCAGATAATCCGCAGCTTCTCCTGCCCATACACATACGTTTCTAGCACTCAAGGGGTTAGCATGTTAACCCTTTAAGCGCTAGAATCAGATAATCTACAGCTTCTCCTGCCCATAAACATACGTTTCTAGCACTCAAGGGGTTAGCATGTTAACCCTTTAAGCACTAGAATCAGATAATCCGCAGCTTCTCCTGCCCGTACATACACGTTTGTAGCACTCAAAAGGTTAGCATAAAAAAAACTTGTATAATAAGTCAAATTTGATACTGAAGCCTTCCCCCTCCCACCCACTCACAATTTTATTCCTAATCACAAAATGGATACGGGGATTTGAATTATTGCTGAATTATTTAGGATAAGGTAGTGATAAAAGGTAAATTTAAGTTACATAATCACTTCTAGAATAGCCCCCTCAGTTTAGCTTCTGTGGGTATCAAGACAGCATGTGGAGATTATTTGTAATTTTTTTGAAAATCTTGGAAAAGAGTAACAATAGAATTGGTCAATATATAAATTTCCAAGCCTAATTGTTCCAGAATATATGTGGGTATTCACAGGGAGTTGCCTTCTAAATGGCAACTCCCTGGTATTCACCCCTCACAATCTATTGTGGTTATTCAGGTAATTGTTTTGTTAGGTGTCTTACAAAATCTTGACAAATCTTGAGTGAATGCTTTTGAAGGGTGGAAGGGAGTGTTTCTTTTGATTGGGAATGCTGTTAGTGGGGATGCAGTTGGACTGCTATTGGTTAACATCTGTTTGGGAATGCTGTTAGTGTGATGCTGGTCTGGGTTTGCTTTTGGTGGGGATGCTGTTAGGGGGGATGCAGTTGGGTTGGTGTCCTTTTGTTTGAGTACTTTGATTGGGGTTGCTGTTCATGGTGCTGTTGTTAGATCTGGTTGGTTTACTTTGTTGGGATGCTGTTAGTTGGGTTCCCTTAGGTTGCTGTTATCAGGTCCCTCTTGTTGGTTGGTATTGTTGCTGTTTTTGAATAAGATTTCTGAACGCTTTCTTCACAATTTTGTTTCTTTTGAAGTCCTCTTTCATATAAGATGGACATGCTTGACCCCTGAACTAATCCTTTAACGGAATAAGATTTCTGAACGCTTTCTTCACCATTTTGTTTCTTTTGAAGTCCTCTTTCATATAAGATGAACATGCTTGACCACTGAATTCAAATCTTTGCAACTTAAAACTCAATTTGAATTTGTCAACTTGAACTCTTGGGATGATTGTTTGAGTAACTTATTTTTGCTAATTCCTCACCTATCCGGTATCAAGGTGAAAAGTTTAATTGCTCGTTTTAGATTGTTTTGCAGAATAAGCCTATTGTTGTGTTTGCATTGGATATAATTAGCATACCTCTGAAAGGGAGACTTCACCCATAAAACTGGGCATTTTGTTTGTTAATTGACTATTTTGCACAAAGAAAAACGTGTAGAATTGGTTACTTATTCAATTGTTATGGCAGAGTTTGGTTTGTCTGTGCAATGTGCTGGGAAAAGGGTAATATCAAATATATAGCTCTTAATCAGATTGTTGCCAGATCAGGGGTTGTGTGATGTGGGGGAGGGGGGGGGATATCACAGCTTTCATGATCGGATAGCTAAAGACATTTGGTTAATGCATGTTGACATGACATTTTTGCCTTATTTCTTACCCAATGTAATGCATTTGAAACTAAAATATCAGCACTCTGTAGAGCGCATACCTCCGCCCCCGCTGCAGTTCCAACAAGCCTAGAATAATTTCAGAGCTCATTCGAACCCCTACCCACTATAATCTACCTCAGAAATCCAGGTTCCACCAAGATCCAGGTCCCACCAAGATCCAGGTCCCACCAAGATCCAGGTCCCACCAAGATTCAGTTCCCACTAAGATTCATCCCCCAAGTTTTGATCTGTAATCATCATTCTGAACACCTAAAGATTATCTTCTGATTGATTTCTTCCAAGGCCATACCATTGTTTTCACTTTCATTAAGGCTACGCATTTATTGGTTGAGTTCTTTTCAGAGAAGATTTACATTCCATCTTTTTCCATTCATGGCAAAAACAATTGTTTTGATTTTCTTTGATAACCAAAAACTAGATTTGATTTTCTTTTGAGTTCACAAATGCATAGCTTGGAAATTGGCATGGGCATAGGAGGCAGGGGGTCAGGAGGGGGATTTTCCCCAAATTGAAAAAAATAGACTTTGGGGCAAAGGTTTTAAAGAAATTTGGGCAAAAATACCAAACAAGACACTTTTGTAATGCAAAGGGTGTATTTTATCGGTGCTTTCCTTTGCCAATTTTGCACCTGGAAATTCAAGATTTTTAATCAATTTCCCTTTGCCCCCTCCCCTAAATAAATTTGAGCTCCTATGCCCATACCTCTTCGTTAAGCAGCAAACACAACACACAAAATTTAATCCAAATCCTATCAACTGTTTTTGAAATATCTTGATGGCAAACAAACGGATGCAAAATTATAACCCCCTTCCAACTTCCTTGAAGGATGTAATAAAGAACATAATAATTAAAATGGTACCGCTCTCAGGTAGGAGGGTACTGGTACCACTCTCAGATAGGAGGGTACTGGCACCACTCTCAGATAGAAGGGTACTGGTACCACTCTTAGATAGGAGGGTACTGGTACCACTCTTGAATAGGATGGTGGCACCACTCTTAGATAAAAGGGTACTGGCACAGCTTTCAGATAGGAGGGTACTAGCACCACTCTCAGATAGGAGGGTACTGTTTGTATGTGGATGTGGCTCTTGACCAATTCAACAATTGTTTTAGATTGGCAGATATTTGAAAGGAGCGTCCTAGATTTATAAACACAAGTGTAAAATCAACATACTTCTTTCATTACTTGAATATATGAGGAATTGTTATTTACGTGATGAGCAATATTTTCTGCTTAGGCAATTTTCAATCAAGGATTTAGAGTGTCTTAGCAGCCATTGAGGTAGCACAAAACTAATTGTTTGCCCCAGTATGATGAAACCAATTTACCATTTTTGTACCCGAATGTTATAGATTTGGGATATTTTGTGATGTTTTCCAAAAAATTATATCTAATATTCCTTGGATGAGGGTACTTTCAATAGGGGTCATTAAAGGTTTTCACCCATTTTTTAGGCAGAAGTGTAGAGTACACCCTCACCAAATGACTCAAACTTTGGTGTGGGTCCTTGTTTAAATAGTATCCCATGAAACGTTTTCTGAAGCAGATCTCGTCAGACTCGGACATGCTTAGTCAAGACCTATCTCTTCTCTACCATTACTGAAATTTCTTATTTTCCTGTCCCATGAAATAGGACTCTCAAAAATATTTGTATTAGCCTTTTCTCTGGGGGTTCTTATCATGGATTGGTGCAGTGATACCTAATTAGTTCTCTGCTACCTTAAGGAGGGAGTTATCATATCTGATCTTGCAGCTGGTTCTGAGCCTTGTTTACAAATCTTTTGCAGGAAGTTCCGCATGTGGAGTGCTTCTCTTTTGAAAAAGTATCTGATGCTTCCATAGCAACAGGTTATTTTAGGTCAAGTACTTCCTGTTTGCTTAGCCCCCAGATCTGTAGGCCTACACAGTTATCATCTGACCTCACTGTAGTAAATCAAATAATAACAGATTTATCATAACTTCCTTAACGGCTTTTGAAAATGAGAATTAGGCACTATGTAAATGAAGAGTTAGGAGGTGGTGAGTTTTCTTAAAACTGAATTGAGCTTCGAATCTTTCCAAAGAATGGATGCATTTAAGAGAGTAAGCTTCCGTTCACTCTGTGGCCCCAAGAAAGGTTTAGTGGAAGTTAGATCTGTGACCTCAAGAAGGGTCTATTGAAAGCTCACTGCAAGCTTCTCATGAGCTTCCAGTAGCTCACTGCAAGCTTCTCATGAGCTTAGATTGAGCTTCCATTAACTCACTGCAAGCTTCTCATGAGCCTAAATTCAGCTTGCATTAGCTCACTGCAAGCTTCTCATGAGCTTAGATTCAGCTTCCTTTAGCTCACTGCCAGCTTCTTATGAGCTTATATTGAGCTTCCATTATATCTCACGCAAGCTTCTCATGAGCTTAAATTCAGCTTCCAGTAGCTCACTGCAAGCTTCTCATGAGCTTAGATTCAGCTTCCATTAGCTCACAGCAGGTTTTTTATGAGCTTAGATTGAGTTTCCATTAGCCCACTGCAAGCTTCTCATGAGCTTATGATTCAGCTTCCATTAGCTCACTGCAAGCTTCTCATGAGCTTATGATTCAGCTTCCATTAGCTTACTGGAACCTTTTAATGAGCTTAGATTGAGCTTCCATTAGCTCACTGCAAGCTTCTCATGAGGTTAGATTTAGCTTCCATTCTCTCACTGCAAGCTTCTCATAAGCTTAGATTGAGCTTCCATTAGTTCACTGCAATGAGTCTTACAGTATCCTTCTAACATATGTCATTTCCTTATTCAGTTAGTTTTATAATTAGTTAGTTTCATAATTTAAAGAAGCGCTAGATTGAAAAGCAAGTGTGCCAGCTTGTTTTTGTGAATTTCACAGATATATTATCCACAACAGATTGATCAATCTAATGCCTCCTTACCCACACAGACAACATGAGGGCAAAGATTACTCTAATTTTCATATTAGCCTTTAAATTCCCACACAGTTGTGACAAGACGGATTTGACATGCACTTATTAGAAAAATGATCTTACTTCGTCAAATAGGCCCACGGCAGTGATTCTGGTATCATTTGAAAAGGCTCGAATAGTGCTCTCAGAACGTGTAACGTTTTGATGGGGGTTATATTGAAGATTTTTGAAAAAAGATGGATTGAAATAAAGAAAACATTAAAAATGCACAAAATTTAACAAAAAATGATTTGTTTTCTTTCTATCAAAGACTTACTTGACATACTTTCAGACCTTGCTTTTGCCTGAAAACCTGTGAGGAATTTACAAAAACATCAATGCATCAAATTTCGGTTAAATTTTGACTAACCCGATCATCAATATCATTTTTTGACAAAAGCGAAAATATCATGATTTTTCGCCTTTTTGAGACCAAAATTTGGGGAAAATTCAAGCTTCCAATCGCCTTACAACTCACCTATTGGAAATATTCCATAAGAAATCCACATGCTTTTGATTAAAATCATCAAGAGCAACTACCCCCTCTTTTCTTTATTCATGCCGATATTTAAGTATGTAAATAAATGCTCATAGTAGGACATACCCAATGTATGTATTCCAGCGGTGTTAAACGTGTAGGATTACTCTGTGGGCGCTCCGAGTTTAAATACCGCACCATATACACAGCTGTCTTTTTCGCGAGTAATTAAAGGGGTGATTATTTTTTCATTGTTTTGCAGGTTGCACTTTGACCAGGTCTCATTAGAAAGAAAATTTTCACAATTAATGTAAATATGTAAAAAATCCTCCGTTTTCATTGTTCACAACAACAACAACAAAAACTTGCAAAATTGCAAATTTATGTCAATATTTTTTTTTGATTTTGATTTTTTTTTTATTGAAAAATGTATTGTCTTAGCATTCATATAAGACCAAGTGATAGAAAACGAAAGGAAATTATGAAATTTTATTTTGTGGAGAAAAAAAAGGGAAGAAAGTCACGTTTTGGACCCCTGGGACTCTAAAGAGTTAACCAAATAATTACTATGCTCTTGCGTGCTAGATAAGCATTTAATATTTTGGGGACCCACACAAAATATGCCCTCCCTTTTCAGTCTAGTGCCCCTTTAACCCATTAGACCAGCCAATCTGACTTTCACCGTCAATATGTGCCAGCAATTAAGTCTCGTTTAGTGATTGGGATTTTAAGCATCACACTTGTTCTAAACCTGTCAATCAAAACAGTAATATTCTTACAATTGTCAAAATGTATAATGATTTACAGCATTATTAGTTTATATTATTATAGCATTATTAGTTTATATTATTATAGCATTATTAGTTTATATTATTATAGCATTAATAGTTTATACTATCCAACACAATCATTGAGATCACAGTGGCCTAGTGGTTAAGGCGTCGGGCTCTGGTGTGGAAGGCACTGGGTTCGATTCCCGGCCAGGCCAGTGTGTTGTGTCCTTGAGCAAGACACTTTATCTTCATTGCTTCAGTTCACCCAGCTGTAATGGGTACCTGTGAGGGCAGTGACAGTTCTATGTGTTTGGAGCTTGGCGCCTGTATATGGCTGCTGATAAAACGGGCTTGTGACTCCCCAGGGAGTGAGAAAGTTTTCAGGAGAGTTAAGGCCCAGTGACCAGGGTAATAATTGTAAAGCGCTTTGATACAGTCTATGACAGTCTAAAGCGCTATATAAGCAATACGATTATTATTATCAATAAAATTGAGCTCTGAGGCTGTTTTCATTTTTATCTCAGGATCATGATCCCGATGAACCAGCTCGTAAATTGTAAAAAAAAATATATATATAATGTGTTCTCACCTGAATGTAAGCTTGTGATGAGACCCACTGCAGGTAATCTGACCATGGTGCATATTGAATCAGAAGTCGAAAGGTGGTTCATTGAAAAACCTGTGAATGTAACCAAGCAGGCTAAGTGTTATAACAGTTATAAGAGTTATAACAGGTCCAGGATACTGTATTTACTAACTTAATCAAAGGTCTGCTGCATTCACATGCCTTTTTTTAAATCTCGTCTCTTAATCTGATTGCCGGATTACGATCCTACCCTCGAATATGATGAAGATTGACTGTGATTAGATGCAGTAAACATTCTTACTGTAAAAAAAATCAGTGAATCTTGCATCAGCTCTAAAAGATATCCTGCTCTTAAGATATCTAGCTCTTCAGATATCCAGCTCTTCAGATGTCCAGCTCTAAAGATATCCAGCCCTGAAGATATCCAACTCTGAAAATATCCAGCTCCAATGATATCCAGCTCTTAAGGTATCCAGCTCTTAAGGTATCCAGCTCTTAAGGTATCCAGCTCTGAAGGTATCCAGCTCTGAAGGTATCCAGCTCTAAAGGTATCCAGCTCTAAAGATATCCAGCTCTAAAGATATCCAACTCTGAAGATATCCAGCTCTAATGATATCCAGCTCTTAAGGTATCCAGCTCTTAAGGTATCCAGCTCTGAGGATATCCAGCTCTAAAGGTATCCAGCTCCAAAGGTATCCAGCTCCGAAGATGTCTAGCTTCAAAGATATCCAGCTCTGAAGATATCCAGCTCTGAAGGTATCCAGCTCTAAAGGTATCCAGCTCTGAAGATATCCAGCTCTAAAGATATCCAGCTCTAAAGATATCCAGCTCTAAAGATATCCAACTCTGAAGATATCCAGCTCTAATGATATCCAGCTCTTAAGGTATCCAGCTTTTAAGGTATCCAGCTTTTAAGGTATCCAGCTCTGAAGATATCCAGCTCTAAAGGTATCCAGCTCCAAAGGTATCCAGCTCCGAAGGTGTCTAGCTTCAAAGATACCCAGCTCTGAAGATATCCAGCTCTGAAGATATCCAGCTCTGAAGATATCCAACTCCAAAGATATCCAGCTCTTAAAATATCCAGCTATGAAGATATCCAGTTCTTAAGATATCCAGCTATGAAGATATCCAGCTCTAAAGGTATCCAGCTCTGAAGGTATCCAGCTCTGAAGGTATCCAGCTCTGAAGGTATCCAGCTCTTAAGGTATCCAGCTCTTAAGGTATCCAGCTCTTAAGGTATCCAGCTCTGAAGTTATCCAGTGGGTCGCATGTAGTGAATCTGATCATGAGCTCCAATTCAATTAAGAACGTGCTCCAAGATCATTGCACTTCATCTTTTCTTTGCTGTAATTAAAACTTGTGATGACCATATAAGGCAAAGATCTATTTGCCCAGGGTTGTATTAATGACTTCCCTCTGTTTGTCTGCTGTTGGATTTCACTTTCATTTTTCTGGGTTATTCATGAGAGCTGTTTTGTAGGATTTCTATGCATTTATGCATTTACCTGTAACTGTACATGCATCTGTGAGAATATTTTTCTTCTATTTTGTGCTGGTGGTTTCATCAATGTCCATTGGCATAGCCGTCCTTCCCCATCCTTTCCTTGTCCCAATCAATACCAAAAATAGATAAAGAAAGAAAAGTAAAAGAAAGGGAAAAGATAATAAAAGTATTATATGAACTTTGGAAGAAAAGCAACCAGGTCAAAACAAATCTCAAAAATACACAACTTTGCAAACGACTTATGCAACCTCCTCCCCTCCCCTCCCCTCCCCCCCCTCCCCTCCCCTCCCCTCCCCCCCCCCCTCCCCTCTCCTCCTCCCCTCCTCCCCTCCCTCCCTCCTCCTCTCCTCTCCCTCCTCTCCTCCTCCTCTCCCCTCCCTCCCCTCCCCTCCTCTCCTCTCCTCCCTCCCCTCCTCTCCCTCCTCTCCTCTCCCTCCTCCCCTCCTCCTCTCCCCTCCCCTCCCCTCTCCTCTCCTCTCCTCTCTCCTCTCCTCTCCTCCTCCCCTCCCCCCTCCTCCCCCTCCCCTCCCCTTTCTTCCCCCCCCCCTTCCTTTCCCCTCCCTCTCCAAATTTGCAAACGATTGATTCTTGTCGGTCAGATACCAAAATCCTCATATACAGACTTCTTGTAAATAAATCCTGAACATTTGCAAAATCTTTTTTATATTCAACCTTTTTCCCTCTATCCCACCTTTTTGCTCTCTCTGCCTTACTCAAGCACCTTAGTTTTTAACACTCTTTTGGCTCATTTGACTCTGACTGTCGTGGTGCCGTTAAAGGAATATTTCCATGATTTGTTAGTAAACTTTTATTTAAAAGCGCATACTTTTAGATCTGGTAATCTAGTACAAAAATCAGGTTGATATCATATTTCATTTAGGAGATATAGATTTTTAAATATTTTCTAATTGCATTTTTAAGTTTTTGTACAGTATGATGAAATCGTGTTTGATGAGGCAATTCCATTGCAAATGTTTATGTATTTCTTTGAACGTTAATTGGTTGTTTCTGTATGATTAGAAACAATTTTCCAAAAGTAATTGAAGTAGGGTATATTTGGCAATGTACATAGATACCTGACTTTGATCAATTTATTTTTCTAGCAGGTTTTACTAATAAAAAAACGATAATAGATTTTAATGAAATACATACACTTTGTGGGAGAATGTGTTGCTGTGATGTCATACTGAGCCTGAATGTGTTGTTGTGATGTCATACTGAGCCTGAATGTGTTGCTGTGATGTCACACTGAGCCATTTTCTATTCGTTATTGACATTTCTTGTGAACTTTAAAATTTAAATATCTCCTGGTAGGAATAACGTATCAACATGATTTTTGTACTAAATTGTTGCTAAACATTTTCTCTTAAAGAAAGGTTACGAAAAAACATGATATATTTCTTTAAAAAACATGGGAATATTACTTTAATTACATGGTAATATTCCTTTAAAAACATGGAAATATTCCTTTTAAAACATAGGAATATTCCTTTTTAAAACATGGGGATATTTCTTTTAAAACATGGGAATATTCCTTTAAAAACATGGGAACTTTCCTTTAAAAACAGGAATATCACTTTAAAACATGGGAATATTTCTTTAAAAACATGGGAATATTCTTTTGAAAACATGGGAATGTTCCTTTAAAAACATGGGAATATTCCTTTTAAAACATTTTAATATTCCTTTTAAAACATGGGAATATTCCTTTAAAGACATGGGAATATTCCTTTAAAAACATGGGAATATTCCTTCAAAAACATGGGAATATTCCTTTAAAAACATGGGAATATTCCTTTTAAAACATGGAAATATTCCTTTTAAAACATGGGAATATTCCTTTAAAAACATGGGAATAGTCCTTTAAAAACATTGGAATATTCCATTAAACATCAACAAACCAAACCGACCTTTGAATAATGTTTCCTCACAAAGCTCATAATATTCACTGTCGCTTTTAATTTCTCCTGGTGGCAATTTAACACTCAAATTTTATTGACACACATCCTTATTATCCCCAAGTACTTCCTCCCTCATTTATTATCATGAATATTCATACTCTTTCACAAAGCACTACAGTAATGAATATCCAGTAGGTACTGTAATTATCACTTTCATTTTCTCCTGGTGGCAATTTAAAGCTCAAATCTCAATGACACTTCCTTATTTTCTTCAGTTAATTCCTCCCTTGTTACATCCTCATGAATTTTCATTAATAGGTATGTCCCTTCAGCACACTATAGCTCCATTAGCACACACACAACACACTGATGAACTTGGAAGATTTACCTGTGCTATTTACCCCACATTACAGTGGATTGGTTCATGAATATTCATATATGAATAACCATGAACCTGACAGTTCACAACAAAGGCTGTCTTGTATATAGGCAGTCAGTTCATTCTTGCTGTTCATTGTGTGATCAACAAAAGTATTTTCTGATTTCAAAGTGTGCTGAAGATTTACATTTAAAATGGAGAACGACAATCTTGAAGAAGAAACGATCAAAGAACCTGAGACGATCGTAGAAGAACCGGTTAAAGAGCCTAAGACGATCTTAGATGTAAAGCCTAAGCCAGTCATACCTGCTAAAGTGTTCGTAAGTTGGGCAGAGAGGACAGTAGTGTAATTAATACTAGAATGCATGAGTCAGATTTCTCACATTGTGTGGTGTATAGGGTTTAGTGTTGCAGACCATATGTGTGCATTAACTGTATTTTGCTTCAATTGAGGCCTAGGGATGGGCTCAAAGATTATATTTCATTTTTTTTTAAATGTGCCATTTAACTTTGTAAAGAATGTGTAAGTTTGAATTATTTAGTGTGTTAGAGTTAAGTAGTACTATACTATGTGTATCTTATATTAGGGACCAAGCTGTCAGTTCTGTTTACATAGTCAGGCATTTTATTATGTTTGATTTGGTCATGTAAAATTTTTGAAAGATTTAACTTTTCTTTCTATTAAAGAGGGGCATTGAGCCATGACATACAAGCTTGTATAGAATTGTTAGCTTTCACAAAATGCACTTGTTTAATAAATTGGTCGGATTTTTCAGAAATGAAAATATTTCAAAACAGGGCCATAGCCCCACAGTTGTTAGTGGTGCGGCAATAGTCTTTATAGTGATGCGGCGATGGTCTTCATAGTGGCGGGCGATGGTCTTCATAGTGGCGGGCGATGGTCTTCATAGTGGTGCGGCGATGGTCTTCATAGTGGTGCGGTGATGGTCTTCATAGTGGTGCAGAGGGTGAGAGCCCCCTGCAGTCCTCGCATTTTCATAATCTCTGCGCATTAGTGGTGTGGCAAGCGCCACACCAGCTCTGACGTGCCTGTTTCAAAACTTGGTATAATAAAGAAATGAAGTGGACTTTATGTGGGCCTTGTATGCAATACTTAACGTGACTTGTCCTCCTTAAAAATTTGTTCCATCAAATCATAATCACAAACTTACTGTAGCAAATAATGAGACCACTTATTTTAAATGGGAAAGGTAGGGGATTTTTGGACAGTTTATTTTGCCCAAAATGGCTATTTTTGACATTTTGTTTAATGTGGGGTAGTCTCTATTAAAATTATATGCTGCTATACTAAATCATTCGTGATCATCCTAATTTAATTTTTTTAAAGCCGTGCATTGCACATATTTAGTTTTGGGGTATCTAAAACTTGGAAAATGCAAGGTTTCCGGGGGACTTTGCCCCCTGGACGCCACAATTAGGGGCCCTAAGGCGGCCCCTTTGACCCCATGCTGAAAAGGTTTGTGCCCCCCCCCCTCCCCTAATATCGAACCCCTGTTTTTGACTTTTTTTTAATGGGGGTGGGGTAGTCTGTAGCATTGTAAAATGATATGCTGGTATATTAGATTGCTTGTATTCATCCTAATTTAATTACAAGAGCTGTGTATCGCACACATTCACAGTCTTTTTAGGGCATCTAATACTTAAAAAATGCAATGTTTTCAAGGGGCACCCCCACAAGGGGCCCTAAGGCGGGCTCCTTGACCAGGTTTGTGCCCCCATATCAAACCCCTGGTGGCCCCACGGCTGCCGGGGATACTGTATGGGAGCCAAAGGATTACAATTAAGATTCTTTAATAATTTAGATTTTCACCACGGAAATTTGCGAGACAGGGAGTATTTTTTGAGGGTGAAGCTGCATGTTCTGGTTACTCCTGTAAGTGTCCAGAGAAAAATAATGCAGAATACCCACAGCTTTGCCGCCCTGCCCTCAGCTGATAACTATTGTAGCCAGCAACAAAACACAAGACAAGTGATAACTGATCTTTGGCAGGCTTGGCTTTTAAGGTTTTAAGGGGAGGGGGAAAACAATTTTTGAATTTGGAATTTTTTGGAGACTGCACCCAGCTTATGGCAAAATATATATGGCAAACTAACTGGGAACAGAGGAATGGGAAGTAATGACAAGAGATTGGAGGAAGGGAGGAAGGGGGGGGGGGGGGGTGACCCAGTTGAGATCCACCTTCCTGGTTGCATGCCATCTTCCTAGGTAAAATTAGGAAGTATTCAAATAAAATTGTGAAAACTGTTAATGTAAAATTTCCAAAAGAAATTGAAAGACAATTTTCAAAAAATTGAAGGAAATATCTTGAAACAAAAGAAAAGTATATCTCCAAAATGAATAAGGACATTTGCCTGACTGTTAAGCTCTCTTTTTGTGCAAGGGTTCTTTGTATCAACTCTAGACTTGTATACTTACATTTGTACACTCCTATCATGGGCTAGATTTGTCTACCGAAAGTGGTAGGAGGGGAAAAGTCTAAAGTGAGCGGGAGGGGGGGGAGGGCAAAGCCACAAAATCATGCTAAGATGCAAAAAATTACTATACTAAAGATACAAATTCTGTAGAAAAAAATGTGGGGGTGGGGGGAGGGGAAGTGCCCCCTTTGCTCCACTCAAATAGTCGCCTATGCTCCCTATTCAAATATGTTTCTGTGCCACAATGCCTTCAACCCTTAAAGACCCAGAGCCTTCATTTAAAGACCCCAGAGCCTCCATTTAAAGACGCAGAGCCTCCATTTAAAAACTGCAATTTTGTTCGACATTTTAGATGAGGCTTATGTTTTTACTCTTTTTTTTAATTCTTATTATTAGAAGTATACAAGTATGAAAGCTTTGATCTTCATATTAATGTGCATAATTTGTCACTACAATTTTCAAATAATTATGCAAAGTACTTATTTAAATATGCAAGGTCAGTGTTAAAAAATGTACATCTTTGTGCTTTTGTATTTTCTTAAAGGGAAAAGCTGTGGAAGTAATTAAAATTACCAATGTTAGGACCAAATTTACTCCAGAGACATAGGAAGCGGGGACCAGGGGGGGCAAGCTGCCCCTCCCCCCCCCCCCTCATGAGCGGATTTCACCTTCCCGATTGTATGCTTTTTGTGCGGTTGGGAGGTGGATTTTAAAATTATTAGTATAACGTTGAAAAATGTGCTAAAATGATTGAATATTTTGGTAAAATCAGCCAAAAATTCCTGCAAGCTGGCCAAAAATTCCAAAAAATTCGCAACAACTGACCAGTTTCCTGAAATTTATCTAACTTTTTCCAAAATTGACGGAAAATTGCTGAAAATAAGGAAATTTTCCGAAAATTATTGAAATTTCCCGAAAAATAAAAAAGGATTTTCCAATTAACAGTAAGTTTTGATGGAAACTTAATTTACCAGTGCAAAATATTTCCACTTGCCACTGAGAATTTTTTTTTTTTTTTTTTGTTGCCCCAGCCTGGAGAGGTGACCCTCTCTACACCCCTGATTTACTCTGCTGCAATCTCAATGTGACCCCACAATAAATGGTTTGATTATGAAAGAATCAAAGGAGTACATCAAATGGTACAAAAATCACCCCCAAGTCATTTTATACATATAGCACGCTCCAAAAGTCAGAATAATTGTATGTTTCGGCATGTAAGGGTCAGAATATGATATGTCTGGTTGATGTGTGTGCTATAGCAGCTCTTTGTGAGCGATGCAGTCATGACTCATATCATACAAAGCCTCTCAACAACAACCCCTAGGGCATCAGCGCTGCCTGTATTAATGAATCCATAATGAGCAACCATCATTGATTAATTTCACTTCCTGATCATTTTATTGATATGAATGCCTGGGCTCATGACTTAATGAAAATCATAGAATTTGATGAACCCACTGGTGTATGATATCATTTCCAATTTGGACAAGGTTCTACTTTTAAAACAAAGACAAATGGTGTAGGATACTACTAGAAAATAACTTTCAGAGACCCCCACCCCCACCCCCCCCCTGTGTCCCCATCCCCCCGAGCCACCTATGTAATACTCTGATAGCACCTTTTGACTTAATAAAAACCAAGAAGTTTAAAAAAAAAAAAAAGTTGGCACCCTTGACCAGTTTGTTAGTACTCTAAGCAGGGAACTGTAAGACTATCTTCTACAGCCATTCCTATTTTCACTGCAGCTGATGTTGCTGCCCCCCTCCCCGTCCCCCATGTTGCTGCCACCCCTAGTAGAATGGCCTTCAAAGATTGTAGTGTCTATCCCTGCAAGCTTCAAGATGTCCTTGATCCATCTTGCAATTGATGCTGAAGAAATTTTCCTATGTGGTGTGGTAAAAGATATGAACACGGTTCTCTCTCTTTACTATTACATCCCCCTCTCCCCGTCCAAACTTTTAAGTTTTCTCCAGGTAACAGTTGAAGCTGGACAGAGTTCTTGATCCTGGCCAAAAGGAATGACCAGAACCTTCGTCTCCCCTGGTTTAAAGATTTTAGTACCTACCTGGAGTTTCTCCGAATCTCTAACCACCGGTGTTCTATCTATGACCAAGGTCAGAACCACGGAAGGCTGTTGCTATGGCAACTAAAGTAACAGCTTTCTTAGATAACAACTTCGAGGGAAGAGAATCATTAGAACCCAATGATTTTAAGAAATTAAGAAGAACCTTTTGGACTCTCAGGTGAAGGAATATTTAGGCTTGGGAGATCAGAACAGCTGTCCCTTCTAAAAGACGATAGATTAAAGGGTGTTGTCGACTGGTTTGCCATTCACTGGGGGTAGCGTGGAAGATCATGCAGAGGGATAAACATTCAACGTTCTGTAAGCTTTCCCTTTGTCAAATTGCTCTGCTAAAAAAAAATCAAACATTCTCTACATTTGCACATAAGGGATTAGTTTCCCTTTCACAACACCAGCTTGGAAGGAGCTGCCATGAACTGTCGTATTCTCTACTTTATACCTGCACTGCAATCTGATTTTACTAGCATAGGCTGATTTGACACTTGTTTTATGAAAGATTGGAGAGCTAGTAAAACTGCCTTTAGTTCCAGAACGTTTGAGTGTAGATGCTTTTCTTGAACTGACCAAAGGCCTTCAGCCTGTTGTGTACCGCACACTGCTCCCCATTCTCTTTTTGAGGCATCTGTTTAAATCACCAGATCTGTGGTTAGTGATTTAATTGGGCGAGTTTCACATTTTGTAGCTACTAATTTAGATCCTCTCTTGCGCTAGGTGGAAGCCATAACTTAAGAGTCGTACCCCAGAGGCCCATTTATAGCCTTGGCTAAAGCCCTTTGTATGAACCTTAAATGAACCATCTAGTAATTCACTGCTTCCCTGGCTGCAACCATTTTTCCCACTACATTAGGTACCTGTCTTACTCCTATCGTTTTCATGGAACACAACTTTCTGCATTCTGTCTTTATTTCCTTCTATCGTTTCCATGGAACACAACTTTCTGCATTCTGTCTTTATTTCCTTCTCCTATCGTTTCCATGGAACACAACTTTCTGCATTCTGTCTTTATTTCCTTCTATCGTTTCCATGGAACACAACTTTCTGCATTCTGTCTTTATTTCCTTCTATCGTTTCCATGGAACACAACTTTCTGCATTCTGTCTTTATTTCCTTCTCCTATCGTTTCCAAGGAACACAACTTTCTGCATTCTGTCTTTATTTCCTTCTATCGTTTCCAAGGAACACAACTTTCTGCATTCTGTCTTTATTTCCTTCTATCGTTTCCAAGGAACACAACTTTCTGCATTCTGTCTTTATTTCCTTCTCCTATCGTTTCCATGGAACACAACTTTCTGCATTCTGTCTTTATTTCCTTCTATCGTTTTCATGGAACACAACTTTTTGCATTCTGTCTTTAATTCCTTCTCCTATCGTTCCATGGAACACAACTTTCTGCAATCTGTCTTTATTTCCTTCTCCTATCGTTCCATGGAACACAACTTTCTGCAATCTGTCTTTATTTCCTTCTATCGTTTCCATGGAACACTACTTTTTGCATTCTGTCTTCATTTCCTTCTCCTATTGTTTCCATGGAACACAACTTTCTGCATTCTGTCTTTATTTCCTTCACTTTTGTTGGAGGGAGGAAAAGTTTCCTTTGTAGAGAGTGAACATCCAGGCCTAAAAATTCCAAAGAGTCTTAAGTTCTCTAGCAAGGTTAGGTTGTTTAACTCTACTTTTAACAACCCGAGGAAATGATTTAAAAAGAGAAAGTTGTCCAGATATACAATCATTCTCATACCCTGCTGTCTCAAGAGTATTTACCACCGGTTTTAGTATCTTTGTAACACAGAGGGGGCTGTTGCTAGCCCAAACAGCAGGCTGCAGAACTGATATTTGTTTCCCTTCCAAATTTAATCTTAAAAAATTTCCTGTCCTCTCTTGCTATGGTTACTTACAGATATGCGTCCTTCAGATCTATCTTTTCCCAAAATCTCCTTGTAAAACTTCTTTTAGGGTATTCCATTTTGAAGTGAGGGGGGCGTAAGAATCTGTTCAGTAACTTGAGATTAAAAACTGACCTCTGTCCCCCATCTTTTTCTGGGAATTACAAACAGGGTGCTCATAAATTCCGCCGTTCTTCTCTGATACTAATATTGACCGTTTCCACTGCATTTAGGAAATTAACTCCTGAATTTCCGTTCCCAGTAAGCCAAGCTTTTCTCGACTCAAATTAATGAGTGGAGGTGAACCACCTAGAACCACCTGGGAGGGGGGTTCCTGAAAGGGGATACTGTAGCCCAACACTGCTTGAAGGACCCATGGGTCTTGTGTGAAGGTTTTCCAAGCCCCACACACTGACTTAGCCGCCCCCCCCTCTCATCTGCCAAATGATACTGTGGGGGGGAAAGAATGGAGGAACCTACCTTCACTGTAGATGCTCCTTCTTTTGCTGAGGGTTTGGTTTCCCTTCCTTTGTGGCTGGACTGATAACCGCCTCTCCTCCTGTTGCCTGGAGAGGCGGGAGTGTTCCCTCCATTCCTTCCCTTCCTTTGTGGCTGGACTGATAACCGCCTCTCCTCCTGTTGCCTGGAGAGGCGGGAGTGTTCCCTCCATTCCTTCCCTTCCTTTGTGGCTGGACTGATAACCGCCTCTCCTCCTGTTGCCTGGAGAGGCGGGAGTGTTCCCCTCCATTCCTTCCCCTTCCTTTGTGGCTGGACTGATAACCGCCTCTCCTCCTGTTGCCTGGAGAGGCGGGAGTGTTCCCTCCATTCCTTCCCTTCCTTTGTGGCCTGATAACCGCCTCTCCTCCTGTTGCCTGGAGAGGCGGGAGTGTTTCCATTCCTTCCCTTCCTTTGTGGCTGGACTGATAACCGCCTCTCCTCCTGTTGCCTGGAGAGGCGGGAGTGTTCCCTCCATTCCTTCCCTTCCTTTGTGGCTGGACTGATAACCGCCTCTCCTCCTGTTGCCTGGAGAGGCGGGAGTGTTCCCTCCATCACTATCTGCAGGTCGCTTGTATCCGTGCCCTTTGGTGGAAGAGTTAAAGGAATATTCCCATGGTTTTTCATTTTATCATATATGATAGAGAACGAATCAAAGGAGAACATGTACGTTCAAAAGTCAGAATAATTGTATGTTTCGGCATGTGAGGGTCAGATTATGTATGATATGTCTGGTTGAAGTGTGTGTACTATATCAGCTCTTGATGAGCGATGCAGTCATGACTCTTATCATACAAACACTCCGCAGAGCGCATACCTCCGCCCCTCTTCATTCCCCACCGGAATGCAATCTACCTCAGAAACCCTCATCCAACAAGTTGTAACCCCAAATAATATATTTCTCACTGTTGATCTGTATTGCCATTTACATTCTAAACACTTGAGGATCATCACTTGTGATCATTGTTTTCAGTTTAATTCATGGAAGTAGAAGAGATTCAGGCTAAGCATTCATTGTTTGAGCTCTTTGCATTCGTTGTTTAAGCTCTATGCATTCATTGTTTAAGCTCTATGCATTCATTGTTTGAGCTCTATGCAGTCATTGTTTGAGCTCTATGCATTCATTGTTTGAGCTCTATGCATTCATTGTTTGAGCTCTATGCATTCATTGTTTGAGCTCTATGCATTCATTGTTTGAGCTCTATGTATTCATTGTTTGAGCTCTATGCATTCATTGTTTGAGCTCTATTGTTTGTGCTATTTATTGTTTGAGCTCTATGCATTCATTGTTTGAGCTCTATGCATTCGTTGTTTGAGCTCTATGCATTCATTGTTTGAGCTCTATGCATTCATTGTTTGAGCTCTATGCATTCATTGTTTGAGCTCTATGCCTTCAATGTTTGAGCTCTATGCATTCATTGTTTGAGCTCTATGCATTCATTGTTTGAGCTCTATGCATTCATTGTTTGAGCTCTATGCATTCATTGTTTGAGCTCTATGCATTCATTGTTTGAGCTCTATGCTGTCATTGTTTGAGCTCTATGCATTCATTGTTTGAGCTCTATGCTGTCATTGTTTGAGCTCTATGCATTCATTGTTTGAGCTCTATGCATTCATTGTTTGAGCTCTATGCATTCATTGTTTGAGCTCTATACAGGGTAGATTCACATTCCATCATTTTCATTCATGGCAAAAACCAATTGTTTTGATTTCATTGATACCGGAAACCACTTCTCTTGATGTTATTCATTTAGTTTTGAATTGCAAACGTCCATAACACTTCCATTCATTTTGTTTACTATTTATTTGTATATCGTATATAACTTAAGGTATTAATGTACTGAGATGCATGATGGAAATAAATAACAACAAATAAACAAACAGTTTGAATTTGAATTTCAGTTGTAAAAAAAGAAGATGATAATAAGATTTCAATTCACAAAATGTAGGGTGAAAACCGTACCCTCAGGGCCTAAGGCATTTTGAACTTTACAACAATGAGGTACTTATCCTTGAACTAGTAAAATGGGATCATACTGAGCCTTACCACAATTAACCTGAAGGTTGAAAATGAATTGAGCTCAGAAATGACATTCTGTGACCTTCTTAAATTTGTAATAGAGCCTTGTTTCGGTCTTGAGAAGGATTGTGTGATGTCTATGTGCTGAAGGAGATATGAAGGATTGGCCATGTTGAAGGAAGATTGTTCCACATGTGGTCTTTGGTACCTCCTAGAATTTGGTATCTTTGGAATGTTTTTTTGTTGTAATGTAGCGTGATTCCCCCTCCCCTTTATTAAAAAGCTTTAGATTCTTCCCCGCTCCACCCCTCTCCAGACAAATTCTTCCCATGCTCATCAGGAATGCATTACATGTGTAACAGTGTTACACCTATTTCTATAAGTTGCCAATGCAACTAAAGAAATGGCTCCCAAATAAACCTGTACGCTCTTTACTCAGCAAACCCATTGAATCCGGCATCCTGCATTGCATGGTATGTCTTCTATTCAAGCTATAGTAACCACTGTATTGTACACTATCCAAGCAGTTTATTTTGGTTCAGCAAAACACTTGAGTGGAATGCTTATGTGGGCATGAAAAGGAATCATTTATTGTACGCATAGGCGGCATTTGAAGTGGACACCCCACTTGTTTTCTTCTGAATTTGTATCTTTTGTATAGTGATTGAATTTCTTTGCATCTTAGCATGATTTTGTGTTCTTCCGCCCTCAACACTTTCGTCTTTGCCCCCACCCCCACTTTCTTTGGGCAAATCCGCCATGATTGTACCCCTCATATTCATCACAAGACAGTTACTATTTTTTTTAAAAATTCCTAAGGAATTAAGAATGCGGAGATACACTTATGCGAAGATACACTTATGGGGAGATACACTTATGCGGAGATACACTATAAGCTTAGTGCACTCTAAGCTTAGTACGTAATAATTCACCCCATTTCATATCAAAGTAGGATTATTTCTGAAAAATCATAAGAGAACATAAAGTAGATCTTTAAAAACTGTTATTCTTGATCTTGTCAGTGGTTAACAGTTGCTCACATCAACCCTTTCTTTATTCTGTGGGGAGGGGTGGCCTGGTCTGATCACCCCCCACTTTGTTTTTCTTGATCTTGTCAGTGGTTCACAGTTGCTCACATCAACCTTTTCTTTATTCTGAGGGAGGGGGGGGGGTGGCCTGGTCCATTCACCCTCACTTTTAGGCAGAAGCGTATTTAAAGTAGAATTAAAAAGATAATTAGATGATACTCAAGTTGTTGGGACTCAAATTGCTTCAGTTCCATTTACCTGGTAAAAGTGTCAGAGGAGGAGGGGGGGGGGGTTGTTACCCCCTTCATGTTTGTTATTTGCTTAATTTAGCCCGTTCAGCGGTAAAATTAAGCCTCTGTTGTTTGACACTCATTATGCTCCCAGTTTCTATAAAACTGCTGTAATCTTTCTTGAGAAAGATATGAGTCATTTCCGAATTTTGTCAAAAAGTGATCTGAGCACTCTGTTTGTGTTTGTTTCTTTTGCTCAGCAGTTCATGCTCTTGTAGTTTTCCACATTCCATACATCTGCTGAAAACATGTTCTACCATACAACCATCAGTCATCCCAAATACTTGGCCTTGCCAGTGGTTATTCCCACAGCAATTGACTTCATGCCATTTTGAGTGGTGAATCAGAGCTTTTAATTGGGTGAAATCCAAACAAAGATTCTATCCTGTGTTGTTAGGTCTACAGCCCAGGATTGAAATTGTGCGCATTTTATGGGTTTAGTATAATCAGGCTTTTGACAAGGAATATGATGGGTGTTTATCACTTGGGACTTTATGATAGGTGTTTATCACTTGGGACTTTAATCTGATGCTTCCAGTGAAATAAAATAAAATTGGTGAGTTTGCAAAGATTTGGAAATATTTCCATGAAAATTGAAGGAAGTTTCTCAAGAATGAAGGACAATTTGATGAGAAAAATTACAGGAATTTTAGAATTACCTGAAAATGCAAGAAAATTTGTTGATGAGTATCCTGGAAATAGGGGATTTCCTGAAAAAGTAGAACATTCCCATATAATAGCAGCAAAATTTGATAGTTAAATTGAATTTATCAGTGGAAATTTTTTTTGAGAGCAGTGAATTAGAGTTGTCAATTGGGCAAAGATTTGGAAATATTTCTGAAAATTGAAGGAAATTTCCAAGTATAAAAGACAATTTCTTGAAAATTGACAAAAATATTGGAATTATGTGAAAAGAAGAAACTTTCTGAAAATCGATTATATCCCGAAAATATAAAATTTTCTGAATAGCAGCAATGGTTGATAAAAACTTTAATTTATCAGCGATTTTTTTATATATATTTTTTAAGCAGTGAATCACAACTTTAATCCAAAACAAATAAGATTCTATCATGCGTCGTTAGGTTTACAGCCTGTGATTGAAGAAGTTGTGTGCATTTTACAGCTTTCGTAATAAAGTTTTGGCAAAGAATGTGACGGGTTTATCACGAAGCACTATAATCTGACTTTTGGTCAGACTTATTTCTTGTATTACGAGAGGATTTCACCTTCCTAATTGGACGCATTCTTCCTGGTTGGACGCATTCTTCCTATGTGGGGATAAAATTGGGAAATAACTGTAATAAAACTGAACAAAATATATAAAAAAATTGTTATGATTTGGCAACATTTTCTGAAAATTGAAGGATTCATTTTCCCAAATTTGTGAAAATCAAAATTAAAGGACATTTTGTGACAAATTGAAAAAAAAATACACTGAAAAAATTACCAAAAATGAAAGAATTTGCAAAAATTTGAAGATTTCCCGATTAGCAAAATTAATTTACAACTTAATTTACCAGTGAATTTTTGAAGCAGTGATTCAGAGCAAACTTAGTGTTAGGCAGGATCTCCTGTGACACAATCTTCGGACCTGGGAGTAGTTGATATAGAAATTTCCGAATTATTAAATATGTCTATTTCTACGTTTTTCATTCATATTTGAATGTAATAACATTTTTTCATACAATATTTTTTAAGCTGTGAATGATACCATAAACATAATCACATTTTGTCATTGTGCAGTCATAATATTATGCAACAGATTATAAACAACAGTGAATAAAATGTGATTTATAAACAAAATACAATTCTTAGTTACCTAATAAAAAAAAAAAACAAGGGTGAGATTCTGCATAAATGTACTAGTAAGACACAGATAACACTTGTATGGGATTATTTGTCTACAAGGTACCCTTTCGGTTTACAAGATAATATCAATATTATTTTTATAATAGTTGCAGGTATGACAAGGCAAAGGAACAGTTATTAGGTTTATAAGGCATACCTCACATGTCATAGTTGTTCTCTTATGCCGACGTACTTCCTTGTGTCTGGCCATATTTTGTACTTTATTTGTACTTCCCGTATAAAGATATTAGCTTGCATAAGCTCGCTGTTAGAGAGCTTCCCTTTTCAGAAATTTTAGCTTGCAGTGTACTTGTGACAAGCTAACAATTTTTAGCTTGCGCAAGCAACTTTCTGCAACTAGCAAGATCTTTCTGCAAGCTTGCACAAGCTAACAGATTGTTTATGCTAGCTTGCACAAGGTATTGCTTGCAAGCTAGTATTTGTTCCAAATACGTTGCAAGTGTGCTGCAAGCCAAGCGTGCTGCACACTGTGAGGCTGTGCCACTGCCTGGCATCCCTGCCTTAATGTTTATTTTGCTCTATGCCACTGTACAGTAACAACTGATAAGTTAACAACCAGGGCGACAGACCCCTAGCTTGATTTAAAAGGGGCAGAGTGCTAGACTTGTTAAGGGGCACATTAATGTGCAAGCGAAATGCTGCGTCTTTTCGGAGTGGAGTTATAGGGGCACCCTTAAGGCTCAATCCCCTAGTAAAGAAACTTTGGGATTTTAGTTATAATCATATATCTGAGAATGAAGCTATTCTGACTGATAAGGAACAGTCTATCATTCTGGGTTAGGTATTCATGTAAAGTATTTTATTTGTTAGGCAAATTCAGATTATTAAGTAAAAACCAAAATTAAATCTAAAAATAAAAATATATAAATACAAATTATATATTTTTCTCATGAGGGGCAGGGCGGAGCCAAAGGGGCAGGGCAGACCTGAAGTGGCAGGGCAGACCCTAATGGGGGCAGGGCAGGCCCACAGAGGGGTAGGGTGGGCCCACAGAGGGGCAAGGCAGGCCCACAGAGGGGCATGGCGGGCCCACAGAGGGACAGGGCGGGCCGGTTGCCTCTGTGAAACCGCAAAGCTAGGGGTCTGAGGCAGATGTCTTTTGATGTATGTTCCTACTGTAACACATACTGCCTGCCTGTGTATACGTGCCTTTGGTCTGTTTGATTGGTATATGTATATCTAGGTATTAGGGTGTTTCAGCTCATGTCATGAGGTCACGTGACTTTGTTTACATCGCCATTTTGTCCCCAAATAATGCTTGTATGGAAACAGGAGGTGCAATACAAGCCGTCTGAATGTATCTGAGCAGGATGAGGTGCATTACAACCGTCAGAATGCCTAGTAAGGTGTTGGCACAACATTGTTGGTATTGTGTTGTAAGTTAGTTAGTTATCCTTATGCTTTGCTGTTGTAAAGCTGACTGAAATGGCTTCACCTACTGTAAATGTGGAACATAAATGAATACAGTGCTTCCAACAAACCTGGGTATTGGGGTTAGCAGGGTGCGTGTTTAACCCTTACTATACCACACAGCGATATTATCACCATTTTGGGTGCCCCATCTTTCACCCCGCCTCCCAAGTGCATTTTCAAAAAAGTGCTGGTAGAGTAGGGGTTAATTAAGCCGCGACAAGTGTGCCAACCAAAAATATATGCAGCATGGTCCCGGTGGGCGGCCCACTGCGATCACTGAAGCGGGACCTGCCTGACTCTGCTGCTCGGAAGACAGAGGACCCTTCAATAATCAGCCTGTGCTCAACCCTTACTCTACCACGCGGCGGCGATTTTATTGCCGTTTTGGGTGCCCCATCTTTCACCCCGCCACCCAAACACATTTTCAAAAAGTGCTGGTAGTGTAAAGGTTTAAATGTAAAGTCGGTGTAATAAACTTTGACTTATCAAAGCCTCCGCCCCCTTTATATTCAAGATACTCTGGACTGGTATTGTCTTCCGGTGTCCCTGAATATTAATATTCTTTCTTCTGTTTTAAAGACAATGAAAATAATTAGCTGTTGATCTTGATGGTACTCTTGTAAACACTGGCATAAATGAGGGATTACGTACATTTCCCGTCTGTCAATGGTACATACAGAGTTGAAATTAAGTATAAGATTTCCACGGTTCTGATTAAAGGTGTCGGGAATCTTCCCTTCAAAAATTGCGACAAAAGTAATAATGTAGTACTTAAATACATCTTACATGCTTCCCTCTTTCGCAATTTAATGTACTACTTATCACACAATTTCATGGGGGACATTTTTAAGCTCATATTTACCACATATACTGTTGTTTACTCAAGATATCTAAAAATGACCTGTCAAGTCCTGATATTACACAGTTATAACTGCCAGATTTTTTTTTAGCTATTAGCTCTGTTGTTAGTTCTTCTAGCTTACTGTAAGCTTGCACAAGCTTGCTCTTAGCTCAAACAGGCTTGTTTGGAGTAATAAATTATACATCTGTTGTGAATGGGGCAGTGTGTATCAGAGCAGGGTGGGGTGTTGGTGGCAGGGATAGATATGAGTGGTAGGATTGGGTGTGGATGGCAAGGGTATCACATGTCATGGTAACCATGGTCTGACTGCTACCAGCCTTGCAAGACCCAGTCATGTTGGGTAAGTTTGATTGAGGTAATTCTTATGCACTTATCACTTGTGTGACTCACCCCAATTACCCTGACATGGTCAGTCATCTTGTGTAAAATGACTTATTACAAAGTCACTTGAGTGACTGACAACTTCATTTTGGTAGAGTGTTCACACATGTGAATTACAAACCTGATGTGACAGTGCCTAGCAGAGGGTACCAATTTACTCACCCCTGTGTCATAAAAGTAGTAAATTGACTCATCCCAGAGTCCCTCTGGTGACTGCCAAATTTGGTACAGTGCTGCATTTATGAGTCAATTACTCACTTTCGTATTTCATATTTCACTTTAAGGCATATGCTAGGGAAAGCATACATAAATCACAATGACTTTTTTTCAGTGTGTACCCAATGTATTTGCCAGAATGGAAAGTGGATGAACATCAGGTTAACACCCTGCTCTTTTGGAGAAGTGTTCAGAGAACCAGGCAAGGGGTAAAACTCCTACCATGGGGACCGACGGCTTTACGTCCTCTCCGAAGTACTGTGAGCGCCACCCAACCATTAGCCACTTTTTGCAAAGGTCGGGTGCGGGAGAAGGTGTGATGCAGAAAACAAACCTCTGCGCTTGATGTCAGCGTATATCGTTCTGCATATCTGTGGGAAAATTGCTGGTTAAATTGCCATTGGACTTGAACCTCAGGGACCTCCAGCATCTCAGTCGTACGCTCAGCTGACTGAACTACCTGCCTCCCTTTCAACTTTCACACAATTGACAAGTTATTTATCAGTTGGTTGAATGAAGTGAAACCTGTGTCAGTGACCTAGAGCATTGTGGTAATGTGTTTTTGTTTCCACTGTTGCTTTGGTTACACAACATGATATGAGAAGTATGTGAGGTGTGGCACCCAAGAATGCCAAACAAGGAAGTCAAATCTTTTGATATCAAATTATTCGATGCAGGTAGACCTTATGTAACAATCAATGCATTAAAAGTGCCTCAAACCTGCCCTCAAATTTCCCTTGATGCCTTATTATTACCCTTTTGGTCTGTGACACTCGGCCCCTTTGTGGATCAAGCACCATAAGGGTTTGAAGAGGGGCATTATTGGATAAAATGGGTGGCAGATACATTTTGATACTGACTTTTGATCCTGAGTTTACCACTTTGATCCTGAGTTTACCACTTTTGATCCTGAGTTTACCACTTTTGATCCTGAATTTACCACTATTGATCCTGAGTTTACCACTTTTGATCCTGAGTTTACCACTTTTGATCCTGAGTTTACCACTATTGATCCTGAGTTTACCACTTTTGATCCTAAGTTTACCGCTTTTGATCCTGAGTTTACCACTTTTGATCCTGAGTTTACCACTTTTGATCCTGGGTTTACCACTTTTGATCCTGAGTTTACAATTATTGATCCTGCGTATACCACTATTGATCCTGAGTTTACCACTTTTGATCCTGAGTTTACCACTTTTGATCCTGAGTTTACCACTATTGATCCTGAGTTTACCACTTTGATCCTGAGTTTACCACTTATGATCCTGAGTTTACCACTTTGATCCTGAGTTTACCACTTTTGATCCTGAGTTTACCACTTATGATCCTGAGTTTACCACTTTTGATCCTGAGTTTACCACTTATGATCCTGAGTTTACCACTTTTGATCCTGAGTTTACCACTTATGATCCTGAGTTTACCACTTTTGATCCTGAGTTTACCACTTTTGATCCTGAGTTTACCACTTTTGATCCCGAGTTTACCACTTTTGATCCTGAGTTTACCACTTTTGATCCTGAATTTACCACTTTTGATCCTGAGTTTACCACTTTTGATCCTGAGTTTACCACTTTTGATCCTGAATTTACCACTATTGATCCCGAGTTTACCACTTTTGATCCTGAGTTTACCACTTTTGATCCTGAGTTTACCACTTTGATCCTGAATTTACCACTATTGATCCTGAGTTTACTACTATTGATCGGTTGTTTGTGGTGATTTGATCCAAACTTCCACACTGCTTATATTTTAGACTGAGGTCGCAGAAATATGCTATGAAGGTCCATTCATAGCATCACTTTCCTGGCCTTGCAAATTGACATTTTAAACTTAAGTTACTCTTAGACCCCACCCTTTTTGCATGGATTTGATGGTGGGTGTACATCAAACATTAAGCCTATGTAACAGAACGGGAACCTATAAAGGTGGGGGAGAGAGACAGAGAGAGGAGGTGGGGAGAGAGAGACAGAGAGAGGAGGTGGGGAGAGAGACAGAGAGAGGAGGTGGGGGAGAGAGACAGAGAGAGGAGGTGGGGAGAGAGACAGAGAGAGGAGGTGGGAGAGAGACAGAGAGAGGAGGTGGGGGAGAGAGACAGAGAGAGGAGGTGGGGAGAGAGACAGAGAGAGGAGGTGGGGGAGAGAGACAGAGAGAGGAGGTGGGGGGAGAGAGACAGAGAGAGGAGGTGGGGAGAGAGGCAGAGAGAGGAGGTGGGGAGAGAGACAGAGAGAGGAGGTGGGGAGAGAGACAGAGAGAGGAGGTGGGGAGAGAGACAGAGAGAGGAGGTGGGGAGAGAGGCAGAGAGAGGAGGTGGGGAGAGAGGCAGAGAGAGGAGGTGGGGGAGAGAGACAGAGAGAGGAGGTGGGGGGAGAGAGACAGAGAGAGGAGGTGGGGAGAGAGACAGAGAGGAGGTGGGAGAGAGACAGAGAGAGGAGGTGGGGAGAGAGACAGAGAGAGGAGGTGGGGAGAGAGACAGAGAGAGGAGGTGGGGGAGAGAGACAGAGAGAGGAGGTGGGGAGAGAGACAGAGAGAGGAGGTGGGGAGAGAGGCAGAGAGAGGAGGTGGGGGGAGAGAGGCAGAGAGAGGAGGTGGGGGAGAAAACAGAGAGAGGAGGTGGGGAGAGAGACAGAGAGAGAGGAGGTGGGGGAGAGAGACAGAGAGAGGAGGTGGGGAGAGAGACAGTCAGAGGAGGTGGGGAGAGAGACAGAGAGAGGAGGTGGGGAGAGAGGCAGAGAGGAGGTGGGGGGAGAGAGACAGAGAGAGGAGGTGGGGGAGAGAGACAGAGAGAGGAGGAGGAGAGGGAGAGACAGAGAGAGGAGGTGAGGGAGAGAGGCAGAGAGAGGAGGTGGGGAGAGAGGCAGAGAGAGAGGAGGTGGGGAGAGAGACAGACACAGGAGGTGGGGAGAGAGACAGAGAGGAGGTGGGGAGAGAGACAGAGAGAGGAGGTGGGGAGAGAGACAGAGAGAGGAGGTGGGGAGAGAGACAGAGAGAGGAGGTGGGGAGAGAGACAGAGAGAGGAGGTGGGGAGAGAGACAGAGAGAGGAGGTGGGGAGAGAGGCAGAGAGAGGAGGTGGGGAGAGAGGCAGAGAGAGGAGGTGGGGAGAAAAACAGAGAGAGGAGGTGGAGGAGAGAGACAGAGAGAGAGGAGGTGGGGGAGAGAGACAGAGAGAGGAGGTGGGGGAGAGAGACAGACAGAGGAGGTGGGGGGAGAGAGACAGAGAGAGGAGGTGGGGGAGAGAGGCAGAGAGAGGAGGTGGGGAGAGAGACAGAGAGAGGAGGTGGGGGGAGAGAGACAGAGAGAGGAGGAGGTGAGGGAGAGACAGAGAGAGGAGGTGAGGGAGAGAGGCAGAGAGAGGAGGTGGGGAGAGAGGCAGAGAGAGGAGGTGGGGAGAGAGAGAGACAGAGAGGAGGTGGGGAAAAGAGACAGAGAGAGGAGGTGGGGAGAGACAGAGAGAGGAGGTGGGGGGGAGAGAGAGGAGGTGGGGGAGAGAGACAGAGAGAGAGGAGGTGGGGGAGAGAGACAGACACAGGAGGTGGGGGAGAGAGACAGAGAGAGGAGGTGGGGGAGAGAGAGACAGAGAGGAGGTGGGAAAAGAGACAGAGAGAGGAGGGGGGGAGAGAGACAGAGAGAGGAGGTGAGGGGAGAGAGACAGAGAGAGGAGGAGGTGTGGGGAGAGACAGAGAGAGGAGGGAGAGGGGAGAGAGGCAGACAGAGGAGGAGGTGGGGGAGAGACAGAGAGAGGAGGTGGGGAGAGAGACAGAGAGAGGAGGTGGGGAGAGAGACAGAGAGAGGAGGAGGGGGGAGAGAGACAGAGAGAGGAGGTGGGGAGAGAGACAGAGAGAGGAGGTGGGGGAGAGAGACAGAGAGAGGAGGTGGGGGAGAGAGACAGAGAGAGGAGGTGGGGAGAGAGACAGAGAGAGGAGGTGGGGAGAGAGACAGAGAGAGGAGGTGGGGAGAGAGACAGAGAGAGGAGGTGGGGGAGAGAGACAGAGAGAGGAGGGGGGGAGAGAGACAGAGAGAGGAGGTGGGGAGAGAGACAGAGAGGAGGTGGGGGAGGAGGGGGAGAGAGCAGAGAGAGGAGGTGGGGGAGAGAGACAGAGAGAGGAGGTGGGGGAGAGACAGAGAGAGGAGGTGGGGGAGAGAGGCAGAGAGAGGAGGTGGGGGAGAGAGGCAGAGAGAGGAGGTGGGGAGAGAGGCAGAGAGAGGAGGTGGGGGGAGAGAGACAGAGAGAGGAGGTGGGGAGAGAGACAGAGAGAGGAGGTGGGGAGAGAGACAGAGAGAGGAGGTGGGAGAGAGACAGAGAGAGGAGGTGGGGGGAGAGACAGAGAGAGGAGGTGGGGGAGAGAGACAGAGAGAGGAGGTGGGGGAGAGAGACAGAGGAGAGAGAGACAGAGGAGGGAGAGAGACAGAGAGAGGAGGTGGGGGAGAGAGACAGAGAGAGGAGGTGGGGAGAGAGACAGAGAGAGGAGGTGGGGGAGAGAGACAGAGAGAGGAGGTGGGGAGAGAGGCAGAGAGAGGAGGTGGGGGAGAGAGGCAGAGAGGAGGTGGGGAGAGAGAGGAGGTGGAGGAGAGAGACAGAGAGAGAGGAGGTGGGGGAGAGAGACAGAGAGAGGAGGTGGGGAGAGAGACAGACAGAGGAGGTGGGGGAGAGAGACAGAGAGGAGGAGGGGGGAGAGAGGCAGAGAGAGGAGGTGGGGAGAGAGACAGAGAGAGGAGGTGAGGGAGAGAGACAGAGAGAGGAGGAGGTGAGGGAGAGACAGAGAGAGGAGGTGAGGGAGAGAGGCAGAGAGAGGAGGTGGGGGAGAGAGGCAGAGAGAGGAGGTGGGGAGAGAGAGAGACAGAGAGGAGGTGGGGAAAAGAGACAGAGAGAGGAGGTGGGGAGAGACAGAGAGAGGAGGTGAGGGGAGAGAGACAGAGAGAGGAGGTGGGGGGAGAGAGACAGAGAGAGAGGAGGTGGGGAGAGAGACAGACAGAGGAGGTGGGGGAGAGAGAGACAGAGAGAGGAGGTGGGGGAGAGAGAGACAGAGAGGAGGTGGGGAAAAGAGACAGAGAGAGGAGGTGGGGAGAGAGACAGAGAGAGGAGGTGGGGAGAGAGACAGAGAGAGGAGGTGGGGAGAGAGACAGAGAGAGGAGGAGGTGAGGGAGAGACAGAGAGAGGAGGTGAGGGGAGAGAGGCAGACAGAGGAGGTGGGGAGAGAGACAGAGAGAGGAGGTGGGGAGAGAGACAGACAGAGGAGGTGGGGAGAGAGACAGAGAGAGGAAGTGGGGAGAGAGGCAGAGAGAGGAGGTGGGGAGAGAGACAGAGAGAGGAGGTGGGGAGAGAGACAGAGAGAGGAGGAGGTGAGGGAGAGACAGAGAGAGGAGGTGAGGGAGAGAGGCAGAGAGAGGAGGGGGGGAGAGAGAGGGGAGAGAGACAGAGAGAGGAGGTGGGGAGAGAGACAGAGAGAGGAGGTGGGGGGAGAGAGACAGACAGAGGAGGTGGGGAGAGAGACAGAGAGAGGAGGTGGGGGAGAGAGGCAGAGAGAGGAGGTGGGGGAGAGAGACAGAGAGAGGAGGAGGGGGGAGAGAGACAGAGAGAGGAGGAGGTAAGGGAGAGACAGAGGGAGGAGGTGAGGGAGAGGCAGAGAGAGGAGGTGGGGAGAGAGACAGAGAGAGGAGGTGAGGGAGAGAGGCAGAGAGAGGAGGTGGGGAGAGAGAGAGGAGGTGAGGGAGAGAGACAGAGAGAGGAAGAGGTGAGGGAGAGAGACAGAGAGAGGAGGTGAGGGGAGAGAGGCAGAGAGAGGAGGTGGGGGAGAGAGACAGAGAGAGGAGGTGGGGGAGAGACAGAGAGAGGAGGTGGGGGAGAGAGACAGAGAGAGAGGAGGTGGGGAGAGAGACAGACAGAGGAGGTGGGGAGAGAGACAGAGAGAGGAGGTGGGGGAGAGAGAGACAGAGAGGAGGTGGGGAAAAGAGACAGAGAGAGGAGGTGGGGGAGAGAGACAGAGAGAGAGGAGGTGGGGGGAGAGAGACAGAGAGGAGGTGAGGAGAGAGACAGAGAGAGGAGGAGGTGAGGGAGAGACAGAGAGAGGAGGTGAGGGAGAGAGGCAGACAGAGGAGGTGGGGGAGAGAGACAGAGAGAGGAGGTGGGGAGAGAGACAGACAGAGGAGGTGGGGGGAGAGAGACAGAGAGAGGAAGTGGGGAGAGAGGCAGAGAGAGGAGGTGGGGGAGAGAGACAGAGAGAGGAGGTGGGGAGAGAGACAGAGAGAGGAGGAGGTGAGGGGAGAGACAGAGAGAGGAGGTGGGGAGAGAGGCAGAGAGAGGAGGTGGGGAGAGAGAGGGGAGAGAGACAGAGAGAGGAGGTGGGGAGAGAGACAGAGAGAGGAGGTGGGGAGAGAGACAGACAGAGGAGGTGGGGAGAGAGACAGAGAGAGGAGGTGGGGGAGAGAGGCAGAGAGAGAGGAGGGGGAGAGAGACAGAGAGAGGAGGTGGGGGAGAGAGACAGAGAGAGGAGGAGGTAAAGGGAGAGACAGAGGGGAGGAGGTGGGGAGAGAGGCAGAGAGAGGAGGAGGGGGGAGAGAGACAGAGAGAGGAGGTGAGGGAGAGAGGCAGAGAGAGGAGGTGGGGGGAGAGAGAGGAGGTGAGGGGAGAGAGACAGAGAGAGGAAGAGGTGAGGGAGAGAGACAGAGAGAGGAGGTGAGGGAGAGAGGCAGAGAGAGGAGGTGGGGGGAGAGAGACAGAGAGAGGAGGTGGGGAGAGAGACAGAGAGAGGAGGTGGGGGAGAGAGACAGAGAGAGGAGGTGGGGGGGAGAGAGAGACAGAGAGAGGAGGTGGGGGAGAGAGAGACAGAGAGGAGGTGGGGAAAGAGACAGAGAGAGGAGGTGGGGAGAGAGACAGAGAGAGGAGGTGGGGGAGAGAGACAGAGAGAGGAGGTGGGGAGAGAGACAGAGAGAGGAGGTGGGGGGAGAGAGACAG